>UESW01004891.1:0-32211 GCA_900491605.1 Calamus simplicifolius | reverse complement strand
AAAGGAAGATGAGAATAAAATAAAAAAAAGATAAAAGGGAAAGAAGGGAAAGAAAGAGTTTTTTTTTTTCTTCTCTTGTTAGAAAGAATGGAAGAAAAAAGAAAGGTAATATCAATTATCTTGTTTGGATAAAAAGAAAAAAAAAAAAAGAAAAAAAATATTTAATATTATACCCGTTCAAAATAGGAATGAAGTATGAACCGTGAGAATAAAAAAATAAAAAATATGAATGAAAAAATATTTTGGTCTTAAAAAAAATATAACTAAAACATTTTTTTCCTTCCCCAGCCTACCTCCGATTTGGGAGTTAACAAATTTACCCTGAAAAAATAAGAACCTGTTACTCTCATTCATTCCTCTCTTTCTTTCATCTTCGTGCCAAACAAAGAAGTTTATGACTTTTCTCCTTTATTTCTTTTCCCTTCCTCCATTCCTCCAATCCAAACAGTCCCTAAAGTTCTCATCTTTACCTTGGCTCTTACAGACTGCGGTTGTGATAGGTCTTCCCCTTGCCTCTCTATCGGCTCGGGCCTCGTAAGGTGACGTTCTGGGCATAGGATCTTTGCTACCTAGAAGAATGATCTCCACGAATCCCACGAGAACCTAAGTAAAAATTAGGCTTTTGGATCATGAAAAAATACTAAACCTTTGGGCTTCTGCTCAACAAATTCAAAGGAAAGGTGAAATTAATAAGAAGAGTTATAAGAGTACCGAGATAAGAGGGCTTCGAAGGTTGATTCAAGAGTTTTTGCTGGCCTTCACCATTATCGTTCAAATCTAAATACCGGCAACGCTCTATAAAATAATAATAATAAAAGAAAAAACCCCTAGAAATCAGCATTGTTGTATGATCTTACGAAGATCGGATCCAAATCCACTAATCCATAGGAAAACACCTATATTGTAGTCAAACCCATACTAAACTATTCTTAGGTTTCTATTGACACTCGATCACCGAAACTAGAGGAACTTTCGTTTGCTGGTGTGGCCTTCTCTCCAGAGCAAGTGGCCTGCAAGAAGCCCCAGAATCGAAGGAAGCTCCGATGAGGACCCTTCGACGATCAAGTTAGCGACCGAGGTCACAACAGAGAGAGAGAAAGCTTGAAGAAGCTCTGAAAGAGAAGGAGACTCTAAGGATTAGAGCCTATGCTTGGGTTTTTGAGTATGTGTATAAAACATACCTTTATTCTGGATTCTCTTACCTTTTTATAGACCTTTGGTATTCGTCTGGGGATTAGCCACATGGAATTCTGTGAAGAGGAATGTCTGCTGAGCTCGTGGTGATTACATGAATAGGGGCTGGTTGGTGGGCCTAATCCCATCGAGCGCATAGGCCTGATGGTTGGTGGGCTTAGTCTCATCAACTACGTGGGTCAGACAATAGATGGACTTGGCTGCATCAAATGACGCATGTCAGGCGATAGGTGAGCCTGGCTGCATTAGACGGCAAAGGCCAGGCGGTAGGTGAGCCTGCCAGGGACCGTTGGGGTCGACTTGGAAAGGTCGAGGCGCTGGGGCCAACTCAAAGAAGCGTGGCCCACTGAGGAGCAGGGCCGACTCGGAGAAGTCGGGGCCGCTAAGGAGTGAGGCCGACTCGGAGGAGTCGGGGCCGCTGGGGCCAACTTGGAGAAGCGCGGCCCGCTATGGAGCGGGGCCGACTTGGAGGAGTCGGGGCCGCTGGGGCCGATTTGGAGAAGCATGGCCCACTGAGGAGCGGGGCCGGCTTGGAGGAGTTGGGGCCGTAGAGGAGCGGGGCTGACTTGGCGGAGTCGGGGTCGCTGGGGCCAATTTGGAGAAGCGTGGCCCACTGAGGAGCGGGGCCGACTTGGAGGAGTAGGGGCCGCTGGGCTGATTTGGAGAAGCGCGGTTCGCTGTCAAGTGGGGCCGCCTTGAAGAAATGTGATCGTCTGCTCCCGTCTATGCCGTCGATCAGCTTTGTCATTGATGTCCACGTGGTGCTACTAGCCACATCAGATGCCCCCCTGCTCCTAAGCTCGAGGGTGAAAGGAGCGTGAAAATTTGTAATAATTGCCAGCTTTTGCACGCCTTTAATCATCAAAAGTGCGGCGCATCCTCTCGAGGTGATGTCGCTTCGAAAAACCTTCCGTAATCGAGCGGAAGCACGGGCGATGAAGTCAACATCGGGCACACTGAGAGGATATCTCTCAAAGGATGGGAAAAAGGTGGGCACATCATTACTTCACTGCTCTCCACGTCTCATCATAGGCTAGAAATTTCGCTCCTTGGGCAGAACCGAGGTGTTGCACCTCAGGCGTTGGCGGGATCATCGACAGCTGGGCATATCGTGCAATGGCGGAAGACCACGTGGCGAAGCCTCGAGCGAGGCAATTCAAAAACCAGTATAAAATCGTCCCTCGCGCCCGAGAGCGACCTTTATGCTACCATCGCCTTTTTTGCCATCTTCTTCCCTCGAGTCCTGAGTCTTCAAAGTCCAAAACTTTCAGCCTCCATCTTCTTCCCCTGACATCAGGTTAGTTCCCTATTTTGCCTCTTTTTCTTGTACCCATGGATCGTCGAGCCATCCGGAAGAGTAAGAGACCCATGTTGAGTTCTTTCTGATCCTCGGACGAGGAGGATGAGGTCCTCTTGGCCCATCGTAGGCGCCGGCCAATTGGAGGAATCACCATCCAAGATTGTCCGATGGTAGACACCAAACCATCACCTCGAGCATCTCCCTTTAGGGCATCTCCAGCTAGGGTAGTTCCGCCACCCTCAGCTCGTCCGGCCCCTCCTCCGAGAGCTAGCTCCGATTCAGCAGGGCCAGGGGGGGTGGTCTCCATCATGACTCCTGAGGAAGTAGAGAACATTAGGAGTAGGTACAGGGTTTCAAGCTTTATCCGACTATCTGTGCCTGGACCCGAGGACAGAGTGACCTTTGATCGACCTGGTCAGATAGCTCTGTACGAGGAGTTCTTTAGGTGTGGGCTGCACCTTCCTTTTGATCCTTTTTTCCTAATTTGTTCGATAGGTATAGGTTGGTCCCTGCATAGTTGATCCCAAACTCGATTTGGATCATCTGTGCATTGTCGTCCTTAGCTTCTTTTAGGGCTCAGAAGCTAGGCTTTCCCTGTTCCGGACCCTTTACAAGCTCCGCCACAATGATGAGGATGGGTGGTGGATTTTTACCTCCAGGCCGGGTCGAGCTCTATCCCTTCACCTTCTCTTCAAAGTCAAGGGATGGAAATCCCATTTTCTATTTGCCCACGTAGAAGGAGTGAGGGCAAACTGGAGAGAACCTGATGTCGGCCCCAATACAAATTCTGTCATGGACGAGAGGGATCAGGAGCTCTTTGACCGTCTGATATCCTCCGAGATCCCCTCCTACAAAGAATTGTTGGCCAAGGAGAATCTTTATGAGGTTGAGTTGGCTCTGGCGGTTGGTGAGCGCGAGACCTATCTTTCTTGCCCTCGGGCTTGACTTTTTCCTTTGCTAACTGCTGATCCCTTGTGCAGTAATGAAGGTGCCCACCGAAAAAAAGGCGGCCATGCACAAAAAAAGGCAAAAGACCGGGAAGGAAGTGTGGCCGGCAAAGAGAGCTTAGCACGGAGCCTAGGGTGAGCCGGCCCGAGCCACTGAGATCCCCATGGAGGCAGCCCTGACAGAGGCGGCTGCGGCAGAGGTGGCTCCCGCAGAGGACTCGAGGGAAAGCATCTCGGCCGAGGCGTCAGCGGGTGAAGCGGCTCCCGTGGCAGCCGAGATGAGAGTGGAGAAGGGGGGCCAACTGGTCTTGATCGACAAGGCCGATAAGGAGACCTCGGTGGCTCTCGAGCCTCGACCTGGATCCCGAGAATGGGACTCCCGTCACCACGGAGCTGGCCGAGGTGGGAGAGTTGAAAATTCAAGGCGAACATCCGGCTCCTCCTGAGTCGGAGGGAAAAGAAGCTCCCCCAACGGCCAAAGAGGGGGGAAGCAGCAACGACGGCAGGTGACGCCAAGGAGGAACCAAGAGGCAAGGGCAGGGCCGAGCCAAAAGATTTGCCACCTCCAGCCGCCCGAACCACCACCCATCAAGCGATCGGGAAAGCACTGGCTCTACCCCCGATGCCGAGGCTCACGACAATGGGTGAGCTCTTGCTGGAGAGGGTGCATTTGCCGCATTTTCGTGCGCAGTTGCGCCACCAGACCGCTGCTATGCTCCTCAATGCGGCTTATATGTCGGCGCTTCAGGTAATTTTGTCTATGCTTCTTTCATGCTTATTTAATGTGATACACAACCGTCAGGTTGATCCATGTAGGTGGCTAACGAGGTCCTTGCCCTCTAAGACTCAATGATTCTGACGAGCGACTCGACCGCACACTCCCAGGAGAGAGTGGAAATATACTGGAACCGATGCAGAGAGGTAACCGAGAAGTTCACCCAGAAGCTGAAAGAGGCCAAGGTTTGGGAGGATGACTTGGCCGGTAAATTCCTCTCATCGCAGGCCGACCGGGATGAGTGGAGGGCCCGATTCAAGGAGGTAGAGAGTAGGGCGGCAGTCGAGCACAACCGGTCCTTTGCGGCCGAGGCCAAGCTAGTAGTAGTGTCGTCCAGCTAGGAGTCGACCGAAAGGAAGATGGAGAAGCTAACCCGCCAGCTCAGGGATGCCGAGAACCAGGCTGAAGCAGCGATGGTCGAGGCTCATGCCGCCGTAGGGAGGGCTGCATGGCAGAGATGGCGGCATAGAAGGCAAAGTAGAGGCGGGTCGAAGCCGCGGCCCAAGTCTGGAACGCCGGGGCCTAGGTTGTAGAGGCCAAGATCCGGGCCTGGGGAGCCGAGGCATGAGTCCGAGAAGCCGAGGCCCGGGCTCAAGGCATCGTCGCGAAGTTCCGAAGCTCGTTGGATTTTGAACAAGAAATGATCGAAACCAGCCTCGATGCCTATGCCTAGGGCTTCAAGCACAGAGGTTGCTGAGGTCTTTGAAATCAGCGACCTCGACCTCAAAGCCATTTAGCCTGCGGACCTAGACGATGGAGAGTCGGATGGGGACGAGGCTGGCAGAGAGTCGGGACCCGGTGAGCAGTAGATCAGGCTTTCTTTTTGTATTTTTTTTCTTTTTCCTTTTGTAATCGACTACGAGTCGGATTCTGTAATTATCGAGAACATCAATAAAAAGGAAAAGATTTTGCCAATCGTCTTTATTTGTCCTCTATGATTGCTTCGTGTATCAGCAGTGTCATAGTAGTTTCAAAACTTAGGCTCGGTAGTGAGTAGTCACAGTCTTTCTCGTAGCCCGATCAGGGCCCACACGAACTCACATTGCCGACCGAGTCCCTCATCCTTCAGCTATTCAGTGGGGTGAATGCAGGGTGTCGGTGTCAGCCAAGGAAGACTCGAACGCATTCGGAAATCTTTTTAGAACCGCCTCGGGACTTGTAAGCCAGCTTGAGGGACGACTCGAATGGGTACGGGGCTGTTAGGGACTTGAACCAACTCAGGGGTGCCTCCAAGCTGGACCAAGCGGTTCCCGTTAGCCGTGATGCTGATGAGCTCCTTTAGAACTGTCTAGGGGTTTTGTATGCCGTCTCGAAGGCGACTCGAATGGATACGGAACTATTAGAGACTTGAACCGACTCGGGAGCATCTTCAAGCCAGACCGAGTGGTGTTCCGTTAGCCGTGATGCCGATGAACTCCTTTAGAACTGTCTCGGGGGTTTGTATGCTAGCCCGAGGGGCAGCTCGAATGGGTACGGAGCTGTTAGGGACTTCAACCAACTTGGAGGCATCTTCAAGCCGGACCGAGTGATGTCCTATTAGCCCCGCGATATCGATGAGCTCCTTTAGAACTGCCTCGAGGGTTTGTATGCTAGCCCGAGGGATGACTCGAATGGGTACAGAGCTGTTAGAGACTTGAACCGACTCGGGGCGTCTCTAAGCTGGAGTGAGTGGTATTCGTTAGCCGCAATGCCGATGAGCTCCTTTAGAATTGCCTCGGGGGTTTGTATGCCGGCCGGGGGTGACTCAAACGGGTATGGAGCTGTTAGGAACTTGAACCGACTCGGGAGTGTCTCCAAGCCGGACCGAGTGGTATTCCATTAGCCGTGATATCGACGAGCTTCTTTAGAACCACCTCGGGGGTTTATATGCTGACCTGAAGGGCGACTCGAATGGGTACAGAGTTGTTATGGACTTGAACTGACTCGGGGGCATCTCTAAGCCAGACCGAGTGGTATCCGTTAGCTGCCATGCTGATGAGCTCCTTAGAACCACTCAGGGGTTTGTAAGCCAGCTTGAGGGGTGACTCGAACGGGTATAGGGCTGTTAGGGACTTGAATCGACTCAGGGGCATCTCCAAGTTGGACCGAGTGGTGTTCCATTAGCCGCGATGCCGACGAGCTCCTTTAGATAATGAGTCCTCAGATTTGGAGGTGAGCTAGATGTAGTGTTTGAGGAATTCTTTATTGACAATCATGGAGGGGTACATTATTGATAATATTGATGAAGGTTGTCTGCGTTCCAAGTACGTGGATGGGCATCCGCCAAGTTCTTCAATCCGGTATGCCCCCCGATGAAGTACCTTGGCAACACGGTAAGGACCTTCCTAATTTAGAGATAACTTGCCCTCCTCCGTTAGCTTGGATACCTCAGCCTTTTTGAGGACTAGATCTCCGGGACGAAACGTCTTGGGATGTACCCGGGCATTGTAGTACTTGGCTGTCACTGGCGAAGGGTCGCCATTCGGAGCCGTGCTCGGTCATGCGCTTCATCAATAAAATCGAGGTTGGCTCTCAGCCGTGGGGTTCTCTTCTTCATTGTAGGACTCCATCCAGAGACTTGACAAGCCGATCTCAACGGGTGACCACCTGGATCCAAAAATGAGACTGAAGGGGATTTCGCCTGTTGGGGCCCTTGGCATCATATGGTATGCCCACAGCATGCTGGGGAATTCCTCCATCCATCTGCCTTTGGATCAATCCAGCCAGATTTTGAGTCCCCGAAGGATGGTTTGATTCATAACCTAGGCCTTGCCGTTAGTCTGCGGATGGCCGACAGAGGTAAATCGATGGTAGATGCCCAGCTCGGCGCATAAAGTCTTAAATGTGGCATTGTCGAACTGCCGCCATTGTCGATGATGATAGTGTGAGGCAAGCCGAAGCGGCATACGATAGACTTCCAAAAGAATGCTTTGACCTTGCTCTCGGTGATTTTGGACGACGCCTCGACTTCGACCCACTTGGTGAAGTAGTCGATGGCAACGAGAAAGAACCTTCATTGATTCGAAGCCGGGGAAAATGGCCCGAGAATGTCCATTCCTCACTGGGCGAAGGGCCACGAGACTGAGAGTGGATTCAAAGGAGCGAACGGCTATCGTTGAATATGTGCATGTCGTTGGCAATCATCGCATTTCTGAATCAGCCTGGCGGCATCCTCCCTCATGGTAAACCAGTAGTAGCCTTGGCGGAGGGCCTTCTGAGCTAGCGATCTGCCGCCAGATGGTCTCCATAGATTCTTTCATGGATTTCTTTAAGGATGTAGTTGGCATCTGCAGGTCCAACGCATTTGAGAAGAGGGTAGGAAAATGACCTTCTGTATAGACGCCTATGTAGGAGGGTGAACTTGGAAGCTCTCCACTTGAGCAGCCTAGCTTCCCCACGATTGGTTGGGAGGGTGCCATCAGTGAGGTAGCGAACGTAAGCATCCATCCAAGTCAGCTCCCGGACGAATGGAGGACCTCCTCTTTGTCTTCGATGCTGGGCCTCTCTAAGTGCTAAATGTAGGCGTCGCCCATGACACCGCTAGCCGAAGTGGCTAGGCGGGAAAGGGTGTCGGCCTTGGTGTTCTCGCTTCGAGGAATGTAGCTGATGTTGAAGTAGACCAGCAAAGAGACTAGGAGCCGAACCTTATCTCGATATCGCACCATGGTGGGGTCTCGTGCCTTGTACTCTTCGTTGATTTATCCGAAGATGAGTTCGGAATCGGTGAAGGCTCTGAGATGCTTCACCCCAAGCTCTTGGGCAAGTCTCACTCCGATCAGCAAGACTTCATACTCAGCTTGGTTTTTTGTAGCTTTGAAGAGGTTGGAGAGCGCACTCCACCCTTTCGCCCTTCGGACCCGCAAGGATGAGGTCGGCACCGCTTCCTTGAGAGTTCGAGGCACCATCCACATGGAAGATCCAAAACTCCCCCATGTTGCCAAGCTTGACGTCGGGTCGAGCCACAGGAGTTTCTTTCGCTTGCTCCTTCGTCCAGGTGCACTCAAGTCGGCCAAGACTTGAGACTTTAGAGCCGGCCTTGCCTGAAATGAGAGGTCAAACTCTCCCAGCTTGATTGCCTATTTGGCAAGCCAGCCTGAGGTGTCAGGACGTGCCAGTATGGCTTTGAGGGGTTGGTCCGTGAGCACCACAATGGGGTGAGCCTAGAAGTATAGTCGGAGACGCTGGGCGAAAATGATTAGGGCAAAGACATTCTTTTCTATCTTGGAGTACTTGACCTCAGCATCATGAGTACCTTGCTTACATAGTAGACGGGTTTCTGGGTTTCATCAACATTGAGGCACACCAGGATGGAGCTGACAGCCTTCGAGGAGGTGGCGAGGAAAAGGAAAAGGCTCTCCTTGTCCCTTGGCTTCGACAGGAGTGGCAGGGTAGATAGGAATGCTTTCAATCCTTCAAAGCCCTTTGGCAATCTTTCGTCCACTCGAACCCGTTCACTTTGCGCAGGGCCTTGATGAAAGGCAGGCACCTCTTAGCTGACTTGGAAAGAAACCGGCTTAGGGCCGCTAACCTTCCGGTGAGCCGCTGCACCTCCTTCTTGTTGGCCGGTAGTCTCATGTCGAGGATGGTGCTGATTTTCTATGGGTTTGCCTTAATTCCTCATTGAGTCACCATAAAGCTTAAAAATTTCCCCACTATAACCCCGAAGGCACACTTCTTCGGGTTCAACTTGACTTTGTAGTGACGGAGGTTTTGAAGGTTTCCTTCAGGTCAGAAACATGGTAGGAAGTATGGGTGCTCTTCGTCAGCATGTCATCTAAGTAGACCTCTATGTTTCGGCCCAGCTGATCTTGGAAGACTTTGTTCATCAACCTCTAGTAAGTTGCTCCCGCATTCTTGAGGCCAAAGGGCATTACCTCGTAGAAGTAAATGCCCTTCTCGATCACAAAGGAGGTGTGCTCCTCGTCGTCCGGGTCCATCTTTATCTGGTTGTATCCGGAGAAGGCGTCCATGAAGCTGAGGAGTTCATGACCGAATGTCAAATCCTCCTGCTGATCAATCCGGGGCAACGGAAAGCTATCCTTTGAACATGCCTTGTTGAGGTTGGTGAAGTCGATGCAAATCCTCCAGTTCCATTTGCTTTACGGACCATGACTACGTTGGCCAACCAATCGGGTAGTGTGCCTCCCGAATGTGGCCGACAGCAAGAAGCTTGTTAACCTCCTCGTCAATGGCTCTCTGCCGCTCGGGAGCAAAACTCCTTTTTCTTTGGTGGATCAGACGGCGCTTCGGTCGATGTTTAGCTTGTAGGTGATCACCTCTGATGGAATACCGGGCATGTTAGACACCGACCAGGCAAAAATGTCCTAGTTGGCCCGTAGGAAAGTCAGAAGGCGGTCTTGGTCTTTTGCAGGGAGGAGTCCGCTGACTTGTACCATTTTCGTTGGGTCGTCCCCTAGCGAGAAGGTCAGCAGCCGCTCAGCTAGCTCTCCCCCTTTACCGGACTCTCGAGGATCCAACACTTCTGAAGCCGGCTCGACTTCTTGAGGACTTGAAGCTGTGTGATAGCAGGGTAGGACTGGGCTAGTCTCTCCTCGCATTTCTCCGACTTCACTGCTAGTGGGGAACTGCACGAGCAACCGCTTGGTGGAGATGACCGCATCAAGAAGGTTAAGACCGGGTCGGTCGAGGATGGTGTTGTATGCCAAAGGTACTCGGACGACCAAAAACCTCATCATGACTGTGCTCTGACACGGCGGTGTTTTGGCCATCAAGGGTAAGGTGATCTCGCCTTCCACCCTCACCGAATCTCCTCTGAATCCGACCAGGGGAGCCATCGCTGGCTGAAGAGAGTCAAGAGACAAATTCTTCCTAACAAATGCGTCAGAGGTAATGATGTTAGCCGAGCTGTCACTATCAACCAGGATCCTCTTTATAGGGTATTTGGCGATCGTCATCGAAACAACGATGCCTTCATTGTTTACATTATCAACCCTGGCTAACTCCTCTCTGGGGATTACATCATCTAGGTCTCCACTCCCCTCAGTTGCTTGGATGAAGAGGCTGCCCCCCAGGACACCATTCCCACCGTCCTCTCTATCGGGGCATTGTCGACAATAGCTTAAGCAGATAGAGGCCCCATGAGTGCTAAAATAGCCGGGGGTGCCTTCTGGACATACTTCCCGAGGTAAACCCGCTGGATGAGTTTCTCGATGGCACGCTTTAGGTTATAGCAATTGTTGGTGTCATGGCCGTAGTCCCGATGGAAGCGGCAATAGCGACTCTTGTCGCGGGGAAGCTTTTCTTCATAGGAGGAGGGCGCTAGAGATATGGCTCACCCTCGATCTTCATGAGAATGTGAGAATGAGGGGCGAGAAGGGGCATGAGATCGCTTTTCCAAGGGGTGAGGCTTCGGCGCCTATTGTCAGGTCAATGCGGCGGCTCGGGCTTCTTGGGGCGAGAGGATCCGCTTAGCTCAAAACGGGCAAACCTTCGGCTGGAGCCCTGCTCTGACTTCCAGCTGGTGAAGTCGGCCTCATCTGTGCGGATGTATTTTTATGCACGGAGGAGGAGGTCGGAGTAGGAGCTAGGAGGCTTTTTATCCAGAAAAAAAGTGAAATGGAAGGGGAGAAGTCCCCGCTTCAGCGCCAGAGTTGCCACTGCATCGTCTAGATGATAAACTTTGAGGGCAGCTGTCTTGAAATAGGCCACAAAGTCCCGAAGTGATTCTCCCTCCTTCTAACGCACGAAGAAGAGGCTGTCTGCTACTAGCGAAACCCTCCGAAAAGCATCAAAGTGCGCCAGGAATGCCCTTTTCAGCTCTCGGAAGGAGTCGATGCTGTGCGGGGACAAACGAGAGTGCCGGACTGTCTGCTACCAGCAGAACCCTTCGAAAAGCATCAAAGTGCACCAGGAATGCCCTTTCCAGCTCTCGGAAGGAGTCGATGCTGTGTGGAGACAGAAGAGAGTGCCAGACGCGAGTAGCCTTCCGCAAAGTGGCAGGAAAGGCCTTGCATAGGAGGGCGTCCGTAGCCCCTTGGACTTGCATGAAATCTTTGTATCTCTCGAGGTGATCGATGGAATTCGTCGTACCATCATACGGATCCAGCTGGGAGAGACGGAATCTGGAGGGGATGGACTCATCCAAGATTCGGCAAGTGTAAGGAGGACAATATACTCCTCCTTCGGCTGGTTGTTGACTTTTCTGGTAAGCTCCCCCAGCCGTCGATGGTATTCATCTAGACGTTCCTTCGCCTGGCGATTGATGGCTGACATCTTCTTTGGTGGCTCAGAAGATGAGGAAGAAGAAGAAGGGGAAGAGTGCGGGTGACAGTGCCTCCGCTTCGGCTCTTCCTGGCACCGGGGTTCAGGGGAAGACTTGCCCGGGCTATGAGCAAGTGAGCATGACCTTTTGAGGGGCTCCCGATGGTGCCCTTTGGGAGAGGCACGACGGTGGCCAGTCTCCTGATGCGGGGATCTTCCTCGAGCGGACTGCTAACTGGCCAGTGCAGCAGGCGATGGTGCAGGTGGAGTGGGCTGATGCTGGGTAGCCATGGACTGCTACTCCCGAAGTCCGTGGATCATTGTTATGAGAGTTTGGACCTGTTGGGTGAGCGTGGCCAGCTGCTCGGCTTGAGTGGCCATAGCTGGTGGCGTGGGAGTAACTGGAGGGTTAGTAGCGGGGAGGTTGGCCTCCTGCTACTCTGGTTGTTGGAGGTACCCTCCAAGGTAACTGGCAGAGGCGTCTTAGGCACGCGTCACCACCATTATCAATGAAAAGGGAGAGGAAAACATGCAAACAAGTGTTGTAAAGCTCGTCTTTCCGAACTCCCTACCAAGTGCGCCAATCTATTGACGCTCGATCACCGGACCTAGACGTCGAGAGGAACCTTCGTTTGCTGGTGTGGCCTTCTCTCTGGAGCGAGTGGCCTGCAAGAAGCCCTGGATCTGGAGGAAGCTCCGGGGGGACCCTCCGACGGTCAAGTTAGCAACCGAGGTCACAACAGAGAGAGAGAAAGCTTGAAGAAGCTCTGAAAGAGAAGGAGACTCTGAGGATTAGAGCCTATGCCAGGGTTTTTGAGTATGTGTATAACACGAACCTTTATTCTGGATTCTCTTACCTTTTCATAGACCTTCGGTATCCGTTTGGGGATTAGCCACGTGGAGTTCCATGAAGAGAAATGTCTGCTGAGCTCATGGTGATTACGTGAACATGAGCTATTTGATGTGCCTGGTCCCATCGAGCGCATAGGCCCGACGGTTGGTGGGCCTGGTCCCATCAACTATATGGGTCAGACGGTAGGTGGGCCTGACTATGTTAAACGACATAGGTCAGATGGTAGATGGGCCAGGCATGATCCAGTAAAGGGGTTGTGCTGGGCTTGCTTGGTCTGGCATGCTGACCAAGCCCGGCATGGCATGGCTTGGGCCTAGGCTGGCACGGTCCAGTCGTGCCAGACACAGTACGACACATGTGCCAGCCCTGCACGGCCCATAAGGGCCTGGGCCATGCCAGCCCATGCCAGCCCATAAGGGCTTGGGCTGGCACGACCCATAAGGTCCTGATATTAAAAAAATTAAGTATAAAAAAATAATTTTTTTAATAAAATAAAAATTATTTGAAATAAAGGATTTATTAATATGAAGCCACCTTAAAGGTGGGAGGTTTAGCATAAATCCGTGCCAGTTTATTAATTTAAAATCAAAATGGTACATGAAGGGAGGGGGGCTAGGTCTGACCTCTAGAATACAATAAGATAGAAGAAAAAAATAGAGATGACTCACTTTAATAATAAAAAAATAAATAAATTATAAAATAGAGATGACTCACTCATCAGTAGTATTTGTATCATCATCATCTTCGCTGGTCAAGTCATGTCCATCTTTATCTTGAAGCTTCGCTTCAGTATCCAACCAATCTTTGAAGCAGAGAAGCATTTTAACCGTCTCTCGCCAGTCATCCTACTTCTCTTTTTTTTTTCAGAACACACCGACCTGCACTGAAAGCAAATTCTGATGCTACTGTGGACATTGGCACAGCTAAAATATTACGTGCAATGGCAGACATAACATAATATTGATTTCTAACACTCTTCCACTAAGCTAATACATCTAGACTCTCTATTTGATTTTCATCATATACAGATTGAAGATCATTTCATAAATAAAATTCTACTTCACTACTTAAAGATGAAGAAGATAAAGAATGTGTGTGTCTTCTTTGTGCAATGAATGAAAAAACAGATGACGAACGAGAACTAGAAAAAGAAGCAGAGCTTTATGCAGGTATACTAGATCCACGATTTTTTCATCATATAAAGAATAAATATCATTAAGAAGTTGTGTTACCTCATCTTTAGTGGGTTCAGGATCTTGATACATATTTTCATAATATACATCAATTAAAATTTTTACGTCAGTTAATTAACTCTAGGATCAAAGACAGTAGCTAAGTAATTCAAAGGACATATCCTATTCCAATATTCATTCTATTTAGCTTTCATTTGATGTATAATAGGAGCTAAAACTTCATCATATCCATATTCTTTAAATTTTTCACTAATTATATATGCTTTTTGTAAAAATGAACAAGAAGTTGGATAATAAATAGCAGAAAGAACATTTGTAGCATCATAAAAAGTAACCAAAAAATCTTTCAAATTTTACCTTTACTCCAATCAGTTTCATTCAATGTAAATCCTAATCCATGATCATTAATATATGCACTTAATAAGTTCTTATATAGATATGCATCATGTATCATAGTATATGTACTATTCCAACAAGTAATTACATCAAGTTTAAATTTTTGAAATCATTTACTATGATTTACACATAATTGTTTAAATTCTTGAAGTCTTACTCTTGAAGCATGAATAAAACTAATTGCATTTCTAATTTTTAAAATAATATATTGAATTATGTCCATGCCAGCTTGAACAAAAAGATTTAATATATGATATGCACATCTAACATAAAATAATTGTCCATTTAAAATGGGATGCAAAGAGTCATATAATGCAACAATAGAATTATTATTAGATGCATTATCAAAAGTAATAGACATTATTTTATTATTAATATTATAGGAGCATGCGGTTTGATAAATAGCATTTGAAATTTATTGCCTCGAATGCAAAAAATTAAAAGCACGAAAAGCAATAATTTATTTATTTAGTTGCCAATCATTATCAATATAATGAGCAGTAATAGTAGTAAAACAATTACTACCTACAAATGCCGACCAAATATCAGAAGTTAAAGAAACTCTAGTATTTAAATTTGAGAGCATTTCAATTAAACTTTATTTCATTGCTAAAAAGTTTGTTATAGCTACTCTTCTAAATGTGCGCCTACTGGTTCTTCTATAAGCATGTTGTAAGGCTAATTGAACATATTATTCAAAATTATAAGATTCACATAAACTAAAAGGTAATTCATCCTGAACTATCCATCTTACAAGTAATTTCCTTTGATTTTTATTATTATAAAAAAGTACCTGCAAGTAATCCCCCCTTGTATATTAAGGATACTTTGCAGACCAAATTTTTGCATTCTATGAGTCTCTTGATGTCTTTTTAAATGCCCTGTTCCCCCATTACTACTATAACTATAAAGTTTTACACATTTTCTATATTTTGCTTTCATGACTCCATCAACCGTAACTCTATCAAAATTATTCTAAACATCACTAGTCCTCTTACGAGAAGAGGTTTGACCTTCACTCTGTTCACTGACACTAGTTCTAGAGGAAATTTGGGATTAGTTTCCTCTCCTCAGAAGCAGGAGGCATGCCAAAATGACTTTCATCATAAGATGCCATATCTAAAATTTTAAATTAATGAATGCAAAAAAAAAAAACTAACCACAAGAAGGAATTGAGAAGAGAACCAGAGGTGGAGGCGTGGAGCCAAGATGTGTGAACTTCCTCTTGTGCTCTCGCTTCTCAACAAGAAGTGACCTCCTTCTTTTGTACTTCTCAACAAGAATCTCCTCTTGTGTAGCACTTGAACACTTGCTAAAGCACTTGCCACTTGCCAGAACACTTGTAAACTAAAAATTAAATTGCTAGAACACTTGCTAGAAGAGAGAAATAGTAGTAGTAGAGAAGGAGAGAGTTGGTTTGATGTAGTGAGAATGGGGAAGGAATGAACTATTTATAGAAGTCCATTTTTTTTTCAAAATATCCTTAAATATAGCTGTTATATGGTTGTTGGAGGCTTAAAATGATCAAAACCCCCCTAACCAGCCATTTATATGGCTAGAAACGGCTAGCTGGGCCTAGTTAGGGCCGTTAGCGGTCATGCCGGCACGGCCCTAGCTAGCCATGCTCAGCACGATACGTCCTGGGCCATGCCAGGCATGGCTCAAGGCTGAGGCATTAAGCCATGCCTGGCACGACCCGTCACAGGCCATGTCATGCGGCAAATTTTTTTAATGAATCATGTCCGGCACGGTCTGTTTATTCCATGGCATAGCCTTATTTTTTGTGTTAGTTAAACTTTTTCAAACTTATCCTTTGTAGTTACACAGCCTAAATTGAGGATAGATTTAAATGCATGGCCTTGACTATAACAAACCCGCTAACGAAGCTTACCGAAAACAAAACCCACCAAGGAATAAAGGACCCAAGTTTAAAAAAAAAAAATGGAAAAGACCCACTAAGGAATAAAAGGACCCAAGTAAAAAAAAAAAAAGAAAATATTACCCATATTGATTCGATGTGGCATTTGATAGTAAATACTTCAAATCCAATTCTGGCCAAGTGAATCGGTTGGATTCAAGCCTGACCTAGAAACTATAGAACAATAATTCATAGAAGTCTTATCTACCAAGAAATGTAAATACTCACTTACACTATTTATTATATATTTTCCCATCTTAGCTATTCCTCCACTTTAGGCTGCTTCTTAGTCATGGACATCATCTATAAGTTCAGAATAACAGTTCCACGGCATAGTTATCTTCATTCAGAAAATTAGAATACAGAATACCAATAATTTCTATAAAAAGCTTGCATGATGAATCATCACCACTTTACAATTGAAGATCATTCACTGTAACGAATGATCATATCAAACAAATACAATGTAATGAATGATCATATCAAACTGAGAAGAAACAATTACGATGTTAAAAGAATTCAGAAGAAGAATAAGAATTTGCCATAGAGGGATCGAGTTAGAAACATTTAATTTCCAACTATTGTCCAAGTTAACCTTCCAAAATTTGCTGGATGCCTGCTCGCTGCTCTGCTGTCAGCTTCAATGGGAACTTCACATCAAACTTGATTCTTAAGTTCCCCTTCCTGCCTGGCTCCTTAGCAATTGGCATCCCTTCCTTTGCTATCAAAAGCTCATAGCCTGGGCTCACCACGTCGGTCACAGGTATGGACAGGCCACGACCATCTAGTGTGGTAAGATTTATGGTGGTCCCTCCAAGTGCCTCTGCCAGTGAAATCTTCTGTATAATCACCAGGTCATTGCCATCCCTCTTGTACACTTCATGAGGCTTCTCATCGATAACAAAGACAAGATCTGCTGGAAGTTGGTTAAACTGTTCGTTCCCCTTGCCGGGGAATGTGATCTTGGTCCCTTTCTTCCACCCAGGCTTCACATCGATTGTTAATATCTCTGACTCAGGTACCATTTGCCTGCAGGTTTTTCAAGACATTGAAACTTAGCAAAAGAATTTAATATCTTTTCAGAGGGAAGCTACATTAATCCGGTCAACTTTTAGAGTGATTAAATAAACTAAAATTAACAATTTTTTTAAAAACTAATCTTCCACAACATCTGAAATGAATTCACTGCCTCATGCAGTTACAGCACATGATCAACCACGAGTACTTGCAAATTGCACGATTGATGCCTAGCCAATCGCTCTACAATTATAGATAACATGCTGGAAGAAAAGTATCAACCCAAAAGAACTTCACATTACAGGTAAGCATGGTAATATTGAGATTAAAACACTCAATCAAAATCATTAGTTTATTCCAGTGAAATGAAAACATGATTTTAAATGCAAAAGTCACTCCACCAATGATGGCAAATTATGATAAAATATGACCATGCTGTTCCACCAATAAGCAATCAAAGTCACTGTAAATGCAAAATATGATGGTAGAGTTTACAAGAAAAACATCAATAGCTGATCTTTGCACTGAAGCAAAGCCAACACTTTCCAAAATTTTATCCGAAAATTTCAAAAGGTAGCTGTTCAGATTTAATGAAGGGTCAAATGACAAAAAAGAAGGTAGCCTTTATCAGACTGCATAACCATGAAAAAATTCTACAAAACATTCTAATTAAAATCATGAACTTATCCACACTAATACTAGTATTATTATTTCAAATGGGAATCAAGTTTTTGACTATCTCACACTGTTAAGGATTTGATCCACTTACAAGCTTAGAAATAATATAGCATAGAAACTTCATAGCTAGGGATACTATTCATAGCTGAAATTTCTATTAGTTGTTGGATTTGACATACCTTTTCTGCAAATATATATATATATATATATCAAACTCAAAGATGGTAAGCATGCAATTACTTGTGCATGTTTGTATCTACTAATCATGTGGTAAGTAATGGCGCAGCAGAGTGCCACAGACACAGTGAGAATCCTATATTAGATATAACATAAACATGTAATTGAAAACAAAGAGTGAAACGAAAGTGCTGAATGGGTAATTTAATTGAACCATGTTACAGATTTTTCAGCTAATTAATTTGCTCTTACAAGCCAAAAGGTAGAAATTTTTACAAAATACGTTTAAAAAATAACGAGGATAAAGACACAAATGGGGGATATGTGGACAGGAAAGTATTTACCCATGGACATCTATGACATTCCGCGATATCTTCATCTTCCTTGTCGAGCCACTGTAGAGCTCTTCAAGACTGCAAGCCAACTTGCTCTCCACTGCTGGTGCTTTCCGAGCCTGACCTCCCCCACCAACTCCAACACCCTCAGAGTAAGACCGGAAGACACTCTCTGACCTACCAAAGCCTCCAAAGAGGCCAGGACCTTCTGATTGAAACCTCATGGACTTTGCACGGCCCGAGGACCCAAAACTGAATGGGCTACTGCCAAAGAACTCGGCAAATATATCTTCTGCATTCCGAGGATTGAACTGGAAATCACCAGGGCCACCAGTGCCTCCACCTCCAGCACCAGGTGGGGGCATGCCCTTCAAGCCCTCCTCTCCATATTGATCATAGATTGCCCTTTTCTGAGGATCACTTAACACCTGAATCCAAACCATTAGGAATCGAACAACACATGGTCATCAAAAATGCCATCTGTTAATAATTTCTCCACTGAACAATTAATTTGTTCCAAAATTAATCTTAATATAGATATAAACAGGAAGACCATTATTTCTAGGAAAAAATCGTTAACTCCCTGCTATCAAGATTTCAGGCTGGGAGCTTTTGGAACCAACAACAAATGCCTTGAAACCGTTAAAATGTTTTTTTTTTTTTTTTCTCCCGAAAGGATTCCATGATTCCAATAAAAAAAGAAAATAAATGGAGAAAAACAACTCATCTTATTGATTCATCAATCCATTTTCCCCTTTTTATCTACTCAACTCAACTCAACTCAACTCAACTTATCTCATCTCATCTAAGCCTTTTCCCAACTACATTTTCCCCTTTTTATCTGAACATAAAAAATTTCTCAGTCTCTAGAAGAAAGAAAAATTCATTGTTTGCTGAAAACAGCAAGCACTCATCCGGAAATAGCCATATCAAAATGGGAATTTGGAAAAGCACGAATCTTTAGACATTACAAATTCCAATTTTTATTACTAATAAAAAAATCAAATAAAAAAAAAGAAGGGGAAAGAAAAGAGATTGCGACCAGAAAGAAGGAGCAATGAATCGAATGACTTGCCTCGTAGGCTTCGGATATCTGTTTAAATTTCGCCTCAGCCTCCTTCTTGTTGGTCGGATTCTTGTCGGGATGCCAAGTCATCGCCAATTTCCGGTATGATTTCTTGAGATCTTCATCGGTCGCGTGTCGGTTCACCTTCAAGATGTTGTAGTAATCCACTCCCATCCCGATCCCACAAATCAAAGAATTCTTTACACTCAAAAATAGAATCAAACCCTAGCCCTGATCCCTTCTCACCTCTAAGCTCCCCGTCTCCCGATATAAGATGGTCAATGTCCTCACCTCCTGCCAAAATTGTTGGAAAAATTCCAAGAAGAAGCAAACCAGTCCACGGAATCTCTCCTCACCGACTTCGTCGAAAAATTCTCGATTTTCATCAGAAAAAAAAAAAACGCCCTCTTTGAAAACAAGAAATAAAAATTCGATCTGACCGAAACCTCCTGTCGTAAAAATTCTATGTACACCTAAAAGATACAATATTTCCGATAAAAAAACTGCATTTAAGTAAAAAATTATTGACAAAAAAAAAAGCCCTTTATAAATTTTCTGGTAACAAAATTATAAATTCTCCAGGCGCGGGCGGAGAAGGAAAACCGAAGGTTTCAGAGCGAAAAAGAAGACGACGAAATTTATGTAAGCCAATCATTGGCGGTCATTCCTCCAGTATGCGAACCGACGGCCAATGACAGCGGGCATAGAAATTTTTGTGCGGCAACGGATCTGCCGTTCTTTTAGCCCGTTAAGCGCATCACATCCACCCACACTTCCCGCATGGTGATCACCCTCATTTCAGATAGAGCTACGCCCTTTTATCGGTATCATGCCCAGCACGGGTGGACGAAAACAAACTAGAATCGGCAAACCGTATGCCGTCTAGTTTCATTCACAGAGCACATTTCGAAAAAACAACAGTAAATACATATCAGCCCTAAAACCCGCCTTACGCCACGCGATCCGACCCGATTGATCCGGCGCGGGTTGGTCCCGGTTATTGTGGATGATCCAAAGTCCATTAAGCTTTGCTGCTTCGGCGGTAGAAGGAGGTTTCAAGGGCTTCGAGCCGGGCTCAACGCCTAACACCGGCCGGCCACGACGCCGTCGGCAGCCTCCCAACACTCCGGCCACCACCCATATCCGATCTGGGTGAAGGGTTGCCGTCCAAAAATCATGGCTATGGTAACAGGTGACTCGCAAAAAACAGAGCATCCCAAAACCATCTCGTTCCCACCACCGGCTTCAACTGGCGGTAATACTAGGGACTCCAAACTCCAGCAATCAATGGAAAAGAGGATGGAGGGGTGTTTACCTTTCCAACTTCGTTGCTGGAGGGAAAGATGTTCGCCGGGCGGTTGAAGAATGTACTCTAAACTCTGTTTTCTTTTCTCCTGAAACAGGGCTCCAAACGATCATTCAAAGTTTCATATTGTTGGACAACAATAAGTTTGAGGAAAGATAGTATCCGGGATAATTTAATATATTTGAGAAGATGCTATGATATGCATGGCACTGTCATAGATTCGCGCAGAGTCTTTAACATGTGTGCACATACCTTCTCTTTGGATAAGTACATAAGCAAAGGAATATTTCTCTCGACTGGATATGGACGAAGGAATGGATCTTTAGATAAGGATGGAAGCAAAAATGAATTGAATAATATAAATACCGATGCTTCGAATTTATAAAGAAGCATGCACCGTTTGAGAACGATGAATCAATTAATCTAATGGGTTGAATTAGTCTAATGGTCGGTCAACCAAAGACTTATCACATACGTAGAGAGTACGTAGAGACGTATAAGTCAAACGACTAGTCATCAAATCAAAAAGACTTATCCCTACCTAATTGATAACGACGTATCAGATAAACGAACTTATCAAGTTAAAAAGGTGTTTGAATATTGAAATAAGCTAGATTTCCAACAATCCCCCCATTATTTCAATATACAAAAGAAGATAAGACATACTTTGAAGGAAATTTAAGAATGTAATGCATAAGCCATGGTGTCTATGTGACTATGAACCAGGCATAGAGAAAATAAATGTAATCCATAAAAGGTTGGTAAAACTAAGTTTCTATAAACCAATCCTTCTTTTATTGGATCATTGACTTATAACTCACATTCCATCTCTCAGATTTCGTTGTTCAAGCGGGTTGACACGTTTCGGCCATGCGTCTACCTGGATATTCATGAGTGCTCTAAAGATCCTACCTAAGTCTCATAGGAAGCGGCCACCACCTCCATACTCATATAGGTGGATTGTCATCAAGTATACACTGCAGTTTTGTATACCACCCAAATTAGGCTATGACATCCATTAAGAACTTCACATATCAGTTCAACCTAAACACTACAAAATACTATCTCATACCATAAAAAAGGATTTCACAATATAAATAATTATGATAGTATACTCCAAGTTGTCCAATGAATTGTTTTCCCATATGAACCTTCTTCCCGGGATCTTCGTTCATGAAGGTTGGGTTACCATCACTTCAACTTTTGATCTGGGTATAATCCCATTTCCCTCGATGTATTGCTCACAAGCTTTCTGCTTAGAGGCTTAGTCAGAGGATCGGCCAAATTCAACTCCGACCTTACATAATCCAAAGATATTACTCCATTATTAATAAGCTGCCTCACAATATTATGTCTTAGCGTATATGTCTACTCTTCCCATTATAATTTTTTTTTTTTGCTTTAGCTATGACAGCCTGACAATCACAATGTATAGACACAGATGGAGCTGGTCTCATCCAAATGGGAAGATCTATCAAAAGATTTCTAAGCCATTCGGTCTCAGTACTAGCCTTCTCCAAGGCAATAAACTCGGATTCCATTGTAGACCGAGCTATACATATTTGCTTAGATGATTTTCATAACACTGCTCCTCCTCCAAGGGTAAACACATATCCGCTAGTGGATTTTATCTCATCAGAGTCTGAAATTTAGTTAGCATCACAATACCCTTCTAATACTGTAGGAGTCCACAATATATTAAACCATAGTTCATGGTTTCTTTCAAATATCTAAGCACTCTTTGTAATGCAATCTAATGATCCTTGTTAGGACATTGGGTATATCTACTTAGTCTTCCTACAGCATAAGCAATGTCAAGTCGAGTGCAGTTCATCAAATATATAAAACTATCAATAATTTGAGCATATTTGGATTGTAAGACACCATTGTTTATCTCTCTAAACACCAACTTCATTATTATTAAAATTTAATTAATTAAGTCACTTTGGTGAACATTAATTAATATAATTTAATAATATTAGTGCCTTGGATTATGATGATTTATTTTTCCACATAAATCATGAGCACATTCAATAATCAATGAATACAAATAAAAAGATATATATGTACTATCAATATAAAGTCAAGAGGAAGTCATCAATTTCCTTTTTTTTATTCTTATACCATCACCAACGCATCTTCCGCTCGGTTTTGGTGCTTCACCCCATAAGCCAAAACCCCATCTTCATCGCACTCATCGCGTGTCATCTCCCAATCTTCCTTCTCAGGGAGAAAGACAGAAGAAAGGAGAACAGGAAAGAAAGACACATGCCCTCTAACCTCATCGCACGAGAGAAAGGAAAGGAAAACGCAAAATCACGACACATTTTTGAAAGAAAAAATCACGGCATATTTTTTTTTTATTTTTTATTTAAAGCTTCAAATTGAAGACCTTAGGTTTAAAACTTGAGACTTATCCACCATGATTAAATGCAATAATACCTTATCCATCAGATTAAATGTAATAAAAAATGTACGTTGACTTTTTTCAATTTAGAAGGTCGTCTTCTTTTTCAGGTTTAGGATCAGTCAAAACATATGCTATATTATAAACATCTAATAATAAAAATAATTTATATTGCCAATGTTTATAATGGGAACCAGTAAATTGCTCAATCTTGGATGTATCGGGAAAGGACTTAGTAACAACAACCATAATAGAGTCCATAATCTACTCTTAAGATTGTTGGATAAGTTTGAGGAAAGATAGTACCCGAGATGATTTATTTATTTGAATGTATTTGAGAAGATGCTGTGGCGTAAACGACACTATCCTTAAGAGTAGATTCGCGCCTCTCGGAGATAATATCTCGATGCAGAACATCAGAGCACGACTACCCTCCAAGATACAACAGCAGAGTAGTACACACCAATATAAGAAGAGGATGAACAACCGAATGAGTTCCTTCTCTTTGGATAAGTACGGAAGCAAAGGAATGGATATCTCGACTAGATAAGGATGAAGGAATGGATCTCTGGATAAGGATGGAAGCAAAAATGAATTGAATAATATAAACACCGGCATTGCTTCTAATTTATAAAGAAGCACGCACCGGTTGAGAGTGATGAATCAATCTAATCCAATGGGTTGAATTAGTCCAACGATTGGTCAATGAAAGACTTATCACGTACATAGAGATGTATAAGTCAAAAGACTAGTCAACAAATCAAAAGACTTATCCTACCCAATTGATAATGATGTATCATATGAACAAACTTATCAAGTCAAAAAGGTTTTTAAATATTGAAATACACTAGATTTTCAACGCATATCCCATTGAAAAATCAGCATGAATCTCATCGTTCGTGGATCCAAGAAAAGATAGAGGAATCAAAGATTCTTGAATTTACGTGAAAGGGTGGATCTAGTCCAGGAAAAAGAACTTTTCCTTCTCCCTGATTTTTTCTCTCAATCGAACCTCTAACCTGAACTTCTCGGTTGCCTTGATCCCGTTCGATGAAAAGCCCAAGAGATTTGATTGGTTTATATAGAGGAGGAGAGGATACACATAAGTTTATCTCTCCCTTCTCACACATTCTCTCTCTAGATAATTTCATTCCCCATAATTATCGCACAAGTTCTTCTCTAAATCTCTACTCCAATAAATCATTAATAAACCAATTAATAATATATACCATAATTTTAAATAAATAAGAGTATTCTTTCTCATCTCTTTCTTAAATTTTCAAGTTGCTTATCGTTCCGTGTGATTACTCGACTACATTTCTAAGGTATGCTATGATATGCATTTTTATAGTTTTGCAAGCTGTAGGTGAATTGGGTGAAGATCTCAGGATGACTTTACTTGACAATGACATAAATGCATTCTTTTCTTTTCAGTACCCTGCAAAGAAGTTTGCTTTACAAATGGTAATTCTTGCTTT
Source organism: Calamus simplicifolius (assembly GCA_900491605.1). Classification (NCBI taxonomy): domain Eukaryota; kingdom Viridiplantae; phylum Streptophyta; class Magnoliopsida; order Arecales; family Arecaceae; genus Calamus; species Calamus simplicifolius. The sequence goes on along the minus strand of UESW01004891.1, from coordinate 7,971 downwards.
GAATCTGGTGTAGCTGTGGTTGGGTGTAAAATTCTATACTTTCATGGAAGACTCAAATAGATATCACAATAATGCAAAATCTGAGGTGGTTTAGGATTTCTTCCAACTACTACCTTTGTTTCTTACATTTTGCAATTTATTCACATTTCCAAGAAGGGTTGGTTACATTCAATGCTTTCTGTTCTATGTGGATTGCCTCTTATAAGTTTAAAAAAAATCTATGTGGATCTACTGAGATATTTTCTTATTCATCATCAACTTTACACCCCATTCTTGAAAGGAGACTTAGATTTTTGATCATGCAAATTGATGGAAAATGCATTCGCTTACTGATAATGGAGTGGCTCAAGCTCTATTTATTGTGATAAACCTGTGGCCTGCATCCCACGTAGCTATTAGATTAATTGCTCAACTTTTGGCAATGTTCCAATTTTAAGATTTGAACTGCTGCCATATTGGTTTAAAAATGTCCTTTGGGTCTTTAAAGCATCAAAATTGTCATAAAAATGGTGCTATTAGAGTGCTTTTGTTGTGCTTTCTTCTTCTCTTAGGTCATGTTCAAAGATCTATTATATCATCTAAAGTTTTCTGGAAAATACTTCAAATAATTCACATCTCATTTTTGACAGATTTTCTTTGTGTTTTCAAACAAATTCTGTGATTTATCTATGACCATGCATGCTGAATTTGATGCATGCATTATGAGAATCTGTTAATTGGGTCAAATTATTTGTAATTTTAAATAGAACAGATGTCTATGCTGGAAAATGGGTCTTTAATACTCATTATTTTGAATGAAAAATTGATGATCTTTATTTCTACATGAAAAATTTTAAAGAGGTTGATTCACTTTATAGGTAAACCTCTTTCTATGTTTATTTGGATTCATTATAAGTGAAGAACTAGAGGATGATACGCAGCATCACCCACGCGCATGTGTGAAAAGCGACAAGGGTGCAGTGGATGCTTTGTAGACAAACTTTGTACTCCTCATTATCATTATGAGTCTTAATTTTTTTTTAATCATAAAGATCAGATGGTTGAGAATGATTGAATTTAAATCGTACGATGAAGGGGTCAAGATCAAGCGATGGATTGGTTGATTGCGGTGATCAGAGCGGTGTTGGTCGATTGGCTGATCGTGGACCATGGGTTATAAGTTGGTTACGAAACAAGCACCCGATTGCTGAAACGGCATATTAAAAGCCTTTGGATCGTGAAACAATGTATCGGATTCACAAATCAATGTATCCAGAATAAGTTGATCGTATGATTATCAGATCATGATATTAAATTAGTGTATCAAATCATCGAAAAGGCAGATAAACCCTTTCCTTCATGTCTCTTGATCATATCCGATCAAATCAAGTTTGATCATATGATACAAATCAAGCCCGTAAATGTGCTTCCAATAGATACTTTAGATTATAAATAAGACATTCCATCTACATTCCAGACAATCAGAAGAACCTTTTCTTTAGGCATTTTGCACACTTTGAAATAAAAGAAAGTATAGCATTCTTGGTTCGCTGTTCTTGTGAATAGTAGTGTTACTTTCATCTGAAAAAGATCGTTATATCCTAAGAAATAATCGTCATAAAAATCGTAAGCTTCTATGCGGTACAAAATTATTTTAAGAACGTAGAGTATAACTCTATACTTAGCCTTTTGACCTAGTTAGCCGCCAATAGTCTAGTTCCTTCAGATTCTTTCTTATAAGCCCTTTCTCATTTCATAGCTTTTTTTTATTGTTTTAACTAATGTTTGTTGCTCTTCCACTCCACTTCGATATTTCCTTCAGAACCATTTTAGGGGAGATTTGGATGTTCTCTGTGCCAGCACCTTGTCTTACGATGACCGTAGTTAGCGAGTGTTATCCCATCCCTGATGTTAGCTTTTTTGTATCCTTTCATTTGGTGATATTTTGATGGTCATTAATTTTATCCTTTTGTTCTAATGACATTTTGATTAACATTAGATTATTTCTTAATAAACATCTCTTTGTGTAAATTTAATGTTATTCATACGATTTGGGCACACCTGCTTGGGTGTATGCTGCCTGCTTGAGTCCAGCCAGTAGGAGGCTGAGTTGGAGCATCAAGCATGAAGGTGTTAAAACTCTTGTGCTGAAGGGCCATGAGCTGCAACCTCTAGAGTATCCTCAGGTATGGCAAACTCTGGTACTAGAATTACATGTAGAGCTGCTACCACTTGCTCCTTGTCTACGTAAAAAATATGTAGTCTCTTCTTCTAATAACCCTTTAGAATTAAGGACTAACTCTTTCCTGATGAAGTAAGCTATAGTATAATAATAATAGGAATTCCTCAAGCGATATCTCTCCTCTGACATAACATCTACCCCAAAGTGTCTAAAGATCAAGGTGAATGCAAGGTCATAAGGTAGTTATATATTCTTTTTGCCTGGATTTTTTAATTTAAAGAATCTCGGATGAGACATTTAAATGAAAGATTGGCTAGAAAATGGCTAACACATACATACCAGTAAATGAGATATGGTCTTTATGGCCATCTCTAGAGATAATGTTTCGTGATATGATGTGATGCCATACCCTAAAGAAATAGGTAACTTTAAGCCTTTGGGTCTTTTAGTTTGTTTTTTTTAAGCCTAGGGGTCTTATAGCTAACAATAGTAGGGATGGTTTCTGTTGCGCAGCTTTCGTCGAGATCAGGCGCGTGAAAAAAGATGGAGAAAAAAAAGAATAGATGGATATATATAAAAAAAGAGAATGCCTTTATTTTTTGGTCTATCCAGTTACATTTAGAGAGAGCCTTAAATAGTCATACATCTTGGATGATAAAACTTTTTGCACTAATCCGTAACCAACTCCTTAACAAACTCCCTACAATATGGAAGCCTATCCAAAAAACCTGAGCCTATTCCCCATGGACCCAGTCCTATAACCTCCAATTAGGTTATTAAACATTCTCTCAAAAAACTTCCTTCTAAGCCAAGCAAGAAAGCACTCAAACCCAAGCCTATGTACACCCATGACTCACATACTCTCTATTCTTGGGTCACAAGCTGACCCAAATGACTTAGGAATCTGAGAATTTATGTAGCCTAAGCTCTCAAACCTATGTGACTCTCCTGAACTTTGATGTGCCACACATGAGCTTACAATCTCCACCTTGGTGCATCAAAGTTACAGTAAGCTCCATCTGGTCCATCAATCCCATCAGTGCTCCATATCTGAAGAAGCTATCTCGAAGCAGTACCTTAGTAAGTGCATCCACTGCATTATCTTTGGTAAACACTTTCACAAGCTCCAACTCACACCATCCTCCACAAGCTTTCTGATCATGTTGTATCTGATGTCAATATGTTTTGTCCTAGCATGATAGACCAAATTCTGGACCAAACATAAAGCACTTTGACTATCAAAAAATGTCCTAATCACTCCCCTGTGCTATCCCCATCTCCAGTGCAAGGCCTTTCAGCCATATAGCCTCCTTTGCAATCTCTGAAATACCAATATACTCTGGCTCTATAGTAGACAAAGCCATAACTGGCTGTAGACTTGACCATCATGATATTGGACCACCATTCAACAAAAAGATATACCCTATCATCGATTTTCTGGTGTCCAAATCACCTCCATAGTCAGCATCAACAAAACCTGCTATCCGATCCTAAGCCTCCATAATCAGTCTAGTGCCATCCTCCATGCTACTATACCTGTAGCATACACCAACACTGACTATGCCAACAAGTATTTGAAGATCCCTTTCAGAGCTCTCCAATGTGCTCTACCCGGACTAGCCATGAATCTGCTAACTTGGCTAAGAACATATGCAAGGTCAGGCCTACAGCACACTATAACATACATGAGGCTGCCTTCCCTAAAAATTTTTAGAGCTTAATATGACCGGTTGGCTTTGTACCATCCATACTATACCTATCATAATATAAGTCCCCTGAGCAACCTCCTATCTCTGTCCCTGAAAATTTTTATCCCCAAAATCTATGTAGCAGGACCTCATTCATTTCGAACTCAGCTGACAATGCTGCCTTTAGATCCTCTACAACAGCTTTACGCTTGCACGCAATTAATATATCATCCACATACAAAAGCAAGTATAATCTAGAATTATCTTCTAAAATTTAAAAACAAACATAGGAATCATACTCGCATCTAGACATGCCGATGCTCCTCACAAAAGTATCAATCCATAGGTACCACTGATACGATGGCTGCTTCAAACCATACAAGGATGTCTGCAAACGACATACCTTTCTTTCTGACCCTGGTTTTATGAACCCCTCCGGCTGCTCTATATAAATCTTCTCCTCCAAATCTCCATGAAGGAAGGTCGTCCTGACATCCATTTGCTTCAGTTTCAAATTCTGCACTACTACAATGCTCAGCAATACCCTGATAGATGTGTGTCGTACCACTCGTAAGAATACCTCATTGTAGTCAATGCCTTCTTTCTGAGAAAATTCTTTGGACACTAACCTGACCTTATACCTGATCCCCTCCTTCTCTATGGCTCATTCTTTGCACTAAAATATTCATTTGCAACCAATGGATTTCTTTCCACTTGGCAGTGACACCAACCACCAAGTCTGATTATTCTGCAGGGACTGCATCTCTTTCGCCATAGTCTGGACCTACCTATCTCTATTCTGGCTTGTCATTACCTTCTGGTAGGTAACTGGTCCTCTACTGGCAGTCACCAATACATATGACATGGTCTTGCCAAATCTATATCGCTTCGGTTGCCAAATGATCCTCTTTGGCTTATGCAGTGCAATGCCGATGCCTATCCCAGGATATGATTCCTTCCTCTGCTCATCTCTGCCGTAAGCATGCATCTGGCTGGTCCCCGCATGTGAAGACATATCTGAAGTATGCTCCTCCTGAATCTCATGTCCTCCTAACGATCCTACAAAAGATAAAATATCATAAGAGGTTAGTTGCTCAGTTGCGCCCTGTTGAGCTTCCTGCTGCCCATCCGCATCCGACTAGGCCTCCGGCTGAACCTTCACCACCTTCTGCTTCTTGAAGACTGAGATCTCATCAAAAACCACATCCCTGCTGATCGTGGCCTTCTGCTCCAAGGGATCCCACAGCCTGTATCTCTTGACTCCTTGCGGATATCCAATGAACATTTTTAAGATTTGGCATTCAACTTAGTCTGCTAACTGACATCCATATGTACAAATGTTGTACATCCAAAAACTCTGATATGGCTTAGCTCCACCTGTCTACAGACCACACATCCTCCGGTAACCTCTCATCAAGCTTAATATGAGGAGACCTATTCACCAAGTAGGCTACTATGTCAACTGTGTCCATCCAAAACATTTTAGGTAATCCTACTTGCAATCTCACACATCTAGCTTTTTTCAAGAGAGTTTAGTTCATTTTCTCAGCCACTCCATTTTGTTGAGGAGTTCTAACCACTGAAAATTGCCTTTTGATGCCTCCATCTATGCAAAATTTTAGAAACTCTTTACTTATAAATTCTTCATCATTATCAGACCGCACCACCTTTACATATCTCCTTGTCTCCTTCTCCATCTCAGCCTGCCATGCTTGAAATTTGGAGAAGACCTCTGACTTTTCCTTCAAGAAATATACTCGGACCTTCCTTAAAAAATCATCAATCAAAGTCATAAAATTTCTGGCCCTATTTCTATCCAAAACTAGAGCTGAACCCCAAACATCACTGTGTACTAGCTCCAAGGGACATGTACTGTGAGCTAAACTGGTAAAAAATTTTACCTTGTATTGCTTGCCCATCTGACATGGCTCATAGACCTCTGCAATAGCTTTATCCAAAGCTGGATTCCTCCTATCCTTCATCAGCACCCTCATGCCCCGCTCTCCAATGTGACTAAGACGGTAGTGCCATATGTGGTACATATCCTGCTGACTGTGCACTACTGCTGCTGTCTCAGACTCTCTACACATCACAGACCCAACCAGCTGATACAAATTATTTTTCAGCCTCTTTCCCCTCATCACAACCATGGCACCTTTCATGATGTTAATTACACCATTCCTGGAATGACAACTAAAGCCAAATCCATTCCTCTCTAAGTATCCCAAGGACACTAAGTTCTTCTTCAAGTCAGGAACATGTTTCACATAAGTAAGAGTTCTTACAATCCCATCAAACATCTTGATTCTAACTGTGCCAACTTCTGCCACCCTGCAAGAATGGTTATCCCTTAATGTCACGTTTCCCACATCGATTTTAGTATAATCTGCAAACTAGGACCGATGCGGTGTATAATAATGTGAGCAGGCTAAATCAAGTAACCAACTGTCTACTGTTTTTCCGTGTGCATCTGAAACCACCAAGAGGTCCTCCTCAACCCCTACATCTTCAACAGTACTGACAGATCCCTTCTCTTTCTTCTCTTCTTGAGGTTTCTTTCAAAGAGAACAACTCCTTTTTATATGTCAAATCCCATTATACTTGTAACACCTAAACTTGCCTTTGCCTTTCTTTGACCTGGATTGGCTCCTGTGCTTGCTGAATTCCTTGGCTCTGCCAGTTCTCTCTTCCACTATGAGGCCCTTCCGAGGTACACTTTTCCCTATTATCTTTTTTCACTGCTCATTGGATCTCAACACAGATACAATATCTTCATAAAGCAATGTTTCTTTTCTATAAATTAGTGTAGTAACAAGAGGATAATAAGACATAGGCAATAAACATAATAAGAGAAGAGATTTATCTTCTTCCTTCATCTTAACACCAAGAGTCATCAAATCATTGCATACCCTATTATACTTCTGAATATGAAGAATAATATCCCCTCATTCTTGCATCCGAAAACTATATAATGTTTCTTCAACATAAGTTTATTGCACATATTTTTGCCCATGTACAAGGAATGCAACTTGGCCCAAAGATCCTTCGGTTTCTTCTCATCTAGGACACAGTACAAAGCCGAATCAGCAAGATACCCTCTGATCGCTGCACATACCCTCTTCTCAAGAGACAACAAATTTTTTTTCTGACATCTCGTCAGGCTTTGATTCTAAAGCAACATCAAGAAAATTCTGCACTAGTAAATCCTCAACCCTCACCTTCTACATGAAAAAAACTTTCTTTTTCATTAAATTTTTTAAACTCAACTTTGCTTTCACTACTCATGGTTGATCAGGCTATAAACAGCAATCACAGAGATGAATCAAAAAAATAGCTAAAGACGAAATCCTAATTGAAATCCCCTCCTTCAGCCTTTTCAAAAAAGTTTTCGCTTTAAGATGATTGCTTTTCCTTGCTTATTGCCACCAATTAAATTGCCGCAGCGATTAGTAGCCTCTTGCTTGCTTCCTTTGGAAACCGCTGCCCACCTTTTCTTTCAGATTTTATTTTAATCAATTTTTCCTTAATACTTTCCCTGCTGGAATGCACCCCCTTTTCCGCATCCTTTTTCCGTGAAGAGAGGCTTCACGTCCACGTTCTTACGTGACACCTCCTCTCTTCTTCAAGTTACGTTGACTTGGGTACTAAGGAGGGTCAGCCTGGGAGTCCTTCCCCCTCCCCTCACGAACTATCCTTCCGTGGCATCAACACGAAGTCTCCTCACGTGGTCAACAAACCGTGGAGTCCAAGACATCTGGGATCTTCACGTGAAGCCCCTTGGAACGTCTTCTTCACGTAGACGCTAGTCTTAGAGAAATGGCGGCCTTCCTTCGCTGAACTGGTTCCTGGGAGAGGCAAGATCCCAATCCCACCAACGATCTACCGCACGGAGTCTTTCCCCACTGACATGCGAGTGAAATCCACCCGTGCTTCTCACTATAAGATTTTAAATATTGCGACGCTCAAATGCATCGCAATGCAATCGCTAAATATGATATTATGACGCAATAGAGCGCGAACGAGGGCGTCGCTCAACTGTCCGTCGCAATACCCGTTTTGTCGCAATTGCATCGCAATATACGACTCTTTGCGACCTCTTGCGATGCCACATTGCGTCGCAAT
>UESW01004890.1:611721-694370 GCA_900491605.1 Calamus simplicifolius | reverse complement strand
GATTCTAAGGGTTCACTGGTTTGTGTTGTTCCTTCTACTTGATGAACTTCCTCAAGTTCAACATTAGAGCTTTGTTCCTTCACTAAGGAACTCCTTTTCAAGAAAAACTGCTCTATTACTAATGAACAACTTTTGTTCTTCAGTATTGTAGAAGTAATATCCTTTGGTTCTTTCGGATAGCCGATGAAAAAATATTTGTCAGATTTGGGTTCAAGTTTGTCTGATTTTGCACGTTTCACATAAGCCGGACACCCCCAGACTCTCAGATAGGTAATAACCGGTTTATGTCCATACCACATCTCATGTGGAGTTTTAGAAACAGACTTACTTGGAACCTTATTAAGAATATGACAAGCTGATTCTAATGCGTATCCCCAAAATGATATTGGCAAGCTTGCAAAACCCATCATGGGAACCATGTCTAACAGAGTTCGATTCCTTCTTTCCGACACACCGTTATGTTGCGGTGTTCCAGGAGGAGTCCATTGGGAGAGAATCCCATTCTCCTTAAATATGTCACAAATTCATTGGAAAGGTATTCGCCTCCTCGATCTGATCGAAGGGTCTTAATACATTTTCCTGTTTGTTTTTCTACTTCTTTATGATATAGTTTGAACATTTCAAACGATTCAGATTTATGTCGCATAAGATAGACATAACCGAACCTAGAAAGGTCGTCTGTAAAAGTAATGAAGTAGTAATATCCACCTTTGGCACAAGTGCTCATTGGTCCACATACATCAGTATGTACTAGACCAATAGCTCTTTGGCTCTTTCACCTTTTCCAGTAAAAGATGACTTGGTCATTTTACCAAGAAGACATGATTCACAGGTAGTTAATGATTCACAATCATCAACTCGAAGGATGCCCTCCTGAGTTAACCTGTTTAATCTGTTCTTATTGATATGACCCAGCCGATGGTGCCAAAGATAAATGTCTGTGACATCAGTTGTTCTAGGGCGCTTACTTGAATTGTACACTACATTCACAGGCTGTGATAATATATAAATGCCATTAGATAAATGCCCAGTCATTACAGTGACTCCATTCATAATGATATTCAAAGTAACATCCTTTATTGAAATTTCATAATGACTTTTGGCCAGAAGGCCTACAGAAATTACGTTCAACAAGAACGTTGGGCAAAAATGACAATCATTTAGTATAATGACATTTCTATTGAAAACTATTTCAAGAACTCCTAATGCCAGAACTGGAACTAATCTTCCATCGCCGACATTAAGGAATCTTTCATTGTCCTCAAATCTTCTGGTGACCTGTAGTCCCTGCAATGAATTGCAAATGTTAAAAGGACTCCCGGTATCCAATACCCAGGTCTGATTATCATATACAGAAAAATTACAAGGTGTTATCATATAAATACCTTGTTGAGCAACATCTTGCTCCTTTTTCTTCTTTGGCCTGTTTGGATCAAGTGTGGCAATGTAAAGAGGACAGTTCCTCTTCCAGTGCCCTTGCATCTTGCAGTGAAAGCATTCAGCTTGACTTTTATCAACTTTCTTCTTCTGCATCTGACCCCTTATAGATGTCCTAGCATGTTGCACCTTTTTATTATTCTTTTTCTTCTTCCCTTTCCCAAAGGGTTTACGCCCTACCTTAGATCCTTCAACCACATTAACCAAACCCTTAGAGAGCTGGTTATCCTTCTCAAAGTTCTGTAACAACCCCAACAAACCGTGGTAGTTGACTGCAGGCTTTGTCATTCGAAAATGAGTAAGGAAAGGTCGGAAGGATGGAGGCAAGGAATTCAGGATCGCATCTTTTCCCAACTGCTCATGTAAGGGAAAGCCGAGCTTGCTTAGGAGTTCTATCTTCTCGATCATGTACAATACATGATCAGTGACAGGAGATCCATCCCTCATTCGAGCATTGAAAATAGCACAACTAGTCTTGTGCCTTTCAACATCGTCGGGTGTGCCGAAAGATTCATTCAACGCTTGAATGATTTCTTCTGGCTGAGCATTCTCGAACCGGCGACCGAATTCATCGTTCATTGCTGCTAGCATGATACAACGCACGCTAGTTCTATCATTGAGCCACTTCTGATAAGTGTCTCTCTCAGAACTTTGGGTGTTTGCATCAGGTATCTTTGGTGCAGGATTATTCAGAATATATAGAATCCTCTCATGCTCAAGGACGATCTTAAGTTTTCTGAACCAGCTATTGAAATTGGAACCATTCAACTTGTCACTATCCAATAGGGACCTTAATGATAAATTAGTGGCCATGTTCTGCATAAGGAAAAACTAAAGTTTATTAGTATATAAATTGATTCAGTCTAAAGACTTGGACTTTAGTCTAAAGATTCTCCCACTATTTTGTTCAAATTGGCAGCCTCTACACCCCAATTCGAAGAATTATTCTTAATTCTTTAGCGGGCACTAAGATCTACATAAACTACATACAGGCCCAAGTGAAGCTTGGCTAACCCATATGCATCTAAGAGTAGGTTCAAAACCAATTGTTTCCCCAAACAATTCTTAGTGTTCAGTTTTGCCCCATGTACCTCTTCAGCAGGCATGAAGTGCCTCCACTGAAAGTTTGGTTAGGTCCAACCATTAAATGATATAATCAGTGTAACCTATCAATAGACAACCAAGCCCGAGTGAAGCTCGGCTCACCTGACTGTCTATTTAATAGTTACGCTGACTTATCATATAATGAATGATAATTCCGATGGTTGACAAGCACCAGGCATGGAGTGCCTCCAATGATTATCAAGACATCGGACTCATTATCACCCACCTTAATGGGAGGCTATGATCTAGTTATCATATAACTATTTCATTTTAAGGACCTAATAATTTTAGAGGATTTTAATAATTGAAGATAAATTGACTAATCAAGTTCTCCCACTGAATCTATGAAATCGGTAGAATGAAACAAGATTAAGTCAGGTTAAGTGGCACCTAAATCAGTCAGACTGATTTCCTTACAGGCATGGGTCAACCCGAATCAGGTAAATGATCTGAATCATAAATGGTTCACCACATTGACCAGGTGAGTGAGATCGATGGGAGGGATATGCCATTAACTCGTTAAGACGCATCAATACGAGTAGCTCCCAATTAAAAACCATTCGATCGTTGATCCTAGAGCAACTTGCCAACTCACCTTGACATCATATGGTTAACCAATTCTGATTTGACCATCTAAGAGATTCATGCTCAACCACGGAGCCTAATCTACTTCCATTTGGTTTAATCAAAGAGAAGGACATGATCAACTACAACTATTGTTTGATTTAGAGCATTCTTAACCTAATCTAATTAGATTTGATCAAATACTCTTTTAGTCCAGTTGATTTAAACCTTAGCTAACCCTTTATGGAGATTTATGATATTTATGTTACTCTCAATCCTATATTTAGATCATATCTAAAGAGATTATGAATTAACATTTGACATTCAAATTAGACTCTCATAAATATTTGTATGTTTCATAACATAGACATCATGCCATCATATATCATATCTATGTTTTATACTAAACATGCAAATATCATGTTTTATACAACATCAATATGTATCAAATATAAAACATCTTTTGAGAGTGTGTGTAATCTATGTTTTGAAGCCAAAGATCAATTTAAATTATCACGGCAATATGTCACAGAATACCTCATTGAATGGGTAATTTGGATTTTCAATCCATCTGTGACCATATAGCCTTGTGATTAGTTTTAGCCATAATTACACAATTAATAGAAGCATTAATTTACATGCAATAAATTAGATCAATAACGAAACCATGCTCTGATACCATTTGTAGGGAGAAATAATCCCGAGGCATGCATATTTTAAAAATTGATAACAATTATCAATGCGGAAATTTAAAGATTACATATTAATCTATCTAACATGCATCAAGATCATATCTTTGCCTTATATATAGGATCGTTTGATCTAAAATATGCATATAAAAAAATATCAAGATCATATCTTGATCTTCAAGATGAAGTCATACTACTTATCTTGAAGCCTGCCTTAAGATCTAGGGATCAAATCACTTACCTTAAGAACAGTAGGTAAATCCTTTTTGCTCTGCAGCCGTTCAATCGTCCGGCCTCTAGTATCGTCCACGCGAAGCCCCGAATGATCGGATTCCCGGAGTGCTAGCTCGCGGAAAAATACTTTGCTGATCTTGAATCCTCCCACTTGAATCTTCCTCAAGATCCACCAGCTTCCGCTAACACAGAATCACCAGGATTTTATTCTAATTCTTAGAAAACAATTCACGACTATCGTGTTTGTTTTTCTCTTTTGATCTTCTGTGTATCTGGTGAGGGATGTCCTCTATTTATAGTCTCATTTTAGCCAGCCCATTGAATTCTAACATTTAGAATTCGTCGCTTGGCGAAAACCAAAGAGACGTCGAACCATAGCGCTTGGTTAATTCCGACGTTCGGTAAAGAACCAAAGAGTGTGAAGCTTAGGTTGGCCGTGCTCTGGTGGATGGAGAACCGGCCCTTATGGCCTTGTTTGGCGGCGACCTTTGGCTAGGTGTCAATTGGACTCCTACCCAGGTCAAGATCTAGCTACGACCGGCGGAGGGTCAGACTCCAGCGGTGCGATGGTTGGTCGGGAGGTAGCATGAGTCGTTTCAAGGGCTACAGGTGTATAAAATTTATTAGAGGATTTTCTTTAATAAACATAATGATCAAAATTTTACAATAAATAATTTTTTCATGAAAATCTTAAATTAAAAAAGCGTACCTTCCATTGATATATATATAAGAGGACCAATTTGATAATATGTTAAATTTTTCTTTCCATCAAAAATCTAATAATATATTAAATTTCTCTTTCCAAAATAAACTAATAGTAAATTAGCTTTTATTAAACCATCATTATCATTTAAATTTAAATATATGATAAAATCAGAAATCATAATTATCATTTAGAATAAATAAATAATAAATCAATTATATATCTACTTGGGCCAAAAAAATGCTAACATTCTCCCACTTGGCCCATGTGACATATTAAACATACTTATTAAAATCATAATGTGCATAACAGAAGATAAAATCCCTCATAATATTGGTCAAACATAAATCATCATTAAGCAAAAACTAATAAGGATCATGACCGTTGTATGCTATTATTTTGATGTACTTCCTTCTATGTATCACATTACTAGTTTTATACTTAACATGACCTGTAACAAAAATTGCAGTAAGGTCTAACAATAATTTCTTTATCAAAGATAAATCCTGTTAACATTCTCATAATTCATTTATGTATATACCAGCATAATCAAACGGGATCCATAAGTTAATCAGAAACAATAATTAATTGAACTCAGAGTGTCAAATACATAAGGAACTTAAAGCTTTGACATAGTATCACTAATAGTTTTCAATAATGCCCATTCTTTCGACATATTCATGAAATGTCTTTGGTAGCAACTCTTTAGTCAGCGGATCTACAATCATGAGACTGGTGCTAATATGTTCAATTGATACTCCTTGCTTCTGAACTTCTTTAATGACAAAGTATTTCAATTCCATATGCTTAGCACCTTTTGAATACATGTCATTTTCAAAAAAGAAGACTGCTACAGAGTTATCACAATAAATTTTTAGCTGCTTGGCAATGCTGTCGATAATTCCAAGTCCTAAAATAAAGTTCTGCAGCTATAAACCATGAATTGTGGCCTCAAAGCATACTACAAACTCAGCTTCCATAGTGGATGCAGCAACGATAGACTGCTTTGTACTTTTTTATGAGATCGCTCATTTAGCTAAAAGGAATAAATAGTCAAATGTGGACTTTCTAGTGTCAACACATCCAACAAAATATGAGTCTAAATGTCCCTTGATCTCAAGATCATTAGATCTTTTGTATGTGAGCATGTGATCCTTTGTTCCTTGCAAGTACCTTAGCACCTTCATTGTAGCTCTTCAATGATCGATTCTTGGATTACTTTGATATATGTCCAACATTTCGATAACAAAACTGATGTCTGACCTGGTACATGTCTGAGCATACATCAAGCTTCCAACAATTGATGTATAAGGAATTTCTTTCATTTGTTTGCATTCCAATTCATTCTTTGGACATTGCATAAGGCTGAATTTATCTCCCTTCTAAATTGGAACAACACTTGCAGACATTTGTTCATGTTGAATTTCTTAAGAACTTATTAATATATGCTTTCTGAGACAATCCTAACAATCCTTGTGATTTATCATGAAATATTTTGATTCCAATCACATAGAACGCCTCACCCATATCTTTTATTTCAAAGTTCTTATAGAGAAATTCTTTGTCTTATACAATAGGCAAAGGTCATTAGTAGCTAGCAAGATGTCATCAACATATAAAACCAAAAATATGATATTGCTTCCACTTATCTTCAACTATATACACTGATCAACGGTGTTTTCTTTAAATTCAAAGGATGTAATAGTATCGTTGAACTTAAGAGACCTTTGTCGCGAAGCTTGCTTAAGTCCGTATATTGACTTCTTTAGTTTACACACTATGTGTTCCTTTCTTTCAAATGAAAAGCCCTTAGGTTGGTCCATATAAATCTCTTCATTCAAACTCCCATTTAAAAAGGCGGTTTTTTACATCCATTTGATGCAACTCCAAATCATAATGAGCTACCAGTGTCATAATAATTCTAAATGAGCCCTTCTTAAAGACCGAAGAAAAGTCTCTTTATAGTCAATGCCACATTTTTAGTAAAACCTTTGACAACAAGTCTGGCTTTAAAACGTTCAATATTTCCATTTGAGTTGCGTTTGGTCTTAAAGACCATTTACACCCAACTCTTTTACAACTTTCAAGCAATTCAACAAGATCCTAGACTTCATTGTAATTCATTAATTTAACTCATCTTTCATGACATCTAACCATATAGATGAATTAGCACTATTAATGGCTTGTGAAAAAGAAACTGGATCATCATTAATACCCAAAACAAAATCTGATTCTTGCAGATAAACTACATAATCATCAAAAATAGTAGTTCATCTTTTTCATTGAAACCTTCTTAATACTACTTCATTGGGTTCATTTATTGCAGATTCATTAGTAATATCATCATTCTGTGGTGTTTGATCATTGATTTGTTATTCTTGAAAGTTGTTAAAAGATTCAACAACTTTAGGAACAACAACTTGAGAAGAAGTTATAGGTGAAGAAACTTATACCGTAACTTCTTGGATTTTTACTTTGTGTGGTTCCAAACTCTCACTAACTTCACTATTATCAATGAACATTGCATTTTCAGATTCAACAATTATTGTACTATGGTTAGTACAATAAAATTTATACCTTTTGATCTTTTTTGAATAACCAATGAAGAAACCACTGGTTATTCTTAAGTCAAATTTCTATTCATGTGGATTATAAATCCTTACTTCCGCTGGGCAACTCCAAACATATAAATGCCTCAAAATGGGTTTTCTTCCTGTCCACAATTTAAAAGAAGTCTTTGAAACTGCTTACTAGGAACCCTATTTAGCAAATACATAGCGGTTCTTTAAAGCATGCATCCATAATAATAAGGGTAATGATGAATTGCTTAACATACTCCTAACCATATCCATTAGAGTTCGATTACGCCTTTCTGCAACACCATATTATTTTGGTGTTCTTGGCATTGTGTATTGAGCACATATGCAATGCTTTTCAAGAAATTTGGCAAATGGATCTAGGCATTGTCCAGATTCATCATATTTTCCATAAAATTCACCACCTCTATCAGACCTGATAATTTTTACTTTTTGTCTAGTTATCTTTCAACCTCATTGATAAATACTTCTAGAGCATTTACTAATTGAGATTTTTTATGCAATAAATAAACATAGCCATAACGAAAAATCATCAATAAAGGTGATAAAATACTTTTCTCCATCAAAAGATGAAATATTAAAAGGCCTACATATGTCGTGTGTATAATTTCAAGGAGCTATGTAGCTTCTTGTGGCACTTTTCTTGATTGTGTCTTTTATATTTTTTCTTAATACAATTCACACAAATCCCAAGATCAGTAAAATCCAATCAGAAAGGATTTCATTCTTTACTAATCTCTCAATTCTTTCTTTGGATATATGACCCAAACGTTTATGCTAAAAGTAAGCTAATTGTTCATTGACTAAACCACGTTTAGTACCAACATTATGATGCAAGGTCAACAATGTCTCAGCAAAAAATTATCAAGCTTAAATTTGTACAAACCATCAGAAGAATACCAGAACCAATGAGATGATTATGTTTGAACAAACTGAAACATCCATTTTTAAATTTAAAAGAATATCTAACTGAGTCAAGTTTGGATAAAAAACTAAATTAGGAGAAATAGAAGGGACATATAGTGTTTGGAAAAGGTCTAAATGATGTTCGGTGTCTAAAATCAAACGATAAGTTCCAACGGCTTCAACTGGAGTTTTGACTTTGTTTTCCATTAAGATAAAGTTTTCATTTGGGTTTATGGTTTGGATCGTAAAGAATCCCTGCATGGTATTAGAAATATGAGTGGTACAACTAATATTAATCCACCAAGTATTATAAGAAACTTCTGTTAGGTTTGATTCAAAACATACAAAAGCCCTAGGCTTACCTTTCTTTTCAAACCATGCCTTACGTTTCACGCATTCTTCTGATAGTGTCCATGCTTTTTACAAAAATGACACTTATCATCCTTTTGTTTCTTCTTGTGGATTTGAGCAGATGACCCATTTATCTTTAGTGGTCGTTGCTTGTTCTTTCCTTTCTTATTTTTCTTTGATTTCTTTCTAGCTCCTTGCTTACTCATGAGATTGATAGAATGATTTTCTTGTTTCTTAAGTGTTTCTTCCTCTTGAACGAGCATACTTTACAGTTCATTCACATTCCACTTATCCTTCATAGTGTTATAACTCATGTGAAATGGATCATACTTAGAAGGCAAGGAATTGATAATGATTTACACAAGAAAATTCTCATTCACTTTCAATCCTATAGTCTTTAGTCTTGCTGCTATGTTTATCATTTCAACAACATGCTCATGCATAGTACGAGAACCATCAAACTTAATGTTGGTTAAAGTACTCATCAATGTCCCAGCAAGAGAGTCAGATTGGAAATGTGCTTCCACAAACTTCATAAATTTCTTAGCACTTTTAGTAGCAGAAATTACGGACTTGTTGTTTGCTACAGTCATTCGCATGAACATTAGGCAAAATCTGTTTGATCTTTTTAAATCTTATGGAAAGACCTATGTTCAGTACTGCTAGAATCAGTAAGAGCAATGGGTTTCTCATTTATGAGTGCCAAATCAAGATCTAGAACACCAAAATGAAACTGAACTTATTCGCACCATTCAGAGAAATTAAGCCCATTAAAAATTTGAACAAACATAGCTTACAAATTAAGAGAAACAGGAACAGATGCTGCAAATATAGAGAATATGCTCACACATTAATGCTTTAAGTAATATACTTAAATAAATATTCATATACCATCAAGTAAACAATAAGTGCATATTGAAGTTCTCTTTTGGGTGATACAACAATAAACATAATTGATGCTTAATTTTAATTTTACATACTTGGCAATTATATATACTTAAATTAGATATGTTTGCTATCTTTGGATATGCTAAATATACCTAACCAAGCATATTAATTGACCACATCATGTTCATAGATTATAAAATGACTAGTCAACCTTTCGTTGATCCTTAAATATTTATAATCAATGAACTTCAATTTACCCATAACAATTAAACAATCATGTCATTCATTTATAAGCATCACATAATTATGAGTAATTAAATTTATTTAATTAAATTTGATATCTATAAACTTTTAAATTTGATCATTTTGATGACTAATAAATTACACATAATACAACATCAAATTTAATTAATAATAATATCATGCGCGAATACAAAAGACTTGAGGTCTTATAATGTAACCATATAATTTTATGATAATATTTTTTAAAATATTAATCTCATAAATATTAGAAGATAAAATATAAATTTTAAAAAATCTTTCTATGAAAAAAATATACTGAGCTTTCATTCTTTATTGTTAAGATTAGATTGTGAAGTAATAACGTGCTTACCTTCAAACATGTTGATCATAGATTTAAACCACTGTAATTTTTAATTTTATTTATTTATTTATTTTTATTTGCTGAAATTACCCTTCGTCTTCCATATTTTAATCTTGTTGGTGGTGTGGAATCCCATGATGGAAAGGCTTCCCCTTTCTGTATATTAATCTTGCTGATGGAGTGGAATCCCACGATGGAAAGGCTTCCGTGAAGCCTCCACGTATTCGTCTCCATCCCACCTACTGGCCTGGGACCGATCTGACTTCCTGGGAGGCTGCGTCCCTTTCACGCACGCAAACCCCACGACGGGAGAAAATGAGGAAACGGCCAGGGGAGAAAACGTGAGGAAAAATTGAGGAGCAACGATGATTTAAACCTTCAAATCAGAATAAGTACTTTACACTATACTATTTTAATTAATTTGATCATATATATATATATATATATATATTAAATAAATTTATAATAAAAAATTATAAATTTTGAATCAAAGCTTTGATACCATATATAAAATTTACTAGATGATTTTTTTTAATAAACATAATAGTTCAGACCTTATAATAAATAATTTTACATAAAAATTTTAAACGAAGAAAGTATATCTTGATCCATTGATATTAATAATTTTTGACAAAAAATTGTATATGGATTGAAGAAACAAACTATATAGAAAAAAAAGGATTAATCTAATAATACCTTAAATTTTTCTTTCATGAAATTAACTTTTATTAAATCATCATTATCATTTAAATTTAAATATATAATAAAATTAAATATTATAATTATTATTTAAAATAATAAATAATAAATTAATCATATATATGAGCCACAAAGAAAGTAATGTTAACAAGGTTAACATGACCTTAGCAGAAGAAGACGAAAAAAAAAAAAAAGGAGGGACGAGCAGTTCTTTAAAGAAAAAAAAAAAAAAAAAGTTGAACCAGCTTCTTAAAGGAAATTAGCCGATTCACTATTGATTGAACCTATCCAGGCTAAGATTAATTGATTTAAATCAATTTGAACCTAGTTTAAATTTGTCGACCTTCTTGAAATTGTGAGCTCTTATTTTAATTTCATTCAAATTTTTTTATTGAGGATCGCAATTTTTATGATTTTTTTAAAATATTTTTTCTAATCTGATGATTCCTAGATGCACTGCGGAAAAAAGAGACGAAGCAAAATGATTAGAATTTAGAAGCATCAGTTATATTGCGAGCTAATTTTGACTAGACGTGTTTGTATCATTTTGCTGATGTCAAGCACATGTTTAGGGAGAGTTATCTTACTCAAGAGGAGCCTAATTGAGTTGGTAAGAGCTTAAGTGTATTGATAATTTGTATTGAATTTTGAGACTTGAAGAGTATGACTCATTGGATGCAAATTTATTAATTTCTTGAAATAAGTTAAAATGAAGCAATAGTTGCATATACTCAATGTTTTTGTCATCATCAAAAAAGGAAAAGATTGTTGACCCGGCCAATTATTGATTTTGATGAATAACAAAAATCGTATGAGTATATCTCTTATGTTACTAATAATTTTGATTAAATGTTTCAGGAATTTAAAAGGTTTAATTAATCAATCCAAGAAAAATTGAGTTTGAATTTATATCTAGTGTCAAGTGTCAAGTTTTAGACATTAGAGCCGACTCTAGAAGGATTGACTCCATAGCGTATCGGAACAGTTTGGCACTTTTGGCATGGATTAGAGCTGACTACTGCAGAGATTAGAGCTGACTCTAATCGAAAGATAGTAAGTCCTCATTCTGCATCAAATTAGAGCCGACTCCTGCAGGAAATTAGATCCAACTCTAATGTTAAAATAGAGACTGGTTTTTCATGGCACAATTAGAGCCGACTCCCACATTTGTTGAGTCGACTCTAGCACGAAAAGATATCGATCCCACGGAAAGCAAAGTTGACTCCATGATGAGCAAATGTTACCATTTAGAGCATTCCGACTTAGAGCCAACATCTGGAAAGATTAGAGCCGACTCTAATATGTCAGAGACAGATTTTAGATGTGTCATGACTTCAGAACTTATCTTTTCTTCAACAAACCTCAATGGCTTTTTTCTCTTTTGTCCTAAACACTTCCACAAGTATATTTAATAGCTAGTTTTTATCTAAAGATGGATTAAGAGGAAATTATAAAAGGAAAGATATCCGACCATTTTGAAGAGAGAAAATAAAGAAGAAACACTACAACAAAATTCGAGTGTAACAACTCTTTTTTTCCGACGCTAGGGGTAAGCGTCGAGAATTTTCGCAGACCGACGCTTTTTAGAAGCGTTAGCATAAAAAAAATGTATTTTTTTGAAAGACCGATAATTTTTTGGATGCAAGCATCGGCATCATATTTTTTAATTTTGTTATCGAACGTCAGCAGTTAAGATCTTTTTCTTTCCCTTTTATCGCCGCATGGGCTGCCTCTCCGCAAACCCTAGCCATGCTCAGCCTTCTATATGCCATCTTTTTGGGCGGGAGGAACCCATCCACAAGGTCCTTGAAAGCGGCATGCGTAGGAATCGCCTCTCTTCCCCATCGCTTCTTCACCCCGTTTCACCCATTTGTTCCCTTTGATTTCTTCATCTAGATTAGGTTTGTCTTTTCTCTTTTTTTTTCTTTTTTTTTTTGTTTTTCCTGAAATGTTAATCAGATCCCATATGGTTAGGTTAAGTCTATCTCCGTCGCCTAAAAGGGGATCGAGATTAACAGAGCCTTTGTCGTCAATATCATGCTCTCTCTGAGGTACGAGATTAAAGAGCCTTTGTTATTCTAAGGGAAATCGCATCGGGATGGGACCTCAAGATGTTCCTTTCTGTATGTTATTTGTCTTGTGCCTTCCTTTGATCTTATGTCACTTTAAGAGCTTTCGGCTTATGTTGTTTTGTACTTATGATGCCCATGGTTTCTTAGGTGATTGCTGGACTCTGGGTTCTTTTTATCCTTGGGAGCTGCTGCAATTTCTTGACCTTGTTCTATGTTAGTAATGATATCTTTTTTTCTCTCAGTCTTTCTAAGTTAAATTCTCTAATGCATTAAAGTTCTAAACGTTTTCTTGAATCTTTTGTAAATGAAATAAAGTCAGTTACTAAAATACAGCGGATTGTTTTGTAATGACCTTGTGGCGCTTGTCTGTCATTGAGCCTTACAATAGCGTCCTCTCCATCCACTCCCTTTTTTAGCACACCGATGTCGCCATGCTCCATGATAACAAGGCCATCTACGACATCTGCCGCCGCTCCCTCGACATCGAGCATCCTCCACCTACACCAATCTGAACCGCCTTGTCTCCCAGGTTAACATAACCCCCATATCGCCCTCCTTCTATATCTGATCTTGTCTTCTTGGTGTTTGTGTTGAAGCCTTTCGGATGATGTTTAAAACATGTGATTTCATCCCAGGTTAACATAACCCCCAAGGATTGGAACGCTGCCTTCTTCTCAATTCCCATCCTCAATTCCCACTCTAAAATTACGGTACCAACGTTTTAATGCAGCAGAAACCATTACCATCGGCATCGTAATTCTGCCGACGCTTTGAAAAGCGTCGAAAAATTTTGTCTCCACTCTCAATTTCCCGACGCTTCTATAAGCATCGAGAAGCTATTTTCCGACGCTAGAAAAGCGTCGAAAAATTACTTTAAAAGCGTCGTTATCCCTAAAAATTACTGTAGTGAAAGGAAAGAAAAATCAAAAGAAAAAGTTCAAATTTAAAATCCCGGAGTGTTCAAAAAAGAGTTCAGAAAAATTCAAAGCATTCAAAAGCCAAATTTGAAGGATTTCCATCAAGTAGAAAGAAAAAAAGAAATCTCTAGTTTTTCAAAAACTTCTACATCAATGTTTCTTCTAAAGCTTTAATCCTATTTTGAGGAAGATCATCCAAGAAAAAAAGAGAAAAAGAATAAAAGAAGAAAAGCCCAACTTCAGAAATCTTCTAAATCAGGCTCTTCTACTTCTATCTTGTTTATATCACTTATTTGCTCATTTGAGGAGCTGAATCTCTATTGTAACCTTACTCTTATTACTGTTGATTACTGAATCAGGTAATTAAAGGAAAATTAGCCGTGTGCAAGCTAGGTATCTTGTGATAGGTTTTGTGCTGGTAAGCCTGTAAAATCGGATGGGTTTGTTGTGATCCCATCGTATAATAACAAGTTTGAGTTGTGAGCTTGTAAAACAACTCGATTGTAATCAAGTTGATTATAGCGTAGGCCCAAGAGTTGTTTAAAAGTGGATGTAGGTGTAACTAACACCGAATCACTATAAATCTTTGTGTTTGTCGTGCTATAGTCTCTATTTCTCTTTACTCTATCTTGCATACTCTTTTTTGCATCGCATACCATATGGGCCAACAAGCTCCATTTATTTGTTGGCAGTGGAGTTGCACTCCATTTTAGTTTCCTTATCCTCACACTCCAC
The DNA here is from genome assembly GCA_900491605.1 of Calamus simplicifolius. NCBI lineage: Eukaryota > Viridiplantae > Streptophyta > Magnoliopsida > Arecales > Arecaceae > Calamus > Calamus simplicifolius. The sequence goes on along the minus strand of UESW01004890.1, from coordinate 679,870 downwards.
TACCCAGACCACCAGCTTATTCTCTCATCGGAAGGGATGCCCAGCGAAGACCTCACGATCCGTCCAATCTATGCAGAGAACCTCGAGGGGGAGTTCGCCCTGATCAATGAAGTTGTTGATGACAACTGCTACATCGCATGGCCGCCAAGTTTCCCGGCGTCCCCATCGGCCTCTTATGCACCTTCAGGAGTCCCGCCAACCATCGCTACCAGACGCTCCGAATCAACGTCAACAACCTCAGCCTCATCCAGCTCAACCTCACCTTCTCCGATGCCTCCGGCAACCTCCCCGCTTCCCACACCGATGGTGGCTGTATCTGCGCCTTGCAGTTCAACTTTTGGGAGTTCGACGCCGATGCCGACATCGCCGACCCTGATGCCGTTGAGACCCTTCGTGCATACGGCATCGACTTTGTGAGGAACCGCAAGGAGGGGATCGACGATCGTCGCTTTGGTGATCTCCTGATGTCCTCGAGAGCCGTCCTCAACGACTTGATCGAGCGTGGTTCACCTTCGATGGTGGATATGATATTGGCTACCTCATCAAGATACTGACTGGCCGCAGGCTTCTAGATACGCAGGAAGGGTTCTTCGAGCTCATCAATACCTTCTTTCCCACGGTCTACGATGTCAAGCATGTGATGGCATTCTGTGATGGCCTCCATGGGGCCTCAACGAGGTGGCCGAGCTGTTGGGCATGGAGCAGGTCGGAGGCTGCCACCAGGTGGGCTCTGACAGCTTGCTCACTGATCTCATCATCGGGAGCAAGCTGTCAGAGCCCACCCGGTGGCAGCATCCGACCTGCTCCATGCCCAACAGCTCGGCCACCTCGTTGAGGCCCCCATGGAGGCCATCACAGAATGCCATCACGTGCTTGACATCGTAGACCGTAGGAAAGAAGGTATTGATGAGCTCGAAGAACCCTTCCTGCATATCCGGGAGCCTGCGGCCAGTCAGTATCTTGACGAGGCAGCCAATATCTTATCTACCATCGAAGGTGACCCACGCTCGATCAAGTCGTTGAGGACGGCTCCCGAGGACATCAGGAGCTCACCAAAGCGACGGCCGTCGATCCCCTCCTTGCGGTTCCTCACAAAGTCGATGCCGTATGCACGAAGGGTCTCGACGGCATCAGGGTCGGCAATGTCGGCATCGGCGTCGAACTCCCAGAAGTGCGAAGCTGGTGCTCTGAGTAGTGGAGCGTGAGGATAAGGTAACTAAAATGGAGTGCGACTTCACCGCCACCCCCCATGCCTCATAAATGGAGCTGGTCTGGGCGTGAATACCTACTCCCCACACACGCACACACTAGAGAAGGCGGGCGCTCGCGCGCACGCACTAGTATCATGGCGGCTGGGAGCAGGTCGACGCGGTTTGGAAACACAGGAACGATAAAAAAATAAAAATAAAAAATTATATCTTGATATAAAAGGAAAGAAAAAAATGAAAAAAAATATTTATAAAAATATATTATTTATATAAAAAAATAAAATATTCTTCTTTTTTCCTTGCCTTCAACGTAGAAGTAAAAAATTTTAGCTGCCAATAAGGAAAATAAATAATATTTTTTTCAAGATTATTTATTATAAGGATCTTCGCATAGAGTGAATGGATCGCAGGGGCACCGCGAAAGAATCCAAAATCTAAGCAGGGTGCGGTAGAATAATTAAATAAATAAATATCATATCAGAAATCTAAGTTCTTCTTAGAGAATTATTTTTGATTTTTATAAAAAAATTAGAAAATACTAGAAAATTAAACTAAAATTTAAATTCAAAATATAAACTAAAGTAAAAAAGAATCAAACTGATCTAGGCATGTTAGACACTACCATAAGGACAAGTTTTGCTCCCTGGTCTAGGCATGTTAGACACTGCCATAAGGACAAGTTTTCGCTCCCTCGTGCGGGTTGTTGGCAATTTGTCCCCAAGGTACAACGACCCGGCTCGATCCGATCCTCCTACCGCGAGCATGATCGGATAGAGGTGCAAACCCAATGAAACTTTAGATGCCCAAATAAAAATATAATAATAATATTTAAATAAATCTTTTACCATCATTAGCTTTCACCAGTAGTAGCTTGTTGAGACAGACTCCCAACTTCAAGCACTTGCAGCAACAGGATCTTCAACAATTGAATAAAGCTTTTAGAATTTGAATTTCCTTACCACTTTTTTTTCTTTAGCCTATCTATATATATAAGATATTTTTGGCTGTTAGGCCTTGTTACCGTTCCTCCTTGAACGGAGGATGAATCGGAACGCTCAAGCGTTTTGCAAAAAAAAATAAACCCGCTGCGAGCGCAAACGCTAGTGTTCAGAGAACATCCCACGCGAACATTAATTGCTCGCGTGGGTACTTTATTACTTTCTTTTTTTAAACAAAACTTTTCCAACAGCCAAAAAAGGTCAACAATCCCTCACAAAAGTTTTTAAATTAAAAATAAAATAAATAATAAAATTAATATACTAAAAATTTTAGAGCATCTTGTACTGCGCAATAGGTAAGGTGTCCTGTGGACTTGAACCTCACTTAGTGTTGATGTATACATCTAAAGGAACCACAGTAGATTAGACCTTGAACTAGGTCCTTGACTCCCTCAATCACAAGCTTATGTGCTCGAAGAGTCTGAGAAGCATAAGAAATACCTGCCCATGCAGCATAAAGCTCGGACATAGGGACAGAGGAATTCAGGGTACCAAATCCGCCAGCCGCCAGCATATCACCCTGAGGCCCGTGAATGATGAAAGCCGAACCAGCTAGTCTGCCACGGACACTCCCATCAAAGTTGATTTTGACAAACCCTGGGGGGGGGCTCCCAGGAAATGAAAACCGTACGACGGTTCGCTGCCGAGCAGCAGGGGAACCCCAGAGGCCAGAGATGTCATAACCAACAGTGAATAGCACGGGCACAATCCGCAGACAAAGATCTGATCCTTCCTCACAAGCTGATGTGAAGAGATACAGTCCTCCGAGAAAATAATCTGATTCCTCGATAGCCAAATCTGGTAAGCCGTACCGCCCAAGACCACGAATATGCTGAGGAGCCTTCCGAAGATCTGGAAAAAGATAGGACGGGGAGCCGTAAACATCCACTCTATAGCCATACCCATCAAGTGCCAAATCCATCTAGCTCTTGGGCATATGAAGATAGCATGGTCAGTAGTCTCATCCTCCAAACCACAGAGGGGCATGTCGGCTGGATAGACAAGCCCCTACGGAAGAGCAGGCACTCGTCGGTAAGCAGTCCCAAAGAAGCTTCCAGATAAAAAGCTGAACCCTAGGAAGAGTGGAAGCGACCATATCCACGCAGCATCCTTCGTTTCCTGGGGCTGAGGCCTAAAGATCTTCATAAGATCCCTGAAAGGGGCCCTAGAGAGGGAGGATCTCTGCCATAATCTCACATCACCCGAGGGCCCGAGACAAGAGGAATAGAAGGAATCCGCTGAGAGTTCATCACCAAAAGCTGGTCACCTTGAGGGTATTCCAAGAGGGGGATCTGATGAGATCAAATCCTTAACCCTCAGTCAGTGGGAATATCAGTGCTGAAAAATGAGGCCACCGAGACAGAGGAAGCTCAGAAATCCACGATTCCTGAATAGCATCAATAGAATGACCATCACCAACCATCCAAGAGACATTCTTCATGATAGAGTCACCAACCTGACACACCTCCTTCCAAAAGAAGGAACATCCCCTGGGCGGCAAAATGACTCCCCTGGCTTCCAATCACCATATCTCGCACGCATCACAGAGCTCCAGAGACTGCGGCTCCAGAAGGAAGCGAGAAGCATGTCTGGCCAACAAAGCTTGTGCCTAACCACCAAGGATTGGATCCCAAGACCCCCTTCCTGAATAGGCATACAGATCATGTCCCAAGATAGAAGATGAATACCATGCCCATCTTGCATAGAAGCCCATAAAAAGTCTCTAAAACATCTCTCAATCCTCCTCAAGCAGGTAGTCGGGATGGCCGCATTCGACAGCATATAGAGCGGAAGAGAGGAAAGAACCGATCGAATAATGGTGATCCGGCCATCATAGATAGATCTGTGACATGCCAACCCTCGATACGCTGACGAACCCGCCTCTCTAGATCCACAAAGTCAGAACAACGAGGACGTCTGCCAGTCATGGGGATCCCCAGATACATAAATCGGTCAGTCTGAGTAGAGATTCCCAACCGATTAATGATAGCTTCTCTGGTGGTCTGGGAGTCTTCGGGCTAAAGCCGATAGAAGACTTTTGAAGGTTGACCTTCTGACCCGATGATTGAGGGAGACTCTATGACAATCATACAGTGGATGTGGAAGGAGAGTGTTCCTGATGTATCCACCAATCCGATCCTCATGGATAATTGGACCATGCTTCAGGAGGTGGATAATACCCAGATTCGACATGTATTCCATGAAGCCAATACGGCAGCTGACTGGGCAGCGTCGGCCGTGGCTCAGCATGTAGGCTATAGGATATGGAGGATGGGTGACCCCCGTCCCCCTGTGTTGTTGCAAATTTTGTATTCGGATGTATCTGGGTTGACCCACACTAGACTAGTGTGATCGCTCATCTGTACCCAAAAAAAAAAAACTAGGTCCTTGACTCAGACTTATACTGATCACACACACAGCATGAATCAATTGGGTTTAAGCGGTCAGCGCATATTAAAGGCCTTGCGCTTAGTACCTTGATTTTTCATGAGAATTTCTTAAGGTTAGCACAAACCTTTAGTCACGGCCTAATATGACAATTCTCGTATAGATGAATCCTCCAAGGGTATTTGTGACTAATACCCTGCAAATAACCTACCTCGGATCCATTAAGAGAATGACTCAACCTTACACAAATTTACTTTGTCGCTTTATAAGAGCACTCATCATAAGGATGGGTTGAAATTTTTTTTTAAAATTTGTTCTCTAACATGATCACTCAATCAGCTTTGTTTCTACCACATTGAACCTCATTCATGGGATCTCCAATCACAGCGGTTGGGTATCCACTGCTGGTGACCAAATAATGGGCTTAAGCCCCATCCCCCTCAATGAATCTAGGACTCCACTCCTAGATAATCCATTGGTTAATTGATCTGTCAAATTCTTCTCAAATTTGACAAATTCCAAAGAGATAACATCATTTTTCTTATGTTGTCTTATAAACTTATGATGAAGCCGTATATGGTGATTCATCTTTTTATTGGTACTCTTTTGATTTATCAGTTCAATTGCGGCCTTATTATCACAATGGATTGATATAGCTGGAACTGGCTTAGGTACCAAAGGTAGTCTGATATTAGATTTTTTATCCACTCTGCCTTATTACAGGTGGTATCCAAAGCTATCAACTTGGCCTCCATGGTACTTCTATAAATAATAGTTTGCCTAGTGGATCCCCAGGCAATAGCAGCACCGCCAAGAAGAAAGAGATATTCGGTGGTTGATTTTAAATCATGAGAATCAGTGACCCAATTAGCATCACTGTAACCCTCAACCACCTCAGGGTATTTAGTGAACATCAAAGAGAGATTAAGTGTTCCCTTTAAATATCGGAACACTCTTTCTAAGGCTACTCAATGAGATTGATCAGGATTTTGATTATATCTACTAAGCCTTCCTACATCATAGGCAATATCAGGTCTTATCCTGTTTACTACATGCAAGAGAGATCTTATAATTTAAGAATACTTTAATTGATTAATTGAGTCACCTAAATTTTTCTTTAGGTGAAAGCTATGATCAAAAGGAGTAGATATTGATTTAAGATTGGAATAACCAAACTTCTTGATCATTTTTTCTATAGAATGAGAAAGAGAGAGAGCTATCCTTCATGGGACTTGATAAGCTTCATCCCTATGATTACATCCACTTCTCCAAAATCTTTCATATCAAACTTAGAAGAGAGGAAAGATTTAACACTTGAAATAATTTCAAGAGATGTTTCAAAAATTAAAATATCATCAACATATAAGCAAAGGATTACACAATTATTGTCAATGATTTTAGAATACACACACTTATCATTTTTGATTTGAAATCCAAAAGATAGAATAATTTGATCAAATTTTTCATGCCATTGTTTAGGAGCCTGTTTAACTATAAAGGGACTTGATAAGTTTACAAACATTGTCTTCTTATCCTTTTACAACAAAACCTTCAGGCTGTTCCATATAGATATCCTTCTCAAGGTCTCCATTTAGGAACGCAGTCTTCACATCCATTTGATGAATGATTAACTTATGAATGGAAGCAATAGCAAGAAGTGATCTAAGGGTTGTTATTCTAGCTATAGGAGAATAGATATCAAAGAAATCTAACCCTTTCTTTTGGTTATATCCTTTGGCTACTAATCTAGCCTTATACTTTTCTATTGAACCATCAGGTCTGAATTTCTTCTTAAATACCCACTTACACCCTAAAGGTTTGCTTCCAGAGGGTAAATCAGATAAGATCCAAGTTTCATTTTGTAAGATTGAATTAAATTCAGAAAGAATAGCTTCCTTCCAAAAAGGAGCATCAGGTGAAGACATTGCCTCTGAAAAAGAAGAAGGTTCACCTTCGACTAGGAAAGTAAAGAAACCTTCACCAAGGTCTTTTTCTTTCCTTATCCTTGAACATTTCCTAAGTTTAGAAGGTCCACCTTCAGGATTAGATCTTTTCCTTTTCTTTGACTTATTAGAGGACCCAGCTTCAAAAGAATCATGAACCAAGAAAGGATTAGAAGAGAGTTGATTTTGTACTTGATTCCTGAAAGGAAAAACATTTTCAAAATAAGTAGCATCTCTTGATTCGATAAGAGTATTATTTGAGATGCCACTTATATCAAAGTTTATCACTAGGAACCTATTTGTACTGCTATCTAAGGAATAACCTATAAAGATAGCATCTACGATTTTAATTAGGTCCTATTTTTCTTCTCTGGGTTCAGGTATTCCTAACTTAGCTAAGCATCCCCATACTTTAAGATAATCTAGACTCGGTGTTCTAGCTTTCCAAAGCTCAAAAGGTATTTTAGGACTATCCTTAAAGGCTATCCTATTTAAAATATAACAGGCAGCTAAAAGAGCTTCCCCCACAAGTTCTCGGGTATACCTGAACTTATTAACATTGAGTTAACCATATCCATTAATGTATGATTTTTCCGTTCAGCTACACCATTAGACTGAGGAGAGTATGGTGGTGTAACTTCATGAATAACCCCATATTCTTGACAAAATAGAGTCATTTTATTTGATGTATATTCACCACCGCGATCTGACCTAAATTTTAAGTTTTTCTCAGTTTGGGTTTCAGCTTCTACCTTATAAATCTTAAACTTATCTAATACTTCATCCTTAAATTTTATCAAATATAAGTAACAATATCGAGAGAATTATCAATAAATGTTACAAAGTAACGACTTCCTTCCCGTGTAGGAAACTTGATAGAGTCACATACGTCGCTATGGACTAATTCAAGAAGTGTTGAACTCCTATTTACTGATTTAAAAGGTTTTTGGCATCTTGGCTTGAATACAAATCTCACATTTGAACTTTCTATCAATATGAACTTAGGAATTAGATTAAGATTTGTCATGTAATGAATACGATCAAAATTCACATGACCAAGTCTATTATACCAACATTTGAAGATTCAACATTAAAAAGAAGAGGACTTTTATTAGATAACTTAGAGGATACATTTAATTTGAAAAGACCTTCACAAACAAAGCCTTTACCAACAAACTCATTATTACGAGTAATTACAACTTTATTTGACTCTAGAACAATTTTATATCCTCTAGATATAAGGAGAGATCCACTAATTAAATTTCTTCTAACACTAGGAACTAACAGCACTTCATGAAGGACCAGGATCTTTCCAGATATATCATCTTTAGATCCACTTGACCTTTCCCAAGCACTTGTGCTGAAGAATTATTCCTAAGTGTCACACCTCCTCCACTTGATTCCTGAAAGGTGGAGAACCAGGAGCGATCAAAACAAAAATAAACATTAGCTCCTGAATCAAGCCACCAATCACAAGAAGATTTGGTTGAGTTAATTAAGAATTTTGAATTTACCGACCTGAAAGAAGGCTCAGCACCACTCTCAACCATGTTAACTTGTGGTTTAGTTGATTTCCTCAATGGTTTAGTCTTTCGGTGGTAGCAGTCCTTCACCACATGATTTGTCCTTCTGCACACAAAACAGAATATGCCTTTATAATTTTTGACTTTTGATTCAGTTGGTTTTGATTTGATTGGTTTTGAGGAGGTTTGTATGATTGGTTGGATCTAGATTGGAATTTCCTCTTCTTAAAATTCTTTCCCTTGGGTTTTAATTGATTTGGAGTTGGATTTGACTCGATCAGATTGATTTTAGGTCCAAGGTCGGTCTTTTGATTTTGATTGAGCTTTAGCCGGTGTTCTTCTTCAATCCTAATAGAGTTAATCACTTCTATTAAGGTCAAGCTACCTTGCTTATGGCTTAGCTCTCGAGTAAAGGATGACCAAGATGGTGGAAGGACATCTACTAAGGCTTGGACCTTATAGTTTTCAGAAAAACTACAACCAGTCAACTCCGACTTTCTAAGAAAATCTTAAATTCATGAATTTGAATACTAATGGGTTTGGAATCTACCATTATGTACTTTTGAAATTTTGAGATGGTAAATCAATCTAGACCAGCATCAACCATCCCATATTCAGCCTCAAGGGCATCCCATAGTTTCTTAGCAGTATTAGTATGAAGGTAGACATCATAAAGGCTATCACATAGAGCACTAAAAATTCTATGTCTATAATGAAAATCTATTTCTTGGGGTGTTTTTGATTGATGAGATGAAGTATCAACTATACTAGAAGAACCTTGTTGAGTATTGGATTTGGGATTTGGTAATTCTATGGCAGAAAATAAGCCTAAAGTGGTAAGCCAATATTTCACTTGGCTTTGCCACCTTCTAAAGAATGATCCATTAAATTTTTCAGGTTTGATTGTACTAAGATCATCAGAACCCATTTTGAGTAAGTTGGTTGTTTAATTCGTTCTGCACAACCAAAAATTGAAGGTTTAGCCTTATAATTTGAATTTTTTAAATTAGTGATTTTTCAAATATTTCTAGATTTTAAATTTAAATTCAAAAGAATTAAATTTAGAAACTACTTGCAATAATAGTATAACCACTAAGTAAAATTAACTCAAATAATTCAATTTTAAATTTGAGTTTCAATTTTTTTTAATTTCAAAATTTTGAATTTCAAATTTTAATTTTAATTTTAAATTTTAAATTCAAATTAATTCTAAGGCTTCTGCACATATTCAAAAATATTTTTTTAAAAAAAATACTTATAATAAAATCTAGCAATTTCTAATGATAGAAAACTTATCCTTAGCTGTTAGAAAATTATTTTTGATTTTTACAAAAATCCTTTTCTAGAAAATGCTAGAAAATTAATCTAAAATTTAAATTCAAAATATAAAGTTAAAAAGAATCAAGCTGGTCGAGGCGTGCCCTGAGGATAAGTTTTCGCCCCTTCGTGCGGGTTGTTGGCGATTTGTCTCTAAGGTACAACGACCCGATTCGATCCGATCCTCCTATCGCGAGCACGATCGGATGGAGGTATAAACCCAATGAAACTTCAGATGCCCAAATAAAAATATAATAATAAAAATAATTAAATAATTTTTTACCACCAGTAGCTTTCATCAGTAGCTTGTTGAGACAGACTTGCAACTTCAAGCACTTGCAGCAACGGGATCTTCAACAATTGAATAAAACTTTTAGGATTTGAATTTTCTTCACTTTTTTTTCTTTAGCCTATATATATATATATATATATATATATATATATATATATATATATATATATATATATATATTAATCATTTTTTTATCGTTCCTTTCGGAACGAGAATAAATCGGAACGTCGGAACGAGAATAAATCGGAACGCTCGAACAAATGCTCGAGCGTTTTGCAAAAAAAAAAAAATAAATCCGAAACGCTCCCTGGCTCAGAGAACATCCGGTTAATGCTCGCGTTGATACTTTATTACTTTCTTTTTTTTTCTTTTTTTAATTTTCCAACGGCCAAGAAAGGTCACACTTCTTCCCCTTCCAACAATTATCAACCCCCCGCCAAATCCCGTCCTCTTTGCGGATTAATTAAAATAAATAAATATCGTAACAGGAATCCAAGCATAGTGCGGCACCATGGGGTTGCGTCCTAGATTGGAACAGGCCTGTCAAGGATGGAAAGAAAGGGAACCGGAAGAGTGAACGAAATAAATAAATAAATAATTAAAAAATAAAGAAAAAAAAAAAAAAAAAGGAAGACGTGCTGTCTTGGAGCTAGAGTTATAAGCCAAGAATTTCTATCAAGGATATACTTCACATTATAGTTGACAGTGATTATGATTCCTCTTAAGCTAATAAGATCCGGAGGCTGCAAGGACAACGACATGTTTCGCACTTTTTAGGAAAATTATAGCATAATAAAATCTCAACATGTACTTTTGCACAAATAAAATACATTTAGGTAGTATTTGATAGAAAAAATATTATTCATGGATAAGTGTATGGATAGAGTTTGTTCCCTAGGGATATCCCTTGACTATCCCATTGATCATAGGATAACTTTTTTTACTCTTATTTGAAAGAATAACCAGCTATTCCTGCATTTCTAGGGAATAAATTGAGGGGATATCCCTTGGTTAACCATGGTTAACCATGGATTATTCCTTTGGTTAATTTTATTCCCAGCTATCCCTTATAGTTATGGCTTTTGGTTGTGTTTGGATGCCCTATTCCCGTTTGGAATAGGGCCTTATTCCACCTTATTCCTCCAACAGATGTAAAAAAGCAAATGGGCCCTATAGGAATCCATATTCCCCTTAGTCCCCGTATTCCTATTTTTCTATTCCTAGGGGACCCATGGAATAGGCGTATTCGCGCTTTACCTTATTCGATGGGCATCAATGGAAATATTAAAAAAAAAGGAAAGAGGAATCACCTTATTCGATGGGCATCAATGGAATATTAAAAAAAAGGAAAGAGGAATCACGAGACCCGACTACCTGCCATCGGAGATCATTCATGCCCTCTCCTCCTCACAGCGATTTTCATAGCCTGGGATCATGTTGATGTTCCTCTCTGAGGAGGAGTTCCGGCTTCTCTCTCACGATGCTGTTGCGATGGCGAAGAGGGCCGATGCCGTCCATATTCCCCTCAGTCCCTGTATTCCTTTTTTCTATTCCTAGGGGACCCATGGAATAGGCATATTCGTGCTTTACCTTATTCGATGGGCATCAATGGAAATAAAAAAAAAAAAAGGAAAGAGGAATCACGAGACCCGACTACCTGCCATCGGAGATCATTCATGCCCTCTCCTCATAGCGATTTTCATAGCTTGGGGATCATGTTGATGTTCCTCTTTGAGGAGGAGTTTCGGCTTCTCTCTCACGATGCTGTTACGATGGCGAAGAGAGCCGATGCCGTCATCCAGGGGTTCCGGCTTTTCTCTCTCACGATGCTGGCTTTTCTCTCTCACGATGCTGTTGCGGCCGATGTCGTCATCCAGGATCTCCTTCTCAGGTTGACACCGCCAAGGAAGAGAAGGACGAGGACGGGAGAACCTCCACCGCCGGTCACCAAGGGCTTCCATACCCTTGGACTTCTTCATCGAGGCGATATCCGAGGTTGGGCCCCGCCAGGTGTAGGATCGGATTGAAGAAAGATCTAACACCGAAAGAGAGGGAGGAGAAGAGGATAGAAAAGTGGAGTTTTTGGGAACGGAACATCATAATAAATAGGAAAAAACGGAAGGAGGCGGAGTCCTTTATATTAATTAAATATTGATGTTAATAAACGGAAGGAGGTGGAGTATTTAAATCGGGAGTTCATGTTAATAATGACATGTTCATAAATATTTGACTTCCCACCACCAACTAACATGCTAATCAAACTTAAAAAATCACAATTTACCTCACATAAACTTAACTCTAAATTTCATCATCAGAATTTAAGTACCCGCTCCAGAAACCACTAAACCTCGCCGAATACTAATTATAAATTATTTTAATTTAATAATTATTTAAGTTTTAGATGTGGTAAAAAAAATTTAAATTTTTTTAATGCATGAAGATGTTGATGTATTTGATAGGCTCAGAGCCTTAATTCATATTTTATATTTAATAAAAAATAATTTATTTAAGTAATTACATTAAAATTTAAATTTATAAACCATTTAAAACTCTCATTAGGTCAAGGGGTATGTTTGAAATTTTAAAAAAATTCTTCATCTATTCCTAGTGGAATACATGTTTATTCCTATGTCATCAAACACATTTGAAATAACACTGCATTAATTGCACTGGAATAACATGGAATACCGTATTTTCATCCAAACAGAAATCTAGAATAATAAGAGGAATAAGCTATTCCTAAGAATTCGTATTTCTATTCCCGGAGAATTCGATCCTATTCTCCCTTGGAGCCATAACTATAAGGATAGGAATAAAGTTAACCAAAGGGATAATCCCATGGTTAACCATGGATATCCCTCAATTTATTCCCTAGCTGGTTATCCCTTCAAATAAAGTAAAAAAGTTATCCTATGGATTTACCTTTTTGCATTTGATATGATCAATGGGATAGCCAAGGGATATCCCTAGGGATAGCCAGGGATAAACTCTATCCCGTTATCCATAATCAAACACTACCTTAATGTCTTCATATTGCAAAAGATGTAGGATAGCATATGAAACTTTAGAAACCTCTTCTTTCTTTGTGAGGGTTCAAAATAAATGTGGTAGCATTTTCGACACAAAATTTTCCTACATCAAGTCCATGCAGGAGGCTTGAGACCTTTTATTTGGGGTTACTTTGGGTGCATTAGATAAAGAGAATCATCGATCTAGTGTGTAGCATTTTTAAGTGCCTTCTTCATTAATTATCATAAAGATAAATTTTGATGAATCAGTTATTATTACTACTTTTGCAAGTGCTAGCTGACGCATTGTTAAAGATCCCTGGACCGAGAGTTGTTAGCTCTTGTCATTTCCCTATCTACCATATATATACAGTTGCTTTTTGCTAAGTTCAATGGAGCATAGCATGAATTGCTAGAAACTAGCCACAAGTAATTTGAATGCTCTCGTATCTATTAGAAGGTAACCTTCTTAATAGTAATTTTTTTGGTTAAATAGGTAGTCCCAATGTCAGCATGCATCATGTAAGCTATGCTTTTTTATTTTTTNCCTACAAAATGGATTAGGCCTAAAATAATTGTGAGTACGTTGCCTCTTCTTTTTTTTTTTTTCTTTCAATTCAAGGTCGGCTAGATCAGGCCTAAAAAAATATGATAAATGACCCACAGTAAATAAGGATAATTATATACTTTTACTACGTACCTTATATAGTTTTATTGGTTTGCCAAGAAAATTATGAAGAAAGAACGCTTTAAGTACTGAAGGTTGGAGGTCAGCCGAGAAAAATGAAAAATCTTCTTGTGCTGTGGTATTGGGCTTCTCGTTGCAGACGAGTGCCAAAGGGATCACCTAAATCGGTGCAGCGACGTCGAAGTCGAACACGAAGGCGCTGCTATATATTTCTCGACGTCGCTGGATTGGCCGTCGATCATCGGACTTTGTTAAACATAAAATTATTTAAAAAAAATACATATTGTTCACCGATTATCCTTAGCGAAAAAAACCAAAAAAAATAAAAATGAAAATAAAAAGACAATTACATTAGGTTCCAATCCTACTTTGGCGGCCTTTCCACGTAACACGCGTTGGTAGGCGGTTTGAGACGCCATCCAGTCCTTGTCTTTGAAAATTCGGATGGCATGCGAATCGGAGTTTGGATATATATGATGACGCCAGGCCGTGTTCACAGTCCAACATCGCTTTCTTATGCCGGTCAGGCTGTGGCCGGCCCCTTAAGCTTGCCCGTGGTGCCCGGCCATGATGAAGTTAATAACGAGATCCATACTTCACACCACCCTTCTGGAGGTTGATCAAGAAATAGAAAGAGGATAAATATTATAACCTGAGCTGGGTTGGGAGGCATCACCCGATCGAGATGCTAATTAAGAAAACATGTTGAGTAATATATATGAAGGTGGGATAAATTCTTCATGACTTGCTAAAATATATCGATCGTTCGCCAGTTGCGCTGGAATTAAAATTTTATCTTCAAAATATGCTTTATTTCGAGCATTCTAAATACTCCAAAGAATGTAGCATAAAAAAGTATCTGAAAGTTAGGTATAGCCAAGAAAGAAGGCATGTAAAAAAGAAAGCCTTCAAACTTATTCCAAATACTAAACCTATTTACTATAGTCTCATAAAAAGCCCTGCTACAAAGCCTATCAGATCCAGATTTCATTATAAATTTGGACCTAACAAAACCATTTTTTTCATAAAATATCATGCACGGGCATCAAGGAAAAAGCCTGATGAAATCAATTCAATCAATATATGATTTAAGTTCTATTGGCTCGGATATTCTTATTTCGAGTATTCCCCAACCTAATACCAAATCTACATGACAAATCAAACGAAACTACGGCGTATCATACGTGGACGTGGTATTGAACTGTCAGAAATTTTGTGTGACAAGCAAATGATATATGCTACCACAAGTTACAACAATTGCTCGACCCGTCGAGAGAATCACTAAAATTGCGAGATAAGAACTCTAGTAGAGGACTGAGAAGTGATAAGAACTACTGTCATGATAATTTCCAAGGTACTATAAGAAGAGCAGAATTTAAAGCAAAATCTAAACAGGCATACTTGCAAGAAATCAGATCTTAAACCATGCCAAAGTATAAACCCATGAAATGGAATGTTAAAACCTCAGCATGGCAGCATACAAAAGAGTCATAGATATATATAAGATTAATTAAAACTCGCACGGCATGCGGCGCGCTTTGTGCACCGGAGGGGAGGCCGGTGCACAAAGACTTTGCCTTTCCTCAGTTGGTGAGGCCGAGACCATACAACGAGCCGCCGCCGTATCTATCAACGGATCCATCAAAGTACCTCTCCTTCATCTCCCTGAAGACGCGAGCGGTGAGCAAGCTGTCAGAGCCCGCCTGGCGGCAGACTTCGACCTGCTCCATGCCCAACAGCTCGGCCACCTCGTTGAGGCCACCATGTAGGTCATCACAGAACGCCATCAGGTGCTTGACGTCGTAGACCGTGGGGAAGAAGGTACCGACGAGCTCGAAGAACCCCTCCTGCGTCTCCGGGAGCCTGCGGCCCGTCAGTATCTTGAGGAGGTAGCCAACCTTATATCCACCATCGAAGGTGATCCACTCGACCGAGTCGTTGCGGACGGCTCCGAGGACATCAGGAGCTCACCAAAGTCACGGACGTCGATCCCCTCCTCCCGGTTCCTCACAAAGTCGACGCCGTATGCGCGGAGGACCTCGACGGCGTCAGGGTCGGCGGTATCAGCTTCGGGGTTGAACTCCCGGAAGTTAAACTGCCAGGCCAAGATACGGCCGTCACCGGTGGGGAAGCGGGGAGGTTGCCGGCGGCGTCGGAGAAGGTGAGGTTGAGCTGGATGAGGTGGAGGTTGTCGACGTTGATCCGGAGGGTCTGGTAGAGGTGGTCGGCAGCGCTCTTGAAGGTGCCGGCAAGGCGGATGGGGACGCCGGGAAACTTGGCGTCCATGGCGATGTAGCAGTAGTTGTCAACAACCTCGTTGATCAGGGCGAACTCCCTCTTGAGGTTCTTTGCAAAGACTGGACGGATCATGAGGAGTCCGTTGGACATCCTTACGAATATGCTCTTGAGACCAGGGGTGTGGTTGGGCGGGGTAGGGTAAAAGCTGGAAGATAATGAACCAGAAGACAGCCGGTGGCCACCATCACCTGCTGTCGACGTCTATATATTGGATCGGAGTCCCTTCACTTACACGAAAATTATGTTAAAAATGAATAAAAGTTAATATCTTTATGTTTCACAGAAAATCTGATTTAGATCAAGTGGAATAATTAAAAAAGAAGAAGAAAAATCATGTAGCCGGTTTCCTACCTACTAATGTGACAAGATTATCTTCGTTGTTGTTGCGGGAGCCTCTTCCTCACCTCCTTCCCCGCTGAAAGCGAAGGTGAGATTTTTTTTTTTCATTTAATTTATTTTTTTATTAAAGATAGGATTTAAGGTTCTGTCCTATTGGCTCGTGGGACAAACACAGGCAGAGCTTTGCGTTTTTTTATTATTTTCTATTTATTTTTTCAATGGGATGGCCGTCGTTTATAGAATAAATAAATGAATAAATAAACATAAGGAGGAGTGAGTTTGCCCGCCGACTGAAAGGCGAACTTGCGTTTCCCTCAGAGAAGGAATTGCACCAACCCATCGGGAAGGTTCGAGATCGAGAGTCGTTCTGGGCCGAGGCGTGATGCCCTGAAGACCGTACACGTGTCATGCGAGATATATAGCTAGAGTCGCTGGTCAAACGATAAAAGGAAAGAAAGGAAAGGAAACAAACAAAAAAATGGGAAGTCAAAAGACACGGAATGACTTTCATTTAGGTAGTATTTGAAATAGGGGATAAGAGGGATATTCTTTTTATTTTTAAAAGTCATAACTATAAGGTAGTGTTTGATGGCCCAAAAGCTATCCCTGGATAAATGTACGGGATAGCATTTATCCAGGGGATAGCAGAGGGAATAAGCATTTTTTTTTAATTACAAGTCTGCCATCAAGGGATAACTTTAGTTGTTCCTGGGTTTCCTAAGGAATAAGTTTAGGGGATAACCCATGGTTAACCATGGTTAATCATGGGTTATCCCCTCTGGTTAATTTTTTCAGACCTATCCCTTCTAGCTATAGCATTTGGGATAGGAGGGATATCCAGGGGATATCCCTCCTTATCCCCCATATCAAACACTACCTAAGGGATAACAGAGAATAAAGTTAATCAAAGGGATAATCCATGGCATGGTTAACCATGGGATATCCCCTCAATTTATTCCCTAGAATATGTAGGAATAGCTGTTATCCCTCAAATAAGAGTAAAAAAAGGTTATCCTATGGATTTACCTTTTTGCATTTGATATGATCAATGGGATAGCCAAGGGATATCCCTAGGGATAGTCAGGGATAAACTCTATCCCATACACTTATCCATGGATAATATTTTTCCTATCAAACACTACCTTAAGTGCTCTCCTCGCAGAAAACAGAAATAGGTAGGAAAAAAAAAAGAAAGAAAGAAGATAGATGAAAAAAAAAGAGAAAAGAAATTAAGGAAAGAAATTTAAAAAAAAGATAAAAAGAAAGAAAAATGAAGAAAAATATAAAGGAAGGGATGAAAGAAGAATGAAAATTAAAAGAAAAAAAGAAGAATAATAATTAAATAAATAAATGAGAACAAATTAAACGAAAGAAAGAAAGAGAGACGTTTTATCAGGACGGCAGGCTAATTCCCTGTAGATTTAAATTTTGATTCTAAAGTATTTGTAATTTACTCAAACAATTGCATCAAAGCCATGCCATATATCACCAAAGCGAATTAAATTATAAAGCCCGGAGTTTATAAAAAGGAAATAGTACTGCAACAGCAGTATTTTTTTTTTTTCTTTTCAAAATGTTCAGCTTAATAAATCGCTCCAAATGTAAGTTCAGACTTGAGATGCCTGACACGTGACCGGGAATGAGAAATATATCATGCAGACACCCGCGCACGTCTCCCCATCTTCGCAGAAAAAGCCGTTCCCACTATGAAAAGCTCTCTCTCTCTCTCTCTCTCTCTCTCTCTCTTTATATAAAAAAACACTTGACTTCTTCTCTCACCAACTCAATATCATTCCTGAAGGCTCTCTCAGCTAAATTAATTTCCTTCGTTTCCGACGCTGGCGATTGCTTTTCGATGAATACTTTTACCGTCAAGTGAGATCTATCCTATCTATATAATTAAATATAATTCCTTCGTTTCCACTTGTTTCCGAGCTCCTCTCCATCTAATATCCTTCCTATAGTTTTAGATTTTTTTTAAGTCATCGTATCCAAAATGTATTATCATTAATATTTATATTTTATCTTATTATAAATATATCACGATGGCCACATATATCCTTAGAACCATAACAAAACCCACACGAGAGTATAATTAACAAAACAAAACATCATATAAGTGTAATAGAACATTTGAAGGTGTATCCTTCGTATATATCCACTATAAGAAAAAAGTTATTAATGATCCGAATATAGCCTCAAATAACATGATTCGAATGGAGGGGGTTTGGTCCGAGAAATGGGACGCATCCCGAGCGCCACAAAGTTATTAATGATCCTCTTCGATGAGGGAGCGGATCTCTTCGTTTCCCCCAAGTGTCCGCTGAGATGATGACACGTGGCGTATCCCGCGGTAGTAGTGTTAGAATTAATGGTCCTGGCGATTGGTATACCCGTCAGAAGCAGTTTAAAACGAGCAGGGGAGCGCCATCGTTAATCATCTTTTCAGCTGATCTCGTCAGATTTTCAGATATTGAGATGGCTTCCAGAGGTGAGGGACGATCAACCGAGACACCAAGCGGCGACGTTAGTGGCCGCAAAGGGGCCCTTTGGGGCCGTACCACAATAACCATCGATGGGAAGGTTTTAGCCTCACTGTTCACAGATCGTGAACAACTCCGGAATACGACCGAGCAATATCTGGCCGTTACTACAAGAGAGATCGAGCTCCTCCGCCAAGACAACAGCTGGCTGGAGAGGCAGGTGGCGTCCTCTGACGACAAGTGGCCGGGCCAGCTATGCAACGCGTGGAAAGCTCAGTGGTGCCTGGAGAAGATGATAAGCCCATGTGAGGGCTCATGTACTTTTTTTCTTCTTTTCCTCTTGTTTCTCTTTTTGTGGTGAATGAAAAGGAGTTTCCGCAATTTTTGTGTCTGCTACCACCTCCGGAACATTCTTTCTTACCGTTCGAGTCTGACAAAACGAACCACCCTCCTGGGGAATCTCTAGTAACCTTAGCGAGGTTAGAGCATGGCGTCTCCATTTTGACCGAGGTAAACGGAACTCGTAAATTCCCGCCGGAGCATTGCGTACACTTGGCCTTGCCGAAGCATAAGGAGTGTTCCGTAGTTGTTGAGGCAAGGGCAGCTATCACGATTTGGATCGAAGCATAACATAACGCTCGGTTGTATTGAATTGAGAAGAGATACATTGGTTTAGCCTGAAGTATGGAGGCGATCTTGGCTTTGAGTTGAAGCACAAGGCGATGTCTTAGTTTATGCTAAGACGTAATGGGCGGTTGGACCGGAGCAAGGGATATCAATGTGCTTTTATTGAGGAGTACTTGACTTCTGCGCCTTTTTATTGCTCTGCCAGTGCCTTGTCTTTTCCAAGGCAAGTTGACCTTCTTTTTGCCGAAATGGATATTACGGCTTTGGAAGTTGCAAAAGGATGTCTCGCTATTTTTCGGAGTCATCTATTCCGTCGGCTCTTCCCAATGTAGGCCCTTTAGCGTGTGACATAAGCACTTATTTGTCATTGGAGCACGCCGTTTTCATTGGGCGATTTCCTAGGCCTGTCCGTATCTCAAGGACCGGCGATCGATTTCCTGTACTTAAGGCTTTTGATTCAGAAT
This sequence comes from Calamus simplicifolius, assembly GCA_900491605.1. Taxonomy (NCBI): domain Eukaryota; kingdom Viridiplantae; phylum Streptophyta; class Magnoliopsida; order Arecales; family Arecaceae; genus Calamus; species Calamus simplicifolius. The sequence goes on along the minus strand of UESW01004890.1, from coordinate 660,294 downwards.
CAGAGGAAAATATTCTGTCGTGCGTCATGGCATGGGCAATGCGTTCGGCGTGCTTCGAGGAGCACTCTTTTCATCCTGGCATGCCACGTGATAGTGTGGCCATGGTATTTGAATCTCGAGGCTTTTCGCTCTGATAGCTGCTCCCGGTTCGTTTGCCTATAAAATGGGAGAAGGGGGCCATGTCCGGCTATCTCCCAAGGCTTCCTTCTCTGTGAGTTGTGAAAGTTTTCATGATGTCTATGTCCCCTAGGTTGAAGGTGGAGAGAATGAGTTTTCCTTTTGTGAGTCGACTTCCCCCGGATAGCTGGGGTGATGAAGAAGTTGCTGAAGAGCAAACCATCCTCAAGAGAGGAATTTTGAAGATCATATGGAGAGCACACAGGAGGTCCGCAGAGATCACATGGAGAGCGCACATATGAGCTTCCTGTGTGTCCTTTATGGTTTGCTACGGGGTCGCAGGGTAGGAAGTACACATGCACCCCCGTAGTACGCACGGACTTTTCCTTCTCCCTCGGGCTGGTTCCCTTAGCTCATCTAGCTGGGGGATCTTTTGCCTATGAAGAGGGAGTTGAGAGCAGTGTCGATCTGCTCGTACCCTATCTTTTCATGGTCGTGCAGTGCCCAGCAGCCCAGCATCCCACTTGGGGGGATGCATCCTTAGCATCAGCATCCACGGGTCTTCCTTCTGTCCTTGGATCTCTTCGCCAATCCAAAGGGCCCGTGGGAAGCTGGCTCGGCCTTAGCTGGCGGTTCAGGGCAAGTTGATTGGTTGTCTGATCTCTTGGGTCAGATGCCAAAACATCATTATTAACCGAAGCTGACTGAAGCAGCCCGGCCGAGCTATTTACTCGTTTTTATTTCCTATGCCACGATGCACTGTAATGCCTCTTAGGAGGTTGTAACTCTTTTCCATTGAAGAAATAAAGAAAGTTTTATTCTTTCTTCTTTTAGCACCTGCTTCTTTTTGACAGGATTATGCTCGAGAGTCGCTACACTCGTATCATGCTTTTCGTGTCATAGCATATTTCGGCAGCATCCTTGCTGCCTTGTTTTTGCTAAGACCGCTATTCGGTCCAAGTAGAGAAAGTGTTTATCCTGCTTGGGTCAGAGGCAGACCTGGGCGGTCTTATGAACCCATGTGGTGAGCGTGATCTCGTTTGTTGAACGAAGCAGGTATTTCTTTGGCAAGAGACAGCTTGTGCGCCTTAACTGTTGAGCAGAAGAAGGTTGCTTGCTTCTGCCGAAGTATAATAGGGTGTCTTAGTTGCATTAGAGTATTTGAGAGATTGCTCGTCTAGGTCGGAGCTTCAGGTAACGCTTTGTGAGTACGTCATTTGACTTGACCGAGATTTAGATAATACACTACTCGGTTGCAGTCAAGGTTTCAGAATATCGCTCGGTTGTCGCCGAGGTTTTAGAATATTGCTCAGTTATTATTGAGGTTTTTCGGTGCTTTACTTAGCCCTGCCAAGGTGCGGTGATATCACTCGGTTTGGCCGAGGATTTTGGTAAGGGACATGCACCGGCTTTAGTTGAGGCATCTGCACCGTTTGACCCGGCCGAGGCTTGTAAGCTGCCCGAATCCGGTCGAAGTTTTCTTTACCATTTGGTCCGGCCGGGGCTTGTAAGCTTCCCGAATCCGGATGAAGTTTCTTTTCCATTTGGTCTGGCCATGGCTTGTAAGCTGCCCGAATCTGGATGAAGTTTCTTTGCCATTTGGTCCGGTCGGGGCTTGTAAGCTGCCCGAATCTGGATAAAGTTTCTTTGCCATTTGATCCGACCGGGGCTTGTAAGCTGCCCGAATCCGGATGAAGTTTCTTTGCCATTTGGTCCGACCGGGGCTTGTAAGCTGCCTGAATCCGGATGAAGTTTCTTTGCCATTTGGTCCGGCCAGGGCTTGTAAGCTGCCCGAATCCGGATGAAGTTTTTGCCATTTGGTCCAACCGAGGCTTGTAAGCTGCCCGAATCCGGATGAAGTTTCTTTGCCATTTGGTCCGGCCGGGGCTTGTAAGCTGCCCGAATCCTGATGAAGTCTTGTCGTTTTTGGTTCGGCCAGGGCTTGTAAGCTGCCCGAATCCGAATGAAGTTTTTTGGTGATCACTCGGCCTGGTTCGGCCGCACTAGGGGTACTCGGCCATACCAAGTTTTTATGAAATAGGACTCGGCCCAGCCGGGGTACAGAGATTTAGCTCAAGACTCGACTCAGTCGAGGTACGGAGATAGCTCGGTTGTGCCGAGAATGGATGCGCAAGCAGCATCTGTTTTCTATTATGATTTTTCTAGAAAAATGGTTGTAGCGGTCATGCCGCGGATAATAGAAACAAGATATCAAAGCTGCGAATGGGGCAAGTCTATAGAAAGCGTACCCTACTGATGGTATATACGGAGATTGTCTAAATTCCACGTTCGGGAATAGATTTCCCGCCCAGATCCTGGAGCTTGTAGGTGCCAGGTCCGACGACTTCCATCACTTGATAGGGGCCTTCCCAATTTGGAGACAGCTTTCCTTACTCCAGCGGTTTGGAGACGAATGCTTATCTGAGCCCTTGGGCTCCTTCTTTCTTGTCAACTCGGTGCGGGCAGCTCTCCGCGATTCCTCGACTCTGGCATATTTGTCCACGAGAGCCATCATGTCAGAGAGGTTCGGAGGATAGCTGACCTCCAGCGCCAGGTAAAAGTCACTCTCCTTCAACACTCTGCCTGCTAGGGCGAACATGACCACCTCATGATTAAGGTGGTCCACCTCCAGCATGGCCGTATTGAAACGGCTAAGATATTTCTTCAAGGACTCCCCCTCTCTGCTTAACCTCAGAGAGGGAGTCAGATCTCTGCCGATGATGATGGCTGCTGACGAACTGGCTGATGAAGAGGCGGCTCAGCTCGTCAAATGAACCAACAGAACCTGGTTTCAAGGCATTGAACCAGGTTCTAGCAGATCCCCTGAGGGTAGATGGGAAGGCACGACAGAGGATCGCATATGATACCCCATGGAACATCATGATCGATCAAAAGCTGCTGAGGTGGTCATCGGGATCGGAGGATCCATGTTAGGGCTCGATGGCGGGCAGCTAGACATGGGAGGGAATCACTTCCTCCATGATCTCTTTGGAGAAGGGAATGCCCTGCTCCGCCTTATGCTGGAGCGGGTGGGCTTGCTTGGCGGCATCCAACTCCTGGCGTATCTCCCGGAGCTGTTGGCAGATCTCCTCAGGCATGGCGGGAGGAGCTGGGCGAGGAGAGAAATGAGATGGTGTCGAGTCATGACGAGAGATCACCGAGAGAGGGATCGGGCCCGCCGAGATCGGGGAAGATCCTTGCCATAGACCCCTTGGGGGGCTGGCTCAGCTTCCCTAGGGCGGCGAGGGGGGTCTGCCACCCCAAGCGGGCCGGAAGAAGAGATTGTTGGATGAGCGGGGGCTGCATTCTCCTTAGGAAGATGTGGGGTAGGAGCAGCAGGATGGGGGGCTTCGAAACGCCCTGGATCAGGTGGCCCAGAGCTTGGACCTACTGGACCAGCGAGGCAAACTGGTCCTGGGTCACTAGGGCCGCCGGTGGCGATGGGGTTTCCACTGGTGGCGGTGGCGGCGCTACGCTGCTCACCGGATCAAGTCTTTGGAAGGCGACCTGATCTCGAACTTTGGAGATAGCCTTTCTTCGATTAGCTATGGGAGAGGTTCTCTTTCAGATTGAGACCCTTGTCTCCTGGATTACAAGTTTATGGGACTTGAGGGCCCTTCCTCTAGCGCCAATTTGTTGCTGCTGAAATCCGTCCTCCGACTCGGGCGCGATCGGCCTCCCTCCTGGGCGGACCTGCAAGATAGTCCTCACGTGAGAGGCGTTGGGGGTGGCCCTCCGCGGAAGACCCTCCGATGCTCAAGTTAGCGGGGATTGGCAATCAACAAACGAGAGGAGAAAGCTCTCGCTGAAGAGTTTCTCCAGGTGTAGCCTTTCGAGAGCTCTGAGCAGAGCGTTAATGGCGGAAAGAGGGTGAGCAGAAGCAGAAGGAGGATAGGCCAGTAAGCCAGTGTGCATACCTGAGGAGCCGAGAGATGGCCATACTTATAGAGGATCACCTGATCCCTTGGGGTGTCGTGGGTCCGAAAGTCGTTAGGATTCGAATCCAGTTTGTTATGAGGTCAGTAAGATTCACATCTTGTTGGTTAGAGGATCGACGGCTGGGAGAGCTGGTTGATGCCTCGAGATTTGGCGATTGCGTAGGCTCCAGGGCTCTAGGCCACTCTCGGGGTCCTAGGCCACTCTCGAGCGTGATTCTATTTGGAATATTACGAATTTGAACTCTCCCGCGCTGGATTCTGTGGAGGTGCTTGAGCGCCTGAGTTTGGTCGAGGCATAACGGATAGCTCGACTAGGACCGAGAGATAGGAATAGCTCGGCTGGGGTCGAGAGATGGGAATAGCTCGGCTGAGGCCGAGAGACAGGGATAGCTCGGCTGAGGCCGAGAAGCAGGGATAGCTCGGCTGAGGCCGAGAGATGGGATAGCTCGGTTGAGGCCGAGAGATGGGGATAGCTCGGCTGAGGCCGAGAGACAAGGATAGCTCGGCTGAGACCGAGAGATGGGATAGCTCGGCTGAGGCCGAGAGACAAGGATAGCTCGGCTGAGACTAAGAGATGGGATCCGCATCTTGGGAATCCTTGGCTCGCTAAGGGGATTAAGGCGCTCCGATCCACTGAGGCTGACTCATCCCTAGCGGGTATCGCACAGCAAGCGGGAGTCAGGGTTGATCCTAACCCTTTGCATGATTATTGATGCAACAGCGATTTTGCCCCTCAACACAAACTAAAATAAATAACTTAATTCGATACAAATTTAGTTTGAATGATAAATAAAATTATTTTAAAAATAAATAAGAACTATTGTAGAGGGCTAAACTTAAAAGTAATAATATGATGCAATGCGTTATAATCAAATATTATTATATATAATAAATAAATTATAATTATACAAAAATATTATTATTATCATATATTATTTTGTACAAAATTGGATAAAAAATATTATAAAATAGTATATTATAGTGGTATATAAATATAGTGCTATTATATTATATAACGTTATGATTTTGTAATTTTACTATAATAATACATTACAAAATTATGATATTATGTTATTAGATAATAATGATCATAATTTTTTATTATATATTATGATATAATTATTAAATAATAGTAAAATATATTATAATAATTTTATATTATAATCATTATTATAATGTAATTCAAAAACCTTTGATCCTTCTACGTTACCTTAGATCCACGAACCGATTAGGATGAGATTTATACGGATTTTTCAATAGGATTTAGAGCTTTAAATGATCGATTGGAGGGTTCTGTTTCAAGGATTTAAAACAGAGGATAGAGTTTGGCTCTAGCCGGTGGCCACCTTCTACTCTGGCATTGAAGTCTAATAGGCAAGGATCTTAATCCTTGTCAGTTCTCTTTTGGCCTAGAGCGCGTCGCCGGTGATCGCTGGAGGAGAGTGTGAAGCTTAGGTTGGCCATGCTCTGGTGGATGGAAGAACCAGCCCTTATGGCCTTGTTTGGCGGCGAACTTTGGCTAGGTGTCAATTGGACTCCTACCCAGGTCAAGATCCAGCTACAGCCGGCGGAGGGTCAGACTCCGGCGGTGCGATGGTTGGTCGGGAGGTAGCATGAGTCGTTTCAAGGGCTACATGTGTATAAAATTTATTAGAGAATTTTTTTTAATAAATATAATGATCAAGATTTTATAATAAATAATTTTTTCATGAAAATCTTAAATCAAAAAAAGCATACCTTGATCCATTGATATAATTTCTTGACAAGAGACTACTTATGGGTTATCGACAGATTGAGTTTCTCCTTCTTTCCTAATTCTCTTCTTTGTCTGTTTTAATGGTAGAACAAACTATATATATATAATCGATAGATCGATTTTCTTCTCCTTTCCTAATTCTCTCTTATCTGTTTTGATGGTAGAACAAACTCTATATATATATATATATATATATATATATATATATATATATATATATATATATATATATATATATATATATATATATATATATATATATATATATATAGGAGAGAGAGAGGACCAATTTGATAATATGTTAAATTTTTCTTTCCATCAAAATCTAATAATATATTAAATTTCTCTTTCCAAAATAAACTAATAGTAAATTAGCTGTTATTAAACCATCATTATCATTTAAATTTAAATATATGATAAAAATTAGAAATCATAATTATCATTTAGAATAAATAAATATAAATCAATCATATATCCACTTGGGCCAAAAAAATGCTAACATTCTTCCACTTGGCCCATGTGACATATTAAACATACTGGTTTAATAAACAATCATAATGTGCATAACAGAAGATAAAATCCCTCATAATATTGGTCAAATATGAAATCATCATTAAGCAAAAACTAATAAGGATCATGACCATTGTATGCTATTATTTTGATGTACTTCCTTCTATGTATCGCATTACTAGTTTTATACTTAACATGACCTGTAACAAAATTTGCAGTAAGGTCTAACGATAATATATTTATCAAAGATAAATCCTGTTAACATTCTCACAATTCATTTATGTATATACCAGCATAATCAAATAGGATCCATAAGTGAATCAGAAACATAATTAATTGAGCTCAGATTGTCAAATACATAAGGAACTTAAAGCTTCAGACATAGCATCACTAATGGTTTTCAATAATGCCCATTCTTTCGACATATTCATGAAATGTCTTTGGTGGCAACTCTTTAGTCAGCGGATCTACAATCATGAGACTGGTGTTAATATGTTCAATTGACACTCCTTGCTTCTGAACTTCTTTAACGACAAAGTATTTCAATTCCATATGCTTAGCACCTTTTGAATACATGTCATTTTTAAAAAAGAAGATTGCTACGGAGTTATCACAATAAATTTTAGCTGCTTGGCAATGCTGTCGATAATTCCAAGTCCTAAAATAAAGTTCTGCAGCAATAAACCATGAATTGTGGCCTCAAAGCATACTACAAACTCAGCTTCCATATTGGATGCAGCAACGATAGACTGCTTTGCACTTTTTCATGAGATCGCTCATTTAGCTAAAAGGAATAAATAGTCAAATGTGGACTTTCTAGTGTCAACACATCTAACAAATCTGAGTCTAAATGTCCGTTGATCTCAAGATCATTAGATCTTTTGTATGTGAGCATGTGATCCTTTGTTCCTTGCAAGTACCTTAGCACCTTCATTGTAGCTCTTCAATGATCTATTCTTGGATTACTTTGATATCTGTCCAACATTTCGATAGCAAAACTGATGTCTGACCTGGTACATGTCTGAGCATACATCAAGCTTCCAATAATTGATGTATAAGGAATTTCTTTCATTTGTTTGCATTCCAATTCATTCTTTGGACATTGCATAGGGCTGAATTTATCTCACTTCTAAATTGGAACAACACTTACAGACATTTGTTCATGTTAAATTTCTCAAGAACTTTATTAATATATGCTTTCTGAGACAATCCTAACAATCCTTGTGATTTATCATGAAATATTTCGATTCAATCACATAGAACGCCTCACCCATATCTTTTATTTCAAAGTTCTTAGAGAGAAAATTCTTGGTCTTATACAATAGGCAAAGGTCATTAGTAGCTAGCAAGATGTCATCAACATATAGAACCAAAAATATAATATTGCTTTCACTGATCTTCAGCTATATACACCGATCAACGGTGTTTTCTTTAAATTCAAAGGATGTAATAGTATCGTTGAACTTAAGATACCTTTGTCGAGAAGCTTGCTTAAGTCCGTATATTGACTTCTTTAGTTTACACACTATGTGTTCCTTTTCTTCAAATGAAAAGCCCTTAGGTTGGTCCATATAAATCTCTTCATTCAAACTCCCATTTAAAAAGGCGGTTTTACATCCATTTGATGCAACTCCAAATCATAATGAGCTACCAGTATCATAATAATTCTAAATGAGCCCTTCTTAAAGACCGAAGAAAAAGTCTCTTTGTAGTCAATGCCACATTTTTGAGTAAAACCTTTGACAACAAGTCTGGCTTTAAAACGTTCAATATTTCCATTTGAGTTGCATTTGGTCTTAAATACCCATTTACACCCAACTCTTTTACAACTTTCAAGCAATTCAACAAGATCCTAGACTTCATTGTAATTCATTAATTTTAACTCATCTTTCATGGCATCTAACCATATAGATGAATTAGCACTATTAATGGCTTGTGAAAAAGAAACTGGATCATCATTAATACCCAAAACAAAATCTGATTCTTATAGATAAACTACATAATCATCAAAAATAGTAGTTCATCTTTTTCATTGAGACCTTCTTAATACTACTTCATTGGGTTCATTTATTGCAGGTTCATTAGTAATATCATCATTCTGTAGTGTTTGATCATTGATTTGTTATTCTTGAAAGTTGTTAAAAGATTCAACAACTTTAGGAACAACAACTTGAGAAGAAGTTATAGGTGAAGAAACTTATACCGTAACTTTTGGATTTTTACTTTGTGTGGTTCCAAACTCTCACTAACTTCACTATTATCAATGAACATTGCATTTTCAGATTCAACAATTATTGTACTATGGTTAGTACAATAAAATTTATACCCTTTTGATCTTTTTTGAATAACCAATGAAGAAACCACTGGTTATTCTTAAGTCAAATTTCTATTCATGTAGATTATAAATCCTTACTTTTTGTCTAGTTATCTTTCAACCTCATTGATAAATACTTCTAGAGCATTTACTAATTGAGATTTTTTATGCAACAAATAAACATAGCCATAACGTGAAAAATCATCAATAAAGGTGATAAAATACTTTTCTCCATCAAAAGATGAAATATTAAAAGGCCTACATATGTCGTTGTGTATAATTTAAAGGAGCTATGTACTTCTTGTGGCACTTTTCTTGATTGTGTCTTTTGTATATTTTTCCTTAATACAATTCACACAAATCCCAAGATCAGTAAAATCCAAATCAGAAAGGATTTCATTCTTTACTAATCTCTCAATTCTTTCTTTGGATATATGACCCAAACGTTTATGCTAAAAGTAAGCTAATTGTTCATTTACTAAACCATGTTTAGTACCAACATTATGATGCAAGGTCAACAATGTCTCAGCAAAAAAATTATCAAGCTTAAATTTGTACAAACCATCAGAAAGAATACCAGAACCAATGAGATGATTATGTTTGAACAAACTGAAACATCCATTTTTAAATTTAAAAGAATATAAACTGAGTCAAGTTTGGATAAAGAAACTAAATTAGGAGAAATAGAATGGACATATAGTGTTTGGAAAAGGTCTAAATGATGTTCGGTGTCTAAAATCAAACGATAAGTTCCAACGGCTTCAACTGGAGTTTTGACTTTGTTTTCCATTAAGATAAAGTTTTCATTTGGGTTTATGGTTGGATCGTAAGGAATCCCTGCATCGTATTAGAAATATGAGTGGTACAACTAATATTAATCCACCAAGTATTATAAGAAACTTCTGTTAGGTTTGATTCAAGACATACAAAAGCCCTAGGCTTACCTTTCTTTTCAAACCATGCCTTACGTTTCAGGCATTCTTCTGATAGTGTCCATACTTTTTACAAAAATGATACTTATCATCCTTTTGTTTCTTCTTGTGGATTTGAGCAGATGACCCATTTATCTTTAGTGGTCGTTGCTTGTTCTTTCCTTTCTTATTTTCTTTGATTTTTTTCTAGCTCCTTACTTACTCATGAGATTGATAGAATGATTTTCTTGTTTCTTTAAGTGTTTCTTCCTCTTGAACGAGCATACTTTACAGTTCATTCACATTCCACTTATCCTTCATAGTGTTATAACTCATGTGAAATGGATCATACTTAGAAGGCAAGGAATTGATAATGATTTACACAAAAAAATTCCCATTCACTTTCAATCCTATAGTCTTTAGTCTTGCTGCTATGTTTATCATTTCAACAACATGCTCATACATAGTACCAGAACCAATTATATTGCGAGCTAATTTTGACTAGACGTGTTTGTATCATTTTGCTGATGTCAAGCACATGTTTAGGAAGAGTTATCTTACTCAAGAGAAGCCTAATTGAGCTAGTAAGAGCTTAAGTGTATTGATAATTTGTATTGAATTTTGAGACTTGAAGAGTATGACTCATTGGATGCAAATTTGTTAATTTCTTGAAATAAGTTAAAATGAAGCAATAGTTCAAGATAAATTATAATTATTATCACTCTTATTAAAGAAGTTGTATATATTACTATTTATACTTTAATTGATTATGCATATACTCAATATTTTTGTCATCATCAAAAAGGAAAAGATTGTTGACCCAATTATTGATTTTGATGAATAACAAAAATCATATGAGTATATCTCTTATGTTACTAATAATTTTGATTAAATGTTTTAGGAATTTAAAAGGTTTAATTAATCAATCCAAGAAAAATTGAGTTTGAATTTATATCTAGTATCAAGTGTCAAGTTTTAGACATTAGAGCCGACTCTAGAAGGATTAAAGCTGACTCCAAAGCGTATCGGAACAGTTTGGCACTTTTGCATGGATTAGAGCTGACTACTGCAGAGATTAGAGCTGACTCTAATCGAAAGATAGTAAGTCCTCATTCTGCATCAAATTAGATCCGACTCCTGCAGGAAATTAGATCCAACTCTAATGTTAAAACAGAGACTAGTTTTTCATGGCACAATTAGAGCCGACTCCCGCATTTGTTAGAGTCGACTCTAGCACGAAAAGATATCGATCCCACGGAAAGCAGAGTTGACTCCACGATGAGCAAATGTTACCATTCGAGCATCCCGACTTAGAGCCAACATCTGGAAAGATTAGAGCCGATTCTAATATGTCAGAGACATATTTAGATGTGTCAGAGATGACTCAAGAACTTATCTTTTCTTCAATAAACCTCAATGGCTCTTTTCTCTTTTGTGCTCAACACTTCCATAAGTATATTTAATAGCTAGTTTTTATCTAAAGATGGATTAAGAGGAAAATATAAAAGGAAAGATATCCTACCATTTTGAAAAGAGAAAATAAAGAAGAAACACTACAACAAAATTCGAGTGTAACAACTCTTTTTTCCCGATGCTAGGGGTAAGAGTCGAGAATTTTCGCAAACTATAAGCGTCGGCAAAAAAAAAACGTATTTTTACGTAAGACCGATAATTTTTTGGATGCTGACGCTTTCTAAAGCGTCGACATTATATTTTTTGATTTTTTTATCGAAGGCCGACGCTTTCCAGAGCATCGGCGGTTAAGATCTTTTTCTTCCCCTTTTATTGCCGCACGGGCTGCCTCTCTGCAAACCCTAGCCGCGCTCAGCCTTCTATATGCCATCTTTTTGGGTGGGAGGAACCCATCCACAATCTCCGTTGCCTAAAAGGGAGATCGAGATTAATAGAGCCTTTGTCGTCAATGTCGTGCTCTCTCTGAGGTACGAGATTAACAGAGCCTTTGTCGTTCTAAGGGAGATCGCATCGGGATGGGACCTCAAGAAGTTCCTTTCTATATGTTATTTGTCTTGTGCCTTCCTTTGATCTTATATGTCACTTAAGAGCTTTCGGCTTATGTTGTTTTGTACTTATGATGCCCATGGTTTCTTAGGTGATTGCTGGACTCTGGGTTCTTTCTATCCTTGGGAGCTGCTGCAATTTCTTGACCTTGTTCTATGTTAGTAATGATATCTTTTTTTCTCTCAGTCTTTCTAAGTTAAATTCTCTAATGCATTATGATGTGGCTGATCCAACGCTATTAGAGAACCGTGAAGGAAGCTAACAGAGCCCCGCTTTGACCTCCAAGGCCCATTTCGACCTCCGCATCGGCAGCGGCCCATTCCCACCTCGGCGTCGGTCTTGGTGTCGGCACCGGCCCATCTCGACCTCCGCGTCTATCACGGCCCATTCCCATCTCGGCGTCGGTCTCGGCATCGGCTCCGGCCCATCTCGACCTCTGCGTCGGTCGCGGCCCATTCTCATCTCGGCGTCGGTCTCGACGTCGGCTCCGGCCCATCTCAACCTCCGCATGAGCAGCGGCCAATTCCCATCTCGGCATCGGTCTCGGCGTCGGTCTCGGCATCGGCTACGGCCCATCTCGACCTCCGTGTCGGTCCCGGCCCATTTCCATCTCGGTGTCGGCTCTGGCCCATCTTGACCTCTGCGTCGATCGCGGCCCATTCCCATCTTGGCATCGGTATCGGCGTCTGCTCCGGCCCATCTCGACCTCTGCGTCGGTCACGGCCCATTCCCATCTCGGCATCGGTCTTGGGTACGTCCACAGTGTCCTACCCCGAGACCCCCCGTGGGTCTCGGGTACGCTCACAACATCCTACCGCGAGACCCTCCGTCGGTCTCGGGGTGCATCAACACCATCCTACCCTGAGACCCCCATCGGTCTCGGGGTCCATCCATAGCATCCTACCCCGAGACCCCCCGTCGGTCTCGGGGTACATCCACAGCATCCTACCCCGAGACCCCCCGTCGGTCTTGGGGTACATGCACAGCATCCTATCCCGAAACCCCCCGTCGATCTCGGGGTACGCTCACAACATCCTACCCCGAGACCCCCCGTCGGTCTTGGGGTGCATCAACACCATCCTACCCCGAGTCCCTCCATCGGTCTTGGGGTCCATCCATAGCATCCTAACCCGAGACCCCTCGTCGGTCTCGGGGTACATGCACAGCATCCTATCCCGAGACCCCCCGTCGGTCTCGGGGTACACTCACAACATCCTACCCCGAGACCCCCGTCGGTCTCGGGGTGCATCAACACCATCCTACGCCGAGACCCTCCGTCGTTCTCGGGGTCCATCCACAGCATCTCAACCCCCGAGACCCCCCGTCGGTCTCGGGGTGCACTCACGACATCCTATCCCGATACCCCCCATCAGTCTCGGGGTACATTAACACCATCCTACCCCAAGACCCCCCATCGGTCTCGGGGTGCATTCACAACAACCAACCACCGAGACCCGAGACCCCTCTCGGGCTCGGACATTGAACAGTGCTGGTGAACAGTACCATGACAACCAAAAAGGTGACGTAGGGGACACATCTGGCAAGTGCCGTAATGATCGGCCATGCCCTGCAGCCACCAACTCTGACAGGACACGGCCTGCAGCGCGACACGGCACATGGAGGTAAGCTCCACCGTACTGCCATCAGTTAATGCTCTGACAAGAGATCACGCCCCAAGCCCACGGATTCCATGCATCAATAAAAAGGGTAAGAGGGACCTCGACCAGGTAACACGCTCATGACACCCCTAAACGCTCACAACGAGAGATCTTTCTCTCTGATCCATCTCTCTCTTTCTCTTTCGAGCTTCCACAAGCTCACGGCTGATGCCCAGACCACTGACTTGAGCGTCGGAGAGTTCCCGCCAGAATCTTTGGCCCCCGGGACTTGCTTGCAGGCGTGAGGAGCTCACTGGAGGAGGCGACCACACGCTCGAGGCCGGTGATTTGTTGTCATCAGATTGGCGCGTCAGGTAGGGGGGACGCGCTGAAGGAAAGAAAGCTCTGTTTCCCTGAGCTAAGCCTCCATCCCCTCTAAGATTGCTATGGTGGTGATGCGCATGCCAGAGGTTCTTACCAATCGTGCTGGGGGGCATCCACATCGCACTAGGCAGCGAAAGGCCACCCTCTCTGCTCCTTCACCACCAACTTCAGCTGCTCTGATTAACCAGCTAGCCATCCCCAATCGGTAGGATCAAGCTTTGAAAGTAGCAGTTCATGAACTGCAGAAGCAGCGCTCGGGGGCCACTCAGCAGCACCCCAAGCCTCTCAGCAACGCCCTCGATGGGCTCTCCCAGCCATTCATCTTCAATGACCACTAACCGTCGAGGCTTTCCTCAACGGACTCCAGCTTTATCCCGGTTTCCAGCTTCTTTCCGGCCACATGCATCTCGTCTTGGCCTCCAATGCGAGAGAAGGCCCAAGTAAGGGCAACGACACTTCCAATCCGACTAACATGACTCCCTGGGGGGCAGGTCACCAGCGGACAGAAGTGCTCAAATCTGCAAAAGGAAAAACATGGGTGCTACAAGAGCTAAGTACATTGCACTTAAGATAGTTTTTCTTTCATTAATACTTAAAAATGTTATGCAGGAAAGATCTACCTTGCATCAACATCAAAGGCCAACCTCGCTTTGGCCAACAAAAGCCCGACCGTGGTCGGCACCAAAGCCCGACCCTGGTCGGCACTAAAGCCCTGGGCCAGCCAGGCATGAAGCCCAGTGGACCACTGGCAGAGCGGTGTACCACCAGCTCTCAGCAACAAAAGCCCGACCCCGGTCGGCACCAAAGCCCTGGGCCAGCCAGGCATGAAGCCCAGTGTACCACTGGCAGAGCGGTGTACCATCGGCTCTCAGCAACAAAAGCTCGACCCCGGTCGGCACCAAAGCCCTGGGCCAGCCAGGCATGAAGCCCAGTGTACCACTAGCAGAGCGGTGTACCACCGGCTCTCAGCAACAAAAGCCCGACCCCGGTCGGCACCAAAGTCCTGAGCCAGCCAGGCATGAAGCCCAGTGTACCACTGGCAGAGCGGTGTACCACCGGCTCTCAGCAACAAAAGCCTGACCCCGGTCGGCACCAAATCCCTAGGCCAGCCAGGCATGAAGCCCAGTGTACTAATGGTAGAGCGGTGTACCGTCGGCTCTCAGCAACAAAAGCCCAACCCCAGTCGGCACCAAATCCCTGGGCCAACCAGGCATGAAGCCCAGTGTACTACTGGCAGAGCGGTGTACCACCGGCTCTCAACAACAAAAGCCCAACCCCGGTCGGCACCAAAGCCCTGGGCCAGCCAGGCATGAAGCCTAGTGTACCACTGGCAGAGCGGTGTACCACCGGCTCTCAGCAACAAAAGCCCGATCCCGGTCGGCACCAAAGCCCTGGGCCAGCCAGGCATGAAGCCCAGTGTACCACTGGCAGAGCGGTGTACCACCAGATCTCAGCAACAAAAGCCTGACCTCGGTCGGCACCAAAGCCCTGGGTCAGCCAGGCATGAAGCCCAGTGTACCACTGGCAGAGTGGTGTACCACCGGCTCTCAGCAAAAAAAGCCGACCCCGGTCGGCACCAAAGCCCTGGGCCAGCCAGCATGAAGCCCGACACCCGCCGGCACCTGAAGCCCTGCACTAGCCAGGCATGAAGCCCACCCCCGTCGGCACCTGAAGCCCTGCACCAGCCAGGCATGAAGCCCGACCCCCGTCGGCACTAAAGCCCGATACCCTTCGGCACCTGAAGCCCTACACCAGCCAGGCATGAAGCCCTGCACCAGCCAGGCATGAAGCCCAACCCCCGTCGGCACCTAAAGCCCGACACCCTTCGGCACCTGAAGCCCTACACTAGCCAGGCATGAAGCTCTGTACCAGCCAGGCATGAAGCCCGACCCCCATCGGCACCTAAAGCCCGACACCCTTCGGCACCTGAAGCCCTGCACCAGCCAAGCATGAAGCCCCGCACCAGCCAGGCATGAAGCCCGACACCCGTCGGCACATGAAGCCCTGCACCAGCCACGCATGAAGCCCGACACCCGTCGGCTCCTAAAGCCCTGCACCAACCAGGCATGAAGCCCGACACCTGTCGGCACATGAAGCCCTGCACCAGCCAGGCATGAAGCCCGACACCCGTCGGTACCTAAAGCCCTGCACCAGCCAGGCATGAAGCCCGACCCCCGTCGGCACCTAAAGCCCGACACCCTTCGCACCTGAAGCCCTGCACCAGCAGGCATGAAGCCCTGCACCAGCCAAGCATGAAGCCCGACCCCCATCGGCACCTAAAGCCCGACACCCTTCGGCACCTGAAGCCCTGCACCAGCCAGGCATGAAGCCCGACACCCGTCGGCACATGAAGCCCTGCACCAGCCAGGCATGAAGCCCGACACCCGTCGGCACCTAAAGCCCTGCACCAGCCAGGCATGAAGCCCGACACCCATCGGCACATGAAGCCCTACACCAGCCAGGAATGAAGCCCGACACTCGTCGGCACCTAAAGCCCTGCACTAGCCAGGCATGAAGCCCGACCCCCATCAGCACCTAAAGCCCGACACCCTTCGGCACCTGAAGCCCTACACCAGCCAGGCATGAAGCCCTACACCAGCCAGGCATGAATCCCGACCCCCGTCGGCACCTAAAGCCCGACACCCTTCGGCACCTGAAGCCCTGCACAGCCAGGCATGAAGCCATGCACCAACCAGGCATGAAGCCCGACCCCGTCGGCACCTAAAGCCCTGCACCAGCCAGGCATGAAGCCTGACCCCCGTCGGCACCTAAAGCCCTGCACCAGCCAGCATGAAGCCCGACCCCCGTTGGCACCTAAAGCTCGACACCCTTCGGCACATGAAGCAATGCACTAGCCAGGCATGAAGCCCTGCACCAGCCAGGCATGAAGCCCGACCCCCGTCGGCACCTAAAGCCCGACACCCTTCGGCACCTGAAGCCCTGCACCAGTCAGGCATGAAGCCTGCACCAGCCAGGCATGAAGCCCGACCCCCGTCGGCACCTAAAGCCCAACACCCTTCGGCACTTGAAGCCGTGCACCAGCCAGGCCAAGCCCTGCATCAGGCGAGGATCAGCCACTTGAGAGATAACGCCCCTTTCGCCTTGCTGGGGTAGGCCCGCTTCGTCTTAGGGGCGAGGGGCATCTAATGTGGCTGATCCAATGCTGTTAGAGAACCATGAAGGAAGCTGATAGAGCCCCGCTTCGACCTCCAAGGCCCATCTCGACTTCCGCATCGGCAGCGGCCCATTCCACCTCGGCATCGGTCTCGGCATCGGCTCCGGCCCATCTCGACCTCCGCATCGGTCACGTCCCATTCCCATCTCGATCGGTCTCGGCATCGGCTCTGGCCCATCTCAACCTCTACGTCAGCAGCGGCCCATTCCCATCTCGCATCGGTCTCAGCGTCGGCTCTGGCCCATCTCGACCTCCGCATCGGCAGCGGCCCATTCCTATCTCGGCGTCCGTCTCGGCGTCGGCTCCAGCCTATCTCGACCTCGGCGTCGGTCCCGGTCCATTCCCATCTTGGCGTAGCTCCAGCCCATCTCGACCTCCGCATCGATCGCGGCTCATTCCCATCTCGGTGTCGATCTTGGTGTCTGCTCCGGCCCATCTCGACCTCCACGTCGGTCACGGCCCATTCCCATCTCGGCGTCAGTCTCGGGTACGTCCCTAGCGTCCTACCCCTAGTCCCCCGTCGTCTTGGGTACGCTCACAACATCCTACCCCGAGACCCCCGTCGGTCTCGGGGTGCATCAACACCATCCTACCCCGAGACCCCCCTTCGGTCTCGGGGTCCATCCATAGCATCCTCCCCCAGACCCCCGTCGGTCTCGGGGTACATCCACAGCATCCTACCCCGAGACCCCCCGTCGGTCTTGGGGTACATGCACAGCATCCTATCCCGAGACCCCCGTCGGTCTCGGGGTACGCTCACAACATCCTACCCCGAGACCCCCCCGTCGGTCTCGGGGTGCATCAACACCATCCTACCCCGAGACCCCCCGTCGGTCTCGGGGTCCATCCATAGCATCCTACCCCGAGACCCCCGTCGGTCTCGGGGTACATGCACAGCATCTTATCCCGAGACCCCCCGTCGGTCTCGGGGTATACTCACAACATCCTACCCCGAGACCCCCGTCGGTCTCGGGGTGCATCAACACCATCCTATGCCGAGACCCCCCATCGGTCTCGGGGTCCATCCACAGCATCTCAACCTCCGAGACCCCCCATCGGTCTCGGGGTGCACTCACGACATCCTACCCCGATACCCCCCATCGTCTCGGGGTACATTCACACCATCCTACCCCGAGACCCCCCGTCGGTCTCGGGGTACATTCACAACATCTAACCACCGAGACCCGAGACCCCTCTCGGGCTAGGACATTGAACAATGCTGGTGAACAGTACCATGACAACCAAAAAGGTGACGTAGGGGACACGTCTGGCAAGCGCCGTAATGATCGTCCATGCCCTGCAGCCACCAACTCTGACAGGACACAGCCTGCAGCGCGACACGGCACATGGAGGTAAGATCCACCGAACTGCCATCAGTTAATGCTCTGACAAGAGATCACGTCCCGAGCCCATGGATTCCAGGCATCAATAAAAAGGGTAAGAGGGACCTCGACTAGGTAACACGCTCATGACACCCCTAAACGCTCACAACGAGAGATCTTTCTCTCAGAGCCATCTCTCTCTTTCTCTTTCGAGCTTCCTCAAGCTCACGGCTGATGCTCAGATCACTGACTTGAGCGTCGGATGGTCCCCGCCGGAATCTCCGGCCCCCGGGACTTGCTTGCAGGCACGAGGAGCTCGCTTGAGGAGGCGACCGCACGCTCGAGGCCGGTGATTTGGCATCATCACATTAAAGTTCTAAACATTTTCTTGAATCTTTTGTGAATGAAATAAAGTGAATGCATTAAAGTTCTAAACGTTTTCTTGAATCTTTTGTGAATGAAATAAAGTCAGTTACTAAACTGCAGCGGATTGTTTTGTAATGACCTTGTGGTGCTTATCTGTCGTTGAGCCTTACAATAGCGTCCTCTCCATCCACTCCCTTTTTGAGCACACCGATGTCGCCATGCTCCTCGATAACAAGGCCATCTACGACATCTGCCGCCGCTCCCTCGACATCGAGCGTCCTCCACCTACACCGCCTTGTCTCCCAGGTTAACATAACCCCCATATCGCCCTCCTTCTATATCTGATCTTGTCTTCTTGGTGTTTGTGTTGAAGCCTTTTGGATGATGTTTAAAACATGTGATTTCATCCCAGGTTAACATAACCTCCAAGTTAACATAACCCCCATATCGCCCTCCTTCTATATCTGATCTTGTCTTCTTGGTGTTTGTGTTGAAGCCTTTCGGATGATGTTTAAAACATGTGATTTCATCCTAGGTTAACATAACCCCCAAGGATTGGAACGCTGCCTTCTTCTCAATTCCCATCCTCAATTCCCACTCTAAAATTACTGTACCAACGTTTTAATGCAGCGGAAACCATTACGGTGCCGACGCTTTTTAAAGCGTCGGCATCGTAATTCTGCCAATGCTTTGAAAAGCATCGAAAAATTCTGTCTCCACTCTCAGTTTCCCAACGCTTTTATAAGCATCGAGAAGCTATTTTCTGATGCTAGAAAAGCGTTGGGAAATTACTTTAAAAGCGTCGTTATCCATAAAAATTACTGTAGTGAAAGGAAAGAAAAATCAAAAAAAAAATTAAATTTAAAATTCCTGAGTGTTCAAAAAAGAGTTCAGAAAAATCCAAAGCATTCAAAAGCCAATCTTGAAGGATTTCCATCAAGTAGAAAAAAAAAAAAAAGAAATCTCTAGTTTTTCAAAACTTCTACATCAATGTTTCTTCTAAAGCTTTAATCCTATTTTGAGGAAGATCATCCAAGAAGAAAAGAGAAAAAGAAGAAAAGCCCAACTTCAGAAATCTTCTAAATCATGCTCTTCTACTTCTATCTTGTTTATATCACTTATTTGCTCATTTGAGGAGCTGAATCTCTATTGTAACCTTACTCTTATTATTGTTGATTACTGATTCAATCAGGTAATTGAATCAAAGGAAGGCAAATTAGCCGTGTGCAAGCTAGGTAGCTTGTGATAGGTTTTGTGCTGGTGAGCCTGTAAAAATCGGCTGGGTTTGTTGTGATCCCATCGTAAAATAACAAGTTTGAGTTGTGAGCTTGTAAAACAACTCGACTATAATCAAGTTGATTATAGCGTAGGCCCAAGAGTTGTTTAAAAGTGGATGTAGGTGTAGCTAATATCGAATCACTATAAATCTTTGTGGTTATCGTACTATAATCTCTCTTTCTCTTTACTCTATCTTGCATACTCTGTTTTGCATCGCATACCATATGGGCCAACAAGCTCCATTTATTTGTTGGCGGTGGAGTTGCACTCCATTTTAGTTTCCTTATCCACACGCCCCACTACCTAGACCACCAGCTTATTCTCTCATCGCAAGGGATGCCCAGCGAAGACCTCACGATCCGTCCAGTCTATGCAGAGAACCTCGAGGGGGAGTTCGCCCCGATCAACGAAGTTGTTGATGACTACTGCTACATCGCATGGACGCCAAGTTTCCCGGCGTCCCCATCGGCCTCTTAGGCACCTTCAGGAGTCCCGCCAACCATCGCTACCAGACGCTCCGAATCAACGTCAACAACCTCAGCCTCATCCAGCTCAACCTCACCTTCTCCGACGCCGCCGGCAACCTCCCTGCTTCCCACACCGGTGGTGGCCGTATCTGCGCCTTGCAGTTCAACTTTTGGGAGTTCGACGCCGATGCCGACATCGCCGACCCTAATGCCGTCGAGACCCTCCGTGCATACGGCATCGACTTTGTGAGGAACCGCAAGGAGGGGATCGACGGCCGTCGCTTTGGTGAGCTCCTGATGTCCTCGGGAGCCATCCTCAACGACTTAGTCGAGCGTGGGTCACCTTCGATGGTGGATATGATATTGGCTACCTCGTCAAGATACTGACTGGCCGCAGGCTCCCGGATACGCAGGAAGGGTTCTTCGAGCTCATCAATACCTTCTTTCCCACGGTCTACGATGTCAAGCACGTGATGGCATTCTGTGATGGCCTCCATGGGGGCCTCAACGAGGTGGCCGAGCTATTGGGCATGGAGCAGGTCGGAGGCTGCCACCAGGTGGGCTCTGACAGCTTGCTCACCGATCTCATCTTCAGGGAGATGAAGGATAGGTACTTTGATGGATCCGTTGATAGGTATGGAGGGTCGTTGTACGGTCTCAGCCTCACTAACTCGGGAAATATATGATCCTTAAAGAAGCTGAAGTCTGCCTTATCCCTTTGCACTGGGGAACGTTCACCACTGCGTTATATTCGTGTTTGGTTTTAAAACCAAGGAATAAGTTTTTATAGAAATATTATAAAAACTAAAAATCCACATGGTGGTATATCCAAAGCAGTCACATATATAAGATTAATCGAAACAGAACCATTTCAATAAACTTTTATTTCTTTCAACCAAACACGAATATAACGCAGTGAACTTCCCCCAGTGCACAGGGATAAGGCAGACTTCAGCTTCTTTAGGGATCATATATTTCCCGAGTTAGTGAGGCCGAGACCGTACAACGACCCTCCATACCTATCAACGGATCCATCAAAGTACCTATCCTTCATCTCCCTGAAGATGAGATCGGTGAGCAAGCTGTCAGAGCCCACCTGGTGGCAGCCTCCGACCTCTCCATGCCCAATAGCTCGGCCACCTCGTTGAGGCCCCCATGGAGGCCATCACAGAATGCCATCACGTGCTTGACATCAGACCGTGGGAAAGAAGGTATTGATGAGCTCGAAGAACCCTTCCTGCGTATCCGGAGCTTGCGGCCAGTCAGTATCTTGACGAGGTAGCCAATATCATATCTACCATCGAAGGTGACCCATGCTCGACCAAGTCGTTGAGGATGGCTCCCGAGGACATCAGGAGCTCACCAAAGCGACGGCCGTCGATCCCTCCTTGCGGTTCCTCACAAAGTCGATGTCGTATGCACGGAGAGTCTCGACGGCATTAGGGTCGGCGATGTCGGCATCGGCGTCGAACTCCCAGAAGTTGCGATGAGAGAATAAGCTGGTGCTCTGAGTAGTGGAGCATGAGGATAAGGTAACTAAAATGGAGTGCGACTTCACTGCCACCCCCCATGCCTTATAAATGGAGCTGGTCTGGGCGTGAATACCTACTCCCCACACGCACACATTAGAGCAGGCGGGCGCCCACGCGCACGCACTAGTGTCACGGCGGCTAGGAGCAGGTCGACGCGGTTTGGAAACACGGGAACGATAAAAAAAAAAAAAATAAAAAATTATATCTTGATATAAAGGCAAGAAAAAAAAATATTTATAAAATTTTAAATATATTATTTATTATAAAAAAAATAAAATATTCTTCTTTTTTCCTTGCCTTCAACGTAGAAGTAAAAAATTTTAGGAAAATAAATAATATTTTTTTCAAGATTATTTATTATAAGGATCTTCGCATAGAGTGAATGGATCGCAGGGGCACCGCGAAAGAATCCAAAATCTAAGCAGGGTGCGGTAGAATAATTAAAAAAAATATATCGTATCAGAAATCCAAGTTCTTCTTGTTAGAGAATTATTTTTGATTTTTATAAAAAAAATAGAAAATACTAGAAAATTAAACTAAAATTTAAATTTAAAATATAAATAAAGTAAAAAAGAATCAAACTGGTCGAGGCGTGTTAGACACTGCCATAAGGACAAGTTTTTGCCCCATCGTGCGGGTTGTTGGCGATTTGTTCCTAAGGTACAACGATCCGGCTCGATCCGATCCTCTTACCGTGAGCACGATCGGATAGAGGTGCAAACCCAATGAAACTTCAGATGCATAAATAAAAATATAATAATAATAATAGTTAAGGATGAGGCCTTCACGACTTCTGCATATGAGGCATCAGATGAAAGGACGGTGGCCTTTCGCCTCTCGGCACGTGAAGATTAATCTAACATCCGGAATCGCTATTTGGAGACGAGGATGATTATTGACGATGGGCTTGGTGACACTACTGGTTCGGTAATCGATCTGGTAAGGAACTCCAGGGAGGATGGCTCGGAATTCAGCCTCGAGGACGAGATCGACCACGTAGCTATATGTTTTACTGGTAGAACCTTTTGCTGTTTCGGATGGAAAAAGAGGCAGGTTTCCATGCCATTTTAAAATAACAGAAGGGCCATGCGACATTTATTTTGGAGGAATGCATGGCCCCTGAAGCTGTGTTATCGATCGTTCCCAGAAATATTGAAATTGGTAAGCATGTTGCCTTGTAACTTGTATGAATCGGAACGCTCGAGCGTTTTGCAAAAAAAAAATAAACCCGCTCGCTGGCGAGCGCGAACGCCAGTGTTCAGAGAACATCCCACGCGAACATTAATTGCTCGCGTGGGTACTTTATTACTTTCTTTTTAAAAAAAAAACTTTTTCAACAGTTATTAATGATCCTTTTGGATGAGAAAGCAGAACTCTTCATTTCTCACACACGTAGCGTAAGAATTAATGGTCCTGACGATCGGTATACCATCAGAAGCAGTTTAAAAACGAGTGGGGGAGCGCGTTAATCATCTTTTCAGCTGATCTCATCAAATTTTCAGATATTGAGTCCAGAGGTGAGGGACGATCAACCGATACACCAAGCGGCGACGTTAGTGGCCGCAAAGGGGCCCTTTGGGGCCGTACCACAATAACCATCGATGGAGAGGTTTTAGCCTCAATGTTCACAGATCGTGAACAACTCCGGAAGACGGCCGAGCAATATCTGACCGTTATTACAAGAGAGATCGAGCTCCTCCGCGACAACAGCCGGCTGGAGAGGCAGGTGGCGTCCCTCCGACGACAAGTGGCCGGGCCAACTATGCAGCACGGGGAAAGCTTAGTGGCGCCTGGAGAAGATGATAAGCCCCTGTGAGGGCTCATGTACTTTTTTTTTCTTTTCCTCTTGTTTCTCTTTTTGTGGTGAATGAAAAGGAGTTTCCGCAATTTTTGTGTCTGCTACCACCTTCGAAACATTCTTTCTTACCGTTCGAGTCTTACGAAACGAACCACCCTTCTGGGGAATCTCTAGTAACCTTAGCGAGGTTAGAGCATGGTGTCTCCATTTTGACCGAGGTAAACGGAACTCGTAAATTCCCGTCGAAGCATTGCGTACACTTGGCCTTGTCGAAGCATAAGGAGCATTCCGTAGTTGTTGAGGCAAGGGCAGCTATCACGATTAACAGTCGGTTGTATTGAACCGAGAAGAGATACCTCGGTTTAGCCTGAAGTATGGAGGCGATCTTGGCTTTGAGTTGAAGCACAAGGCGATGTCTTGGTTTATGCTAAGAACGTAATGGGCGGAGCAGGGGATATCAATGTGCTTTTATTGAGGAGTACTTGACTTCTGCGCCTTTTTATTGCTCTGCCAGTGCCTTGTCTTTTCCAAGGCAAGTTGACCTTCTTTTTGCCGAAATGGATATTACGGCTTTGCAAGCTGCAAAAGGATGCCTCGCTATTTTCCGGAGTCATCTATTTCGTCTGCTCTTCCCAATGTAGGCCCTTTTAGCATGTGACATAAGCACTCGTTTGTCATTGGAGCACGTCATTTTTATCGGGCAATTTCCTAGGCCTGTCCGTATCTCAAGGACCGGCGATCGATTTCCTGTACTTAAGGCTTTTGATTCGGGATCAGAGGAAAATCTACTGGCATGCGTCATGGCATGGGCAATGCGTTCGGCGTGCTTCGAGGAGCACTCTTTTCATCCTAGGATGCCACGTGGTAGTGTGGCCAGGGTATTTTGAATCTCGGGGCTTTTCGCTCTGATAGATGCTCCCGGTTCGTTTGCCTATAAAATGGGAGAAGGGGGCCGTGTCCGGCTATCTCCCAAGGCTTCCTTCTCTGTGAGTTGTGAAAGTTTTCATGATGTCTATGTCCCCTAGGTTGAAGGTGGAGAGAATGAGTTTTCCTTTTGTGAGTCGACTTCCCCCGGATAGCTGGGGTGATGAAGAAGTTGCTGAAGAGCAAACCGTCCTCAAGAGAGGAATTTCGGAGATCATATGGAGAGCGCACAAGAGGTCCACAGAGATCACATAGAGAGCGCACATATGCGCTTCCTGTGTGTCCTTTGTGGTTTGCTATGGGGTCGCAGGGTAGGAAGTGCACATGCACCCCCGTAGGACGCACGGACTTTTCCTTCTCCCTCGGGTTGGTTCCCTTAGCTCATCTAGCTGGGGGATCTTTTGCCTGTGAAGAGGGAGTTAAGAGCAGTGTCGATCTGCTCGTACCCTGTCTTTTCATGGTCGGGCAGTGCCCAGCAGCCCAGCATCCCACTTGGCGGGGGACGCATCCTTAGCATCAGCATCCACGGGTCTTCCTTCTGTCCTTGGATCTCTTCGCCAATCCAAAGGGCCCGTGGGAAGCTGGCTCGGCCTTAGCTGGCGGTTCAGGGCAAGTTGATTGGTTGTCTGATCTCTTGGGTCAGATACTAAAACATCATTATTAACCGAAGCTGACTGAAGCAGCCCGGCTGAGCTATTTACTCGTTTTTATTTCCTATGCCACGATGCACTTGTAATGCCTCTTAGGAGGTTGTAACTCTTTTCCATTGAAAAAATAAATAAAGTTTTATTCTATCTTCTTTTAGCACCTGCTTCTTTTTCGACGGGATTATGCTTGAGAGTCGCTACACCCGTATCACGCTTTTCGTGTCATAGCATATTTCGACAGCATCCTTGCTGCCTTGTTTTTGCTAAGATCGCTATTCGGTCCCATGTGGAGAAAAGCGTTTATCCTGCTTGGGTCAGAGGCAGACCTAGGCAGTCTTGTGAACCCATGTGGTGAGCGTGATCTCGTTTGTAGAACGAAGCAGGTATTTCTTTGGAAAGAGACAACTTGTACGCCTTAACTGTTGAGCAGAAGAAGGTTGCTTGCTTCTGCCGAAGTATAATAGGGCATCTTAGTTGCAACAGAGTATTTAAGAGATTGCTCGTCTAGGTCGGAGCTTTAGGTAACGCTTTATGAGTACATCATTTGACTTGACCGAGATTTCAGATAAAACACTACTCGGTTGTAGTCAAGCTTTCAGAATATCGCTCGGTTGTCGCGAGGTTTTAGAATATCGCTCGGTTATTGCCGAGGTTTTTGGTGCTTTACTTAGCCCTGCCAAGGTGCGGTGATATCACTCGGTTTGGCCGAGGATTTTGGTAAGGGACGTGCACCGGCTTTAGCTGAGGCATCTGCACCGTTTGACCCGGCTGGGCTTGTAAGTTGCCCGAATCCGATCGAAGTTTTCTTTACCATTTGGTCCGGCCGGGTCTTGTAAGCTTCCCGAATCTGGATGAAGTTTCTTTGCCATTTGGTCCGGCCGGGGCTTGTAAACTGCCCGAATCCGGATGAAGTTTTTTTGCCATTTGGTCCGGCCGGGGCTTGTAAGCTGCCCGAATCGGATGAAGCTTCTTTGCCATTTGGTCGGTCGGAGCTTGTAAGCTGCCTAAATCCGGATGAAGTTTCTTTGCCATTTGGTCTGGCCGGGGCTTGTAAGCTGCCCGAATCTGGATGAAGTTTCTTTGCCATTTGGTCCAGCCGAGGCTTGTAAGCTACTCGAATCCGGATGAAGTTTCTTTGCCATTTGGTCCGGCCGGGGCTTGTATGCTGCCCGAATCCGGATGAAGTCTTGACGTTTTTGGTTCGGCTGGGGCTTGTAAGCTACCCGAATCCGATGAAGTTTTTTGGTGATCACTCGGCCTGGTTCGGCCGCACTGGGGGTACTCGGCCATACCAAGTTTTTATGAAATAGGACTCGGCCCAGCCAGGGTACAGAGATTTAGCTCAAGACTCGACCCAGCCGAGGTACGGAGATAGCTCGGTTGTGCCGAGAATGGATGCACAAGCAGCATCTGTTTTCTATTATGATTTTTCCAGAAAAACGGTTGTAGCGGTCATGCCGCGGATAATAGAAACAAGATATCAAAGCTGCGAATGGGGCAAGTCTATAGAAAGCGTACCCTACTGATGGTATATACGGAGATTGTCCGAATTTCACGTTCAGGGAATAGATTTCCCGCCCAGATCCTGGAGCTTGTAGGTGCCAGGTCCGACGACTTCTGCCACTTGATAGGGGCCTTCCCAATTTGGAGACAGCTTTCCTTGCTCCAGCGGTTTGGAGACGGATGCTTATCTGAGCCCTTGGGCTCCTTCTTCCTTGTCAATTCGGTGCGGGCAGCTCTCCGCGATTCCTCGACTCTAGCATATTTGTCACCAAAGCCATCATGTTGGAGAGGTTCGGAGGGTAGCTGACCTCCAGTGCCAGGTAAAAGTCACTCTCCTTCAACACTCCGCCTGCTAGGGCGGACATGGCCACCTCATGATTAAGGTGGTCCACC
Source organism: Calamus simplicifolius (assembly GCA_900491605.1). Classification (NCBI taxonomy): domain Eukaryota; kingdom Viridiplantae; phylum Streptophyta; class Magnoliopsida; order Arecales; family Arecaceae; genus Calamus; species Calamus simplicifolius. The sequence goes on along the minus strand of UESW01004890.1, from coordinate 633,342 downwards.
TCCAGCATGGCCATATTGAAATGGCCAAGATATTTCTTCAAGGACTCCCCCTCTCTCTGCTTAACCTCAAAGAGGGAGTCAGATCTCCGCCGATGACGACGGCTGCTGACGAACTGGCTGATGAAGAGGCGGCTTAGCTCGTCAAATGAACCAAGAGAACCTGGTTTCAAGGCATTGAACCAGGTTCTAGCAGATCCCCTGAGGGTAGATGGGAAGGCACGGCAGAGGATTGCATCTAATGCCCCAGGAGCATCATGATCGATCGGAAGCTGCTGAGGTGGTCATCGGGATCGGAGGATCCATGGTAGGGCTCATGGCGGGCAGCTAGACATGGGAGGGAATCACTTCCTCCATGATCTCTTTGGAGAAGGGAGAAACAATCTCCGAGGCATGCATGTTTTAAAAAATTGATAATAATTATCAATGCGAAATTTAAAGATTACATACTAATCTATCTAACATGCATCAAGATCATATCTTTGCCTTGTATATAGGATCGATTGATCCAAAATATGCATATAAATAAAACTATCAAGATCATGTCTTGATCTTCAAGGCAAGAAGTCATACTTCTTATCTTGAAGCATACCTTAAGAGCTAGGGATCATATCACTTACCTTAAAGGCAATTGGTAAATCCTTTTATGCTCTGCAGCCGTTCAATCGTTTGGTCTCTAGTATCGTCCACGTGAAGCCCCGAATGATCGGATTCCCGGAGTGCTGCTTGCGGAAAACGACTTTGCTGATCTTGAATCCTCCCATTTGAATTCTTCTTCTAGGATCCTCCATACTTCCGTTAGCACAAGAATCACCAGGATTTTTTATTCTAATTCTTTAGAAAATCAATTCACGACATATCGTGTGTTGTTTTTTCTCTTCTGTTCTTCTGTATAATCTGGTGAGGGATGTCCTCTATTTATAGTCTCTTTTTAACCAACCCATTAAATTCTAACATTTAGAATTCCGCCGCTTGACGAAAACCAAAGAGACCCGAACCGTAGCGCTTGGTTAATTCCGACGTTCGGTAAAGAACCAAAGAGTCGTCAAACCGTAGCGCTTGGTTAATTCCGACGTTCGGTAAAAACCAAAGAGTCGTCGAACCGTAGCGCTTGGTTAATACAAAGAGGCGCATTTATTCTAACACTTTAGAATTCCGACGGAATTGTTTGGAGAAGATTAATGCAAGACATTAAATTCTATATGTGAATTTAATCTCTCAGACTTATGCGAGAGGTTTGGGTTTAGTTTTTGGTTTAAGCTAATCTGAATTTATTGGACTGAACCCACATAGATCATGGTCCTAGCCCAAATCAAATTTGGCTAGTCATGAATCTATTTAAATCCAAATCAAGTCTAATTTTAAATCAATATTTGAAATTGACTAGTCCTTCTAATAGACTTAAACCAAATTGAATCTTATTCAATTGTACTTAACCCAATTGAGATAATTCAATCAATCAAATTGATTAATTAAATCATATACGATTCTCAATCGTTGATCAGCAAACAGATCATCCTAGAAACTTCTATGCGTGTGACTCTCTAGGTTCGAACCTAAGCCGGTAGCATAGAAACAACTTTCTATACTAATCGATGTGCCCATCTAGCAATGGAACCCGACGTCCGGATAGGTCGAAGAGTTGCCGAGCAAACTCCAAGAACCCTAAGAAACAGTTACCGTATAATTCATCCTCTTGACCACAAATGCTAAGGATGGCTTAAGAGCCTGTCAACTCTAAATAGCAAATCCATAAAGTGATTTCAATTTTAGTGATCATGTGACTTTCACATGAAGTGCCTTAGCCAAGGTCTTGCTAAATTGAAACACAAGCATTTCTCCTTTTAACGGGATAGGTCAAATTCCATCTTGATCCACAACTGACTACCACAAGTACTTGACTGCACCCAGTAACCTTTCGTAGCTGGATTAGAAATCCAGGTGGTCCGGTACATAAGTACAATGAGTTGCTTGTAAGCCACTGGTTGTGATCTTCAGGTCTGAAGGATACTTATACCTATATCTTCTCGGATTAACTCTTGACAGTAGAGTATCTGGAAATAAGTCATGTTCGGTGAAATGTACTCCTACACTTTCACCTGTATGTCATACCAGTGTCTCTACACTCCTTGGTTAAGAGGACAACCAACAAATATGATATACAACGTCCTATAATTGATAGTACTATGACCCTGTCATAGTATATCATATGGTCGCGAACCTTTTTGAGGACCTTCAAAGATAAATCCTCCTTTATCGTGAAGGAAGATCCTAAGGGCTTCATTACAATCAGGAGTATTAAAAAGATGTTCTTGTAATGAATAAACTGACCAAATAACTTTTATTAATATATCAATTTATACAATTTATATTAGCACAATCATCAAATGATTGGCTTTAGGATACAATTCCCAACAAACTCCCACTTAGCCTAAAGCCACTCATTGCAGTATCTAATACCCATCTTCAACTTTTAGTTGTCAAACTCCTTGATGCTGAGTGCTTTAATAAATGGGTCACCTAGGTTTTCCTTTCCATCAATCTTCTGAAGATTTATATCACCTCGATCTACAATATCTCGAATAAGATGAAACTGGCGCAGTATGTGCTTGGTGCGCCGATGTGCTCGTGGTTCCTTTGCTTGAGCTATGGCACCAGTGCTGTCACTGTACAACAGGACTGGTCCATCTATGGAAGGTGTCACTCCAAGCTCGGAGATGAACTTTCACAGCCACACAGCTTCTTTCGCAGCATCTGATGCAGCGATGTACTCTGCCTCGCACACGAATCTGCCACTGTATGTTGCTTGGAACTTTTCCAGCAAATAGCTCCACCATTCAGGATAAACACGAAACCCGATACACTTTTGCTATCATCATGATTGATTGGAAATTGGAATCAGTATATCCAACAAGTTTCAAATCAGACTCTCCATAGACTAACCATTGGTCCTTAGTATTTCTCAAATACTTAAGGATTGTCTTAACAACTTGCCAGTGTTTTTCTCCTGGATCAGATTGGTATCTACTCACTACTCCTAGTGAGTATGCCACATCTGGTCTTGTACATGTCATGGTGTACATAATCGATCACACTGCCAAAGCATATGGAATTCAACTCATACGTTCTCTTTCATTAGGAGTTGTCGGACAATCCTTCTTAGAAAGATGAATTCCATGGCCTATCGGAAGATAGCCTTTCTTGGAATTCTCCATGCTAAACCTCTTTAGCACTGTGTCAATGTACGTAGATTGGGATAAACCAAGCATCCTCTTAGATCTATCTCTATAGATCTTCATCCCTAGGATGTATGATGCTTCTCCTAGATCTTTCATGGAGAATTGATGATAACCATGTCTTTATTCCTTATAATGCAAGGATATCATTCCTGATTAAGAGAATATCATCCACATGTAATACAAGAAATATAATAACGGAATCGTTAGCCCATTTATAAATGCAAGGTTCTTCTTTATTTTTAATAAAGCCATAAGATTTGATCACTTTATCAAATCGTATGTTCCAACTCCTAAATGCTTGCTTAAGTCCATAAATGGACTTATGTAGCCTGCACACTTTGGACTCATCTTTAGATATAAAACCTTCAGGCTGTATCATATACACCTGTTCTTTAAATCACCATTTAGAAAAGCGGTTTTAACATCCATCTGCCAAATCTCATAATCGAAGTGTGCTGCTATAGCTAGCATAATCCGAATGGATTTCAGCATTGCCACAGGAGAAAACGTTTCGCCATAGTCAATACCATAACGTTGACGATACCCCTTAGCAACCAGACGTGCTTTATAGGTCTCAACCTTTCCGTTGCGCCTCTTTTTCTCTTGAAAATCCACTTACACCCTATGGGTTTTATCCCTTCGGGCGGGTCAACTAATATCCATACATTATTGTCCTTCATGGAATCAAGTTCGGATTTCATGGCCTCAAGCCATTTATTAGAGTCAGTCCTTTGCATAGCATCCATATAGGTGATCGGATCCTCGTTGTTCTCATCGAGTTCAACAGGATCTTCATTCTGGACCAAGAAACCTAAGTATCTGTCCGGTTGATGTGGTACTCTACCAGATCGCCTTAATGGTGCATCTAAAATGGTTTTGAGTTTGATCTAATCAACTCAGATTCTAAGGGTTCACTGGTTTGTGTTATTCCTTCTACTTGATGAACTTCCTCAAGTTCAACATTAGAGCTCTTTGTTCCTTCACTAAGGAACTCCTTTTCAAGAAAAACTGCTCTATTACTAATGAACAACTTTTGTTCTTCAGTATTGTAGAAGCAATATCCTTTGGTCTCTTTTTGATAGCCGATAAAAAAACATTTGTCAGATTTGGGTTCAAGTTTGTCTGATTTTGCACGTTTCACATAAGCCGGACACCCCTAGACTCTCAGATAAGTAATAACCGTTTATGTCCATACCACATCTCATGTAGAGTTTTAGAAACAGACTTACTTGGAACCTTATTAAGAATATGACAAGCTGATTCTAATGTGTATCCCCAAAATGATATTGGCAAGCTCGCAAAACCCATCATGGACCAAACCATGCCTAACAGAGTTCGATTCCTTCTTTCAACACACCGTTATGCTGCGGTGTTCCAGGAGGAGTCCATTGGGAGAGAATCCCATTCTCTTAAATATGTCACAAATTCATTGGAAAGGTATTCGCCTCCTCGGTCTGATCGAAGAGTCTTAATACATTTTCCTGTTTATTTTTCTATTTCTTTATGATATAGTTTGAACATTTCAAACGACTCAAATTTATGTCTCATAAAATAGACATAATCAAACCTAGAAAGGTCATCTGTAAAAGTAATAAAGTAGTAATATCCACCTTTGGCACAAGTACTCATTGGTCCACATACATCAGTATGTACTAGACTCAATAGCTCTTTGGCTCTTTCACCTTTTTTAGTAAAAGATGACTTGGTCATTTTACCAAGAAGACAGGATTCACATGTAGTTAATGATTCACAATCATCAACTCGAATGATGCCCTCCTGAGTTAACCTGTTTAATCTGTTCTTATTGATATGACCCAGCCGATGGTGCCAAAGATAAATGTCTGTGGCATCAGTTGTTCTAGGGCGCTTACTTGAATTGTACACTACATTCACAGGCTATTATAATATATAAATACCATTAGATAAATGCCCAGTCATTACAGTGACTCATTCATAATGATATTCAAAGTAACATCCTTTATTGAAATTTTATAATGACTTTTGGCCAAAAGGCCTACAGAAATTACGTTCAACAAGAACGTTGGGCAAAAATGATAATCATTTAGTATAATGACATTTCTATTGAAAACTATTTCAAGAACTCCTAATGCCAGAACCGGAACTAATCTTCCATCGCCGATATTAAGGAATCTTTCATTGTCCTCAAATCTTCTGGTGACCTGTAGTCCTTGCAATGAATTGCAAATGTTAAAAGGACTCCCGGTATCCAATACCCAGGTCTGATTATCATATACAGAAAAATTACAAGGTGTTATCATATAAATACCTTGTTGAGCAACATCTTGCTCCTTTTTCTTCTTTGGCCTGTTTTGATCAAGTGTGGCAATGTAAAGAGGACAGTTCTCTTCCAGTGCCCTTGCATCTTGCAGTGAAAGCATTCAGCTTGACTTCTATCAACTTTCTTCTTCTGCATCTGACCCCTTATAGATGTCCAAGCATGTTGTACCTTTTTATTATTCTTTTTCTTCTTCCCTTTCCCAAAGGGTTTACGCCCTACCTTAGATCCTTCAACCACATTAACCAAACCCTTAGAGAGCTGGTTATCCTTCTCAAAGTTCTGTAATAACCCCAACAAACCATGGTAGTTGACTGCAGGCTTTGTCATTCAAAAATGAGTAAGGAAAGGTCGGAAGGATGGAGGCAAGGAATTCAGGATCGCATATTTTCCCAACTGCTCATGTAAGGGAAAGCCGAGCTTGCTTAGGAGTTCTATCTTCTTGATCATGTACAATACATGATCAGTGATAGGAGATCCATCCCTCATTCGAGCATTGAAAATAGCACAACTAGTCTTGTGCCTTTCAACATCGTCGGGTGTGCCGAAAGATTCATTCAACGCTTGAATGATTTCTTCTGGCTGAGCATTCTCGAACCGGCGACCGAATTCATCATTCATTGCTGCTAGCATGATACAACGCACGCTAGTTTTATCATTGAGCCACTTCTGATAAGTATCTCTCTCAGAACTTTGGGTGTTTGCATCAGGTATATTTGGTGCAGGATTATTCAGAATATATAGAATCCTCTCATGCTCAAGGACGATCTTAAGTTTTCTGAACCAGCTATTGAATTGGAACCATTCAACTTGTCACTATCCAATAGGGACCTTAATGATAAATTAGTGGCCATGTTCTACATAAGGAAAAACTAAAGTTTATTAGTATATAAATTGATTCAGTCTAAAGACTTGGACTTTAGTCTAAAGATTCTCCCACTATTTTGTTCAAATTGGCAGCCTCTATACCCCAATTCGAAGAATTATTCTTAATTCTTTAGCGGGCACTAAGATCTACATAAACTACATACAGGCCCAAGTGAAGCTTGGCTAACCTATATGCATCTAAGAGTAAGTTCAAAACTAATTGTTTCCCCAAACAATTCTTAGTGTTCAGTTTTGCCCAATATACCTCTTCAGCAGGCATGAAGTGCCTCCACTGAAAGTTCTGGTTAGGTCAACCATTAAATGATATAATCAGTGTAACCTATCAATAGACAACCAAGCCCGAGTGAAGCTCGGCTCACCTAACTGTCTATGTAATAGTTACGCTAACTTATCATATAATGAATAATAATTCGATGGTTGATAAGCACCAGGCATGGAGTGCCTCTAATGATTATCAAGACATCGGACTCATTATCACCTACCTTAATGGGAGGCTATGATTTAGTTATCATATAACTATTTCATTTTAAGGACCTAATAATTTTAGAGGATTTAATAATCTGTAGATAATTGACTAATCAAGTTCTCCCACTGAATCTATGAAATCGATAGAATGAAACAAGATTAAGTCAGGTTAAGTGGCACCTAAATCAGTCAGACTGATTTCACCTAAATCAGTCAGACTGATTTCCTTACAGGCATGGGTCAACCCGAATCAGGTAAATGATCTGAATCATAAATGGTTCACCACATTGACCAGGTGAGTGAGATCGATGGGAGGGATATGCCATTAACTTGTTAAAGACGCATCAATACGAGTAGCTCCCAATTAAAAACCATTCGATCGTTGATCCTAGAGCAACTTGCCAACTCACCTTGACATTATATGGTTAACCAATTCTGATTTGACCATCTAAGAGATTCATGCTCAACCACGGAGCCTAATCTACTTTCATTTGGTTTAATCAAAGAGAAGGACATGATCAACTACAACTATTGTTTGATTTAGAGCATTCTTAACCTAATCTAATTAGATTTGATCAAATACTTTTATAGTCCAGTTGATTTAAACCTTAGGGTCTAACCCTTTATGGACCTGATTTAGCTAACCCAAAGGATTAAATATATTTCATATTTACATGTCATATATTTCAATCAAGCATCAAATGTATTATGTTACTACTCATAATTCCTATATTTAGATCATATCTAAAGAGATTATAAATTAACATTTGACATTCAAATTAGACTCTCATAAATATTTGTATGTTTCATAACATAGACATCATGCCATCATATATCATATCTATGTTTTATACTAAACATGCAAATATCATGTTTTTATACAACATCAATATGTATCAAATATAAAACATATTTTGAAAGTGTGTGTAATCAGTGTTTTGAAGCCAAAGATCAATTTAAATTATCACGGTAATATGTCACAGAATACCTCGTTGAATTGGTAATTTGGATTTTCAATCCATTTATGACCGAATATACCTGTGATTTATTTTAGCTTGATTACATAATTAATAGGAGCATTAATTTACATGCAATAAATTAGATCAATACGAAACCATCGCTCTGATACCATTTGAAGGGAGAAACAATCTCCGAGGCATGCATATTTTAAAAAATTGATAAAATTATCAATGCGGAAATTTAAAGATTACATACTAATCTATCTAACATGCATCAAGATCATATCTTTGCCTTGTATATAGGATCGATTGATCCAAAATATGCATATAAATAAAACTATCAAGATCATGTCTTGATCTTCAAGGCAAAAGTCATACTTCTTATCTTAAAGCATGCCTTAAGATCTAGGGATCATATCACTTACCTTAAAGGTAATTGGTAAATCCTTTTATGCTCTGCAGCCGTTCAATCGTTCGGCCTCTAGTATCGTCCACGCGAAGCCCCGAATGATCGGATTCCCGGGAGTGCTAGCTCGCGGAAAATGACTTTGCTGATCTTGAATCCTCCCATTTGAATTCTTCTTCTAGGATCCTCCACACTTCCGTTAGCACAAGAATCACCAAGATTTTCTATTCTAATTCTTTAGAAAATCAATTCACGACATATCTTGTGTTGTTTTTCTCTTCTGTTCTTCTGTATAATCTGGTGAGGGATGTCCTCTATTTATAGTCTCTTTTTAGCCAGCCCATTAAATTCTAACATTTAGAATTCCACCGCTTGGCGAAAACCAAAGAGACGCTGAACCATAGCGCTTGGTTAATTCCGATGTTCGGTAAAGAACCAAAGAGTCGTCAAACCGTAGCGCTTGGTTAATTCCAACGTTCGATAAAAACCAAAGAGTCGTCGAACCGTAGTGCTTGGTTAATACAAAGAGGCGCATTTATTCTAACACTTTAGAATTCCGACGGAATTGTTTGGAGAAGATTAATGCAAGACATTAAATTCTATATGTGAATTTAATCTCTCAGACTTATGCGAGAGGTTTGGGTTTAGTTTTTGGTTTAAGCTAATCTGAATTTATTAGACTAAACCCACATAGATCATGATCCTAGCCCAAATCAAATTTGGCTAGTCCTGAATCTATTTAAATCCAAATCAAGTCTAATTTTAAATCAATATTTGAAATTGACTAGTCCTTCTAATAGACTTAAACCAAATTGAATCTTATTCAATTGTACTTAACCCAATTGAGATAATTCAATCAATCAAATTGATTAATTAAATCATATATGATTCTCAATCGTTGATCAGCAAACAGATCATCCTAGGAAACTTCTATGCGTGTGACTCTCTAGGTTCGAACCTAAGCCGTAGCATAGAAATAACTTTCTATACTAATCGATGTGCCCATCTAGCAATGGAACCCGATGTCCGAATAGATCGAAGAGTTGCTGAGCAAACTCCAAGAACCCTAAGAAACAGTTACCGTATAATTCATCCTCTTGACCACAAATGCTAAGGATGGCTTAAGAGCCTGTCAACTCTAAATAGCAAATCCATAAAGTGATTTCAATTTTAGTGATCATGTGACTTTCACATGAAGTGCCTTGGCCAAGGTCTTGCTAAATTGAAACACAAGCATTTCTCCTTTTAACGGGATAGGTCAAATTCCATCTTGATCCATAACTGACTACCACAAGTACTTGACTGCACCCAGTAACCTTTCGTAGCTGGATTAGAAATTCAGGTGGTCCGGCACCTAAGTACAATGAGTTGCTTGTAAGCCACTGGTTGTGATCTTCAGGTCTGAAGGATACTTATACATATATCTTCTCGGATTAACTCTTGACAGTAGAGTATCCGGAAATGAGTCACGTTCGTGAAATGTACTCCTACACTTTCACCTGTATGTCATACCAGTATCTCTACACTCCTTGGTTAAGAGGACAACCAACAAATATGATATACAATGTCCTATAATTGATAGTACTATGGCCCTGTCATAGTATATCATATGGTCGCGAACCTTTTTGAGACCTTCAAAGATAAATCCTCCTTTATCGTGAAGGAAGATCCTAAGGGGTTCATTACAATCAGGAATATTAAGAAGATGTTCTTGTAATGAATAAACTGCAAAATAACTTTTATTAATATATCAATTTATATACAATTTACATTAGCACAATCATCAAATGATTGGCTTTAGGATACAATTCCCAACACGCTGCTCACGGATCAGGTCTATGGAAGGCGACCTGATCCCGAACTTCGGAGATAGCCTTTCTTCGATTGGCCATGGGAGAGGTTCTCTTTCATATCGAGACCCTTGTCTCCTGGATCACAAGTTTATGGGACTTGAGGGCCCTTTCTCTAGCGCCAATTTGTTGATGCTGAAATCCGTCCTCCGACTCGGGCACGATCGGCCTCCCTCCTGGGCGGACCTGCAAGACAGTCCTCACGCGAGAGGCGTTGGGGGTGGCCCTCCGTGGAAGACCCTCCGATGCTTAAGTCAGCGGGATTGGCAATCAACAAACGAGAGGAGAAAGCTATCGCTGAAGAGTCTCTCCAGGGGTAGCCTTTCGAGAGCTCTGAGCAGAGCGTTACTGGCGGAAAGAGGGTGAGCAAAAGCAGAAGGAGGATAGGCCAGTAAGCCAGTGTGCATACCTGAGGAGCCGGGAGATGGCCATACTTATAGAGGATCACCTGATTCCTTGGGGGCATCGTGGGTCCGAAAGTCGTTAGGATTCGAATCCAGTTTGTTATGAGGTCAGTAAGATTCGCATCTTGTTGGTTAAAGGATCGACGGCTGGGAGAGCTGGTTGATGCCTCGAGATTTGGCGATTGCGTAGGCTCCAGGGCTCTAGGCCACTCTCGCGGGTCCTAGGCCACTCTCGAGCATGATTTCTATTTAGAATCTTACGAATTTGAACTCTCTGCACCGGATTCCGCGGAGGTGCTATAGCGCCTGAGTTTGGTCGAGGCATAACGGATAGCTCGACTAGGACCGAGAGATAGGAATAGCTCGGCTGGGGTCGAGAGATGGGAATAGCTCGACTGAGGCCGAGAGACAGGGATAGCTCGGCTGAGGCCGAGAAGCAGGGATAGCTCGGCTGAGGCCGAGAGATGGGGATAGCTCGGCTGAGGCGGAGAGACAAGGATAGCTCGGCTGAGAACGAGAGATGGGATAGCTCGGCTGAGGCCGAAAGACAAGGATAGCTCGGTTGAGACTGAGAGATGGATCCGCATCTTGGGAATCCTTAGCTTGCTAAGGGGATTAAGGCGCTCCGATCCACTGAGGCTGACTCATCCCTAGCGGGTATCGCACAGCAAGCGGAGTCAGGGTTGATCCTAACCCTTTGCATGATTATTGATGCAACAGCGATTTTCCCCTCAACACAAACTAAAATAAATAACTTAATTCGATAAAATTTAGTTTGAATGATAAATAAAAATATTTTAAAAATGAATAAGAACTATTGTAGAGGGATAAACCTAAAAGTAATAATATGATGCAATGCATTATAATCAAATATTATTATATAATAAATAAATTATAATTATACAAAAATATTATTATTATCATATATTATTTTATACAAAATTGGATAAAAATAATATTATAAAATAGTATAATATAGTGGTATATAAATATAGTGCTATTATATTATATAACGTTATGATTTTGTAATTTTACTATAATAATACATTACAAAATTATGATATTATATTATTAGATAATAATGATCATAATTTTTATTATATATTATGATATAATTATTAATAATAGTAAAATATATATTATAATTTTATATTATAATCATTATTATAATGTAATTCAAAAACCTTTGATCCTTCTACGTTACCTTAGATCCACGAACCGATTAGGATGAGATTTATACGATTTTTCAACAGGATTTAGAGCTTTAAATGATCGATTGGAGGGTTCTGTTTCAAGGATTTAAAACAGAGGATAGAGTTTGGCTCTAGCCGGTGGCCACCTCCTCTCTGGCATTGAAGTCTAATAGGCAAGGATCTTAATCCTTGTCAGTTCTCTTTTGGCCTAGAGTGCGTCGCCGGTGATCGCTGGAGGAGAGTGTGAAGCTTAGGTTGGCCGTGCTCTGGTGGATGGAAGAACCGGCCCTTATGGCCTTGTTTGGCGGCGAACTTTGGCTAGGTGTCAATTGGACTCCTACCCAGGTCAAGATCCAGCTACGGCCGGCGGAGGGTCAGACTCCGGCGGTGCGATGGTTGGTCGGGAGGTAGCATGAGTCGTTTCAAGGGCTACATGTGTATAAAATTTATTAAAGAATTTTTTTTAATAAACATAATGATCAAGATTTTATAATAAATAATTTTTTTATGAAAATCTTAAATCAAAAAAAGCATACCTTGATCCATTGATATAAATTTCTTGACAAGAGACTACTTATGGGTTATCGACAGATTGAGTTTCTCCTCCTTTCCTAATTCTCTTCTTTGTCTGTTTTAATGGTGGAACAAACTATATATATATATATATATATATATATATATATATATATATCGATAGATCGAGTTTCTCCTCCTTTCCTAATTATCTATTTTGATGGTAGAACAAACTCTATATATATATATATATATATATATATATATATATATATATAGGAGAGAGAGAGGACCAATTTAATATGTTAAATTTTTCTTTCCATCAAAAATAATAATATATTAAATTTCTCTTTCCAAAATAAACTAATAGTAAATTATCTTTTATTAAACCATCATTATCATTTAAATTTAAATATATGATAAAAATCAGAAATCATAATTATCATTTAGAATAAATAAATGATAAATCAATCATATATCCACTTGGGCCAAAAAAAATGCTAACATTCTCCCACTTGGCCCATGTGACATATTAAACATACTGGTTTAATAAACAATCATAATGTGCATAACAGAAGATAAAATCCCTCATAATATTGGTCAAACATGAAATCATCATTAAGCAAAAACTAATAAGGATCATGACCGTTGTATGCTATTATTTTGATGTACTTCCTTCTATGTATCACATTACTAGTTTTATACTTAACATGACCTGTAACAAAAATTGCAGTAAGGTCTAACGATAATATCTTTATCAAAGATAAATCTTGTTAACATTCTTACAATTCATTTATGTATATATACCAGCATAATCAAACGGATCCATAAGTGAATCAGAAACAATAATTAATTGAGCTCAGAGTGTCAAATACATAAGGAACTTAAAGCTTCAGACATAGCATCACTAATGGTTTTCAATAATGCCCATTCTTTCGACATATTCATGAAATGTCTTTGGTGGCAACTCTTTAGTCAGCGGATCTACAATCATGAGACTGGTGTTAATATGTTCAATTGACACTCCTTGCTTCTGAACTTCTTTAACGACAAGTATTTTTATTCCATATGCTTAGCACCTTTTGAATACATGTCATTTTTAAAAAAGAAGACTGCTACGGAGTTATCACAATAAATTTTAGCTGCTTGGCAATGCTGTCGACAATTCCAAGTCCTAAAATAAAGTTCTGCAGCAATAAACCATGAATTGTGGCCTCAAAGCATACTACAAACTCAGCTTCCATAGTGGATGGAGCAACGATAGACTGCTTTGCACTTTTTCATAAGATCTCTCATTTAGCTAAAAGAAATAAATAGTCAAATGTGGACTTTCTAGTGTCAACACATCCAACAAAATCTGAGTCTAAATGTCCGTTGATCTCAAGATCATTAGATCTTTTGTATGTGAGCATGTGATCCTTTGTTCCTTGCAAGTACCTTAGCACCTTCATTGTAGCTCTTCAATGATCTATTCTTGGATTACTTTGATATCTGTCCAACATTTCGATAGCAAAACTGATGTCTGACCTGGTACATGTCTGAGCATACATCAAGCTTCCAACAATTGATGTATAAGGAATTTCTTTCATTTGTTTCCATTCTAATTCATTCTTTGGACATTGCATAGGGCTGAATTTATCTCCTTCTAAATTGGAACAACACTTGCAGACATTTGTTCATGTTAAATTTCTCAAGAACTTTATTAATATATGCTTTCTGAGACAATCCTAACAATCCTTGTGATTTATCATAAAATATTTCGATTCCAATCACATAGAACGCCTCACCCATATCTTTTATTTCAAAGTTCTTAGAGAGAAAATTCTTGGTCTTATATAATAGGCAAAGGTCATTAGTAGCTAGCAAGATGTCATCAATATATAGAACCAAAAATATGATATTGCTTTCACTGATCTTTAGCTATATACACCGATCAACGGTGTTTTCTTTAAATTCAAAGGATGTAATAGTATCGTTGAACTTAAGATACCTTTGTCGAGAAGCTTGCTTAAGTCCGTATATTGACTTCTTTAGTTTACACACTATGTGTTCCTTTTCTTCAAATGAAAAGCCCTTAGGTTGGTACATATAAATCTCTTCATTCAAACTCCATTTAAAAAGGCGGTTTTTACATCCATTTGATGCAACTCCAAATCATAATGAGCTACCAGTATCATAATAATTCTAAATGAGCCCTTCTTAAAGACCGAAGAAAAAGTCTCTTTGTAGTCAATGCCACATTTTTGAGTAAAACATTTGACAACAAGTCTGGCTTTAAAATATTCAATATTTCATTTGAGTTGCGTTTGGTCTTAAAGACCCATTTACACCCAACTCTTTTACAACTTTCAAGCAATTCAACAAGATCCTAGACTTCATTGTAATTCATTAATTTTAACTCATCTTTCATGGCATCTAACCATATAGATGAATTAGCACTATTAATGGCTTGTGAAAAAGAAACTGGATCATCATTAATACCCAAAACAAAATCTGATTCTTGTAGATAAACTACATAATCATCAAAAATAGTAGTTCATCTTTTTCATTGAGACCTTCTTAATACTACTTCATTGGGTTCATTTATTGCAGGTTCATTAGTAATATCATCATTCTGTAGTGTTTGATCATTGATTTGTTATTCTTAAAGTTGTTAAAAGATTCAACAACTTTAGGAACAACAACTTGAGAAGAAGTTATAGGTGAAGAAACTTGTACCGTAACTTCTTGGATTTTTACTTTGTGTGGTTCCAAACTCTCACTAACTTCACTATTATCAATGAACATTGCATTTTCAGATTCAACAATTATTGTACTATGGTTAGTACAATAAAATTTATATCCTTTTGATCTTTTTTGAATAACCAATGAAGAAACCACTGGTTATTCTTAAGTCAAATTTCTATTCATGTGGATTATAAATCCTTACTTTTTTGTCTAGTTATCTTTCAACCTCGTTGATAAATACTTCTAGAGTATTTACTAATTGAGATTTTTTATGCAACAAATAAACATAGCCATAACGTGAAAAATCATCAATAAAGGTGATAAAATACTTTTCTCCATCAAAAGATGAAATATTAAAAGGCCTACATATGTCGTTGTGTATAATTTCAAGGAGCTATGTACTTCTTGTGGCACTTTTCTTGATTGTGTCTTTTGTATATTTTTCCTTAATACAATTCACACAAATCCCAAGATCAGTAAAATCCAATCAGAAAGGATTTCATTCTTTACTAATCTCTCAATTCTTTCTTTGGATATATGACCCAAACGTTTATGCTAAAAGTAAGCTAATTGTTCATTTACTAAACCACGTTTAGTACCAACATTATGATGCAAGGTCAACAATGTCTCAGCAAAAAATTATCAAGCTAAATTTATACAAACCATCGAAAGAATACCAGAACCAATGAGATGATTATGTTTGAACAAACTGAAACATCCATTTTTAAATTTAAAAGAATATCTAACTGAGTCAAGTTTGATAAAGAAACTAAATTAGGAGAAATAGAATGGACATATAGTGTTTGGAAAAGGTCTAAATGATGTTCGGTGTCTAAAATCAAACGATAAGATCCAACGGCTTCAACTGGAGTTTTGACTTTGTTTTCCATTAAGATAAAGTTTTCATTTGGGTTTATGGTTTGGATCGTAAGGAATCCCTGCATCGTATTAGAAATATGAGTGGTACAACTAATATTAATCCACCAAGTATTATAAGAAACTTCTGTTAGGTTTGATTCAAAACATACAAAAGCCCTAGGCTTTCCTTTCTTTTCAAACCATGCCTTACATTTCAGGCATTCTTCTGATAGTGTCCATGCTTTTTACAAAAATGACACTTATCATCCTTTTGTTTCTTCTTGTGGATTTGAGCAGATGACCCATTTATCTTTAGTGGTCGTTGCTTGTTCTTTCCTTTCTTATTTTTCTTTGATTTTTTTCTAGCTCCTTACTTACTCATGAGATTGATAGAATGATTTTCTTGTTTCTTAAGTGTTTCTTCCTCTTGAACGAGCATACTTTACAGTTCATTCACATTCCACTTATCCTTCATAGTGTTATAACTCATGTGAAATGGATCATACTTAGAAGGCAAGGAATTGATAATGATTTACACAAAAAATTTCCATTCATTTTCAATCCTATAGTCTTTAGTCTTGCTGCTATGTTTATCATTTCAACAACATGCTCATGCATAGTACGAGAACCAATTATGTTGCGAGCTAATTTTGACTAGACGTGTTTGTATCGTTTTGCTGATGTCAAGCACATGTTTAGGAAGAGTTATCTTACTCAAGAGAAGCCTAATTGAGCTAGTAAGAGCTTAAGTGTATTGATAATTTGTATTGAATTTTGAGACTTGAAGAGTATGACTCATTGGATGCAAATTTGTTAATTTCTTGAAATAAGTTAAAATGAAGCAATAGTTCAAGATAAATTATAATTATTATCACTCTGATTAAAGAAGTTGTATATATTACTATTTATACTTTAATTAATTATGCATATACTCAATGTTTTTGTCATCATCAAAAAGGAAAAGGTTGTTGACCCAATTATTGATTTTGATGAATAACAAAAATCATATGAGTATATCTCTTATGTTACTAATAATTTTGATTAAATGTTTCAGGAATTTAAAAGGTTTAATTAATCAATCCAAGAAAAATTGAGTTTGAATTTATATCTAGTATCAAGTGTCAAGTTTTAGACATTAGAGCCGACTCTAGAAGGATTAAAGCGGACTCCAAAGCGTATCGGAACAGTTTGGCACTTTTGCATGGATTAGAGCTGACTACTGCAGAGATTAGAGCTGACTCTAATCGAAAGATAGTAAGTCCTCATTCTGCATCAAATTAGATCCGACTCCTGCAGGAAATTAGATCCAACTCTAATGTTAAAACAGAGACTGGTTTTTCATGGCACAATTAGAGCCGACTCCCGCATTTGTTAGAGTCGACTCTAGCACGAAAAGATATCGATCCCACGGAAAGCAGAGTTGACTCCACGATGAGCAAATGTTACCATTTCGAGCATCCCGACTTAGAGCCAACACCTGGAAAGATTAGAGCCGATTCTAATATGTCAGAGACATATTTTAGATGTGTCAGAGATGACTCCAGAACTTATCTTTTCTTCAATAAACCTCAATGGCTCTTTTCTCTTTTGTGCTCAACACTTCCACAAGTATATTTAATAGCTAGTTTTTATCTAAAGATGGATTAAGAGGAAATTATAAAAGGAAAGATATCCTACCATTTTGAAAAGAGAAAATAAAGAAGAAACACTACAACAAAATTCGAGTGTAACAACTCTTTTTCCCGATGCTAGGGGTAAGCGTCAAGAATTTTCGCAAACTATAAGCGTCGGCAAAAAAAAAACGTATTTTTATGTAAGACCGATAATTTTTTGGATGCTGACACTTTCTAAAGCGTCGGCATCATATTTTTTGATTTTTTTATCGAAGGCCGACGCTTTCCAGAGCGTCGGCGGTTAAGATCTTTTTCTTCCCCTTTTATCGCCGCATGGGCTGCCTCTCCGCAAACCCTAGCCGCGCTCAGCCTTCTATATGCCATCTTTTTGGGTGGGAGGAACCCATCCACAAGGTCCTTGACAGCGGCATGCGTAGGAATCGCCTCTCTTCCCCATCGCTTCTTCACCAGTTTCACCCATTTGTTCCCTTTGATTTCTTCATCTAGATTAGGTTTTTCTTTTTCTTTTTTTTCTTTTTTTTTTTTTTCCTGAAATGTTAATCAGATCCCATATGGTTAGGTTATGTCTATCTCCGTTGCCTAAAAGGGAGATTGAGATTAATAGAGCCTTTGTCGTCAATGTCGTGCTCTCTCTGAGGTATGAGATTAACAGAGCCTTTGTCGTTCTAAGGGAGATCACATCGGGACGGGACCTCAAGAAGTTCCTTTCTATATGTTATTTGTCTTGTTCCTTCCTTTGATCTTATATGTCACTTTAAGAGCTTTCGGCTTATGTTGTTTTGTACTTATGATGCCCATGGTTTCTTAGGTGATTGCTGGACTCTAGGTTCTTTCTATCCTTGGGAGCTGCTGCAATTTCTTGACCTTGTTCTATGTTAGTAATGATATCTTTTTTTCTCTCAGTCTTTCTAAGTTAAATTCTCTAATGCATTATGATGTGGCTGATCCAACGTTGTTAGAGAACCATGAAGGAAGCTGACAGAGCCCCGCTTCGACCTCCAAGGCCCATCTCGACCTCCGCATCGGCAGCGGCCCATTCCCACCTCGGCGTCGGTCTCGGCATCGGCTTCGGCCCATCTCGACCTCCGCATCTGTCACGGCCCATTCCCATCTCGGCGTCGGTCTCGGCATCGGCTCCGGCCCATCTTGACCTCCGCATCGGTTGCGGCCCATTCCCATCTCGGCGTCGGTCTCGACGTCGGCTCTGGCCCATCTCGACCTCCGCATCGGCAGCGGCCCATTCCCATCTCGATGTCGGTCTCAGCATCGGTCTCGGCATCGGCTCCGGCCCATCTCGACCTCCGTATTGGTCCCGGCCCATTTCCATCTCGGCGTCGGCTCCGGCCCATCTCGACCTCCGCATCGGTCACGGCCCATTCCATCTCGGCATCGGTATCGGCGTCTGCTCCGGCCCATTCGACCTCTGCGTCAGTCACGGCCCATTCCTATCTCGCGTCGGTCTCGGGTACGTCCACAGCGTCCTACCCCGAGACCCCCCGTGGGTCTCGGGTATGCTCACAACATCCTACCCCGAGACCCTCCGTCGGTCTCGGGGTGCATCAACACCATCCTACCCGAGACCCCCCATCGGTCTCGGGGTCCATCCATAGCATCCTACCCCGAGACCCCCCGTCGGTCTCGGGGTACATCCACATCATCCTACCCCGAGACCCCCCATCGGTTTTGGGGTACATGCACAGCATCCTATCCCGAAACCCCCCGTCGGTCTCGGGGTACGCTCACAACATCCACCCCTAGACCCCCCGTCGGTCTCGGGTGCATCAACACCATCCTACCCCGAGTCCCTCCATCGGTCTTGGGGTCCATCCATAGCATCCTACCCCGAGACCCCCCGTCGGTCTCGGGGTACATGCACAGCATCCTATCCCGAGACCCCCCGTCGATCTCGGGGTACACTCCAACATCCTACCCCGAGACCCCCGTCGTCTCGGGGTGCATCAACACCATCCTACGCCGAGACCCCCGTTGGTCTCGGGGTCCATCCACAGCATCTCAACCCCTGAGACCCCCCGTCGGTCTCGGGGTGCACTCACGACATCCTATCCCGATACCCCCCATCGGTCTCGAGGTACATTAACACCATCCTACCCCAAGACCCCCCATCGGTCTCGGGATGCATTCACAACAACCAACCACCGAGACCCGAGACCCCTCTTGGGCTCGGACATTGAACAGTGCTGTGAACAGTACCATGACAACCAAAAAGGTGACGTAGGGGACACATCTGGCAAGCGCCGTAATGATCGGCCATGCCCTGCAGCCACCAACTCTGACAGGACACGGCCTGCAGCGCGACATGGCACATGGAGGTAAGCTCCACCGTACTGCCATCAGTTAATGCTCTGACAAGAGATCACGCCCCAAGCCCACAGATTCCAGGCATCAATAAAAAGGGTAAGAGGGACCTCGACCAGGTAACATGCTCATGACACCCCTAAACGCTCACAACGAGAGATCTTTCTCTCTGAGCCATCTCTCTCTTTCTCTTTCGAGCTTCCTCAAGCTCACGGCTGATGCCCAGACCACTGACTTGAGCATCGGAGAGTCCCCGCCAGAATCTTCGGCCCCCGGGACTTGCTTGCAGGCGCGAGGAGCTCGCTGGAAGGCAACCACACGCTCGAGGCCGTGATTTGGTGTCATCAGATTGGCGCGCCAGGTAGGGGGGACGCGCTGAAGGAAAGAAAGCTCTGTCTTCCTGAGCTATAAGCCTCCATCCCCTCTAAGATTGCTATGGTGGTGATGCGCATGCCAGAGGTTCTTACCAATCGTGCTGGGGGGCATCCACATCGCACTAGGCAGAGAAAGGCCACCCTCTCTGCTCCTTCACCACCAACTTCAGCTGCTCTGATTAACCAGCTAGCCATCCCCAATCGGTAGGATCAAGCTTTGAAAGTAGCAGTTCATGAACTGTAGAAGCAGCGCTCGGGGGCCACTCAGTAGCACCCCAAGCCTCTCAGCAACGCCCTCGATGGGCTCTCCCAGCCATTCATCTTCAATGACCACTAACCGTCGAGGCTTTCCTCAACGGACTCCAGCTTTGTCCCGGTTTCTAGCTTCTTCCCGGCCACAGGCATCTCGTCTTGGCCTCCAATGCGAGAGAAGGCCCAAGTAAGGGCAACGACACTTCCAATCCGACTAACATGACTCCCTGGGGGGCAGGTCACCAGCGGACAGAAGTGCTCAAATCCGCAAAAGGAAAAACATGGGTGCTACAAGAGCTAAGTACATTGCACTTAAGACAATTTTCTTTCATTAATACTTAAAAATGTCATGCAGGGAAGATCTACCTTGCATCAACATCAAAGGCCAACCTCGCTTTGGCCAATAAAAGCCCGACCCCGGTTGGCACCAAAGCCCTGGGCCAGCCAGGCATGAAGCCCAGTGGACCACTGGCAGAGCGGTGTACCACCAGCTCTCAGCAACAAAAGCCCGACCCCGGTCGGCACCAAAGCCCTGGCCAGCCAGGCATGAAGCCCAGTGTACCACTGGCAGAGCGGTGTACCATCGGCTCTCAGCAACAAAAGCCCGACCCCGGTCGGCACCAAAGCCCTGGGCCAGCCAGGCATGAAGCCCAGTGTACCACTGGCAGAGCGTGTACCACCGGCTCTCAGCAACAAAAGCCCGACCCCGGTCGGCACCAAAGCCCTGGCTAGCCAGGCATGAAGCCCAGTGTACCACTGGCAGAGCGGTGTACCACCGGCTCTCAGCAACAAAAGCCTGACCCCGGTCGGCACCAAAGCCCTGGGCCAGCCAGGCATGAAGCCCAGTGTACCACTGGCAGAGCGGTGTACCACTGGCTCTCAGCAACAAAAGCCCAACCCTGGTCGGCACCAAATCCCTGGGCCAGCCAGGCATGAAGCCCAGTGTACTACTGGCAGAGCGGTGTACCACCGGCTCTCAGCAACAAAAGCCCAACCCCGGTCGGCACCAAAGCCCTGGGCCAGCCAGGCATGAAGCCCAGTGTACCACTGGCAGAGCGTGTACCACCGGCTCTCAGCAACAAAAGCCCAACCCCGGTCGGCACCAAAGCCCTGGGCCAGCCAGGCATGAAGCCCAGTGTACCACTGGCAGAGCGGTGTACCACCAGCTCTCAGCAACAAAAGCCCGACTCCGGTCGGCACCAAAGCCCTGGGCCAGCCAGGCATGAAGCCCAACGCAAGACGGCACATGA
>UESW01004890.1:242994-611525 GCA_900491605.1 Calamus simplicifolius | reverse complement strand
TTCCGAGCTTCAAGAGAATACTCAAGGAAGATCCATTCAAAAGCAAGAAAGAGGAGAAGAATCAAGCCATAGAAATCTGCAAATCAGGCTTTTATTTCTATCTCTTTGTTTGATTAGTTAACTTGTCTTATTGCTCATTTAAGGAGCAGTTATTGTATCAAATATTCTGTTCTCTTGTTAACTGAGTCAATCAGGTGATTGAATCAGTTGAGGCAGATTGCCTTGTGCAAGTTGTTGCTTGTGTGTAAGGTTTTGTGCTGGTGAACCTTGAGAACCAGCTGGGTTTCATTGTGCACCTAAAAAAATAAAAAGTTTGAGTTGTGATCTTGTAAAAAACTCTGTTTGTAATCAAGGTTGATTATAGTGTGGACCCAAGAGGTACTTGGGAGTGGACGTAGGTGTAGGTACACCGAACCACTATAAAATCTCTGTGTTGCTGTGCTTGACTTTTTATCTCTTCTCTTCATCTCCTCATTGCATATTCTGTCTTAATTGTTGCATATATGTGATTTATTTTAAGTTGGGAGTTTTACTTCAAAGTGTTTAATTTTTTTTTAAAAAACCCAATTCATCCCCCCTCTTGGGTTTGCTATCTGGGACAACAACCATTGTCGAGAAGCTTGCTTAAGTCTGTATATTGACTTCTTCAGTTTACACCATGTGTTCCTTTTCTTCAAATAAAAAGCCCTCAGGTTGGTCCATAAACCTCTTCATTCAACCTCCCATTTAGAAAGTCGGTTTTCACATCCATTTGATGTAACTCCAAATCATAATGAGCTACCAGTGCCATAATAATTCTAAATAAGTCTTTCTTAGAGACTGAAGAAAAAGTCTCTTTGTAGTCAATGCCACATTTTTAAGTAAAACATTGGCAACAAGTCTGGCTTTACAATGTTCAATATTGCCATTTGAGTTGCGTTGGTCTTAAAGATCCATTTTACAACCTTCAGACAATTCAACAAGATCCCAGACTGCATTGTAATCCATTGATTTTAACTCATCTTTCATGGCATCTAATCATTTAGATGAATTAGCACTATTCATGGCTTGTGAAAAAGAAACTGGATCATCATTAATACCTAAATCAAAATCTATTCTTGTAGATAAACTACATAATCATCAGAAATAGGAGTTCGTCTTGTCATTGAGACCTTCTTAATGCTACTTCATTGGGTTCGTTTATTGCAAGTTCATTAGTAATATCATCATTCTCTGGTATTTGATCATTAATTTGTTGTTCTTGAAAGTTATTAAAAGGTTCAACAACTCTAGGAACAACAACTTGAGAAGAAGTTATAGGTGAAAAAACTTGTACCTTAACTTCTTGGATTTTCACTTTACGTGGTTTCAACTCTCACTAATTTTATTATTCTTGATAAACCTTGCATTTTCAGATTCAACAATTATTGTACTATGGTTAAGACAATAAAATTTATACCCTTTTGATCTTTCTGGATAACTAATGAAGAAACCACCGGTTGTTCTTGAGTCCAATTTCTTTTCATGTGGATTGTAAATCTTTACTTCCACCGGGCAACCCCAAACATGTAAATGCCTCAAAATGGGTTTTTTTTTTGTCCACAGTTCAAAAGGAGTCTTTGGAACTGCCTTACTAGGACCCTATTTAGCAAATACATAGGTCTTTAAAGCATGCATCCACAATAATAAGGGTAATGATGAATTGCTTAACATACTCCTAACTATGTCCATTAGAGTTTGATTACGCCTTTCTGTAACACCATTTTGTTCTGGTGTTCCAGGCATTGTGTATTGAGCACATATGCCATGCTTTTCAAAGAATTTGGCAAATGGCCCGGGCATTGTTCAGATTCATCATACTTTCCATAATATTCATCACCTCTGTCAGACCTGATAATTTTTACTTTTCTATCTAATTGTCTTTCAACCTCATTGATAAATACTTCTAGAGCATTTATCGATTGAGATTTTTTATGCAACAAATAGACAGAGCTATAACGTGAAAAAATCATCAATAAAGGTGATAAATACTTTTCTTCACCAAAGATGGATCATCAAAAGGCCCACATATATCGGTGTTATTTACCTCTTGTATATAATTTCAAGGAGTTATTTACTTCTTGTGGCACTTTTCTTGATTGTTTGTTTATGCGTTTTCCTTT
This sequence comes from Calamus simplicifolius, assembly GCA_900491605.1. NCBI lineage: Eukaryota > Viridiplantae > Streptophyta > Magnoliopsida > Arecales > Arecaceae > Calamus > Calamus simplicifolius. The sequence continues at coordinate 609,384 of UESW01004890.1, read as the reverse complement.
AATACAATCCACACAAATCCTAAGATTAGTAAAATCTAAATCAGAAAGGATTTTATTCTTTACTAATTTCTTAATTCTTTCTTTGGATATACGATCCAAACGTTTATGCCATAAGTAAGCTGATTGTTCATTCATTAAACCATATTTAGTACCAACATTATGATGCAAGGTCAACAATGTCTCAGCAAAAAGTCTATCAAACTTAAATTTATACAAACCATCATAAGAATACCAAAACCAATAAGATGATTGTGTTTAACAAACTGAACATCCATATTTAAATTTAAAAGAATATCCAACTGAGTCAAGTTTGGATAAAGAAACTAAATTACGAGAATAAAAGGGACATAAAGTATTTGGAAAAGATCTAAATGATGTCCAGTGTCTAAAATCAAACGATAAGTTCCAACATCTTCAACTGGAGCTTTGACTATGTTTCCCATTGAGACAAAGTTTTCATTTGGGTTTATGGTTTGGATCGTAAGGAATCCCTGCATCGTATTAGAAACATGAGTGGTACAACCAGTATCAATCCACCAAGTATTATAAGGAACTTGTGTCAGGTTTAATTCGAAACATACAAAAGCTCTAGGCTTACCTTTCTTTTCGAACCATGCCTTACATTTCAGGCAATCTTTCTGATAGTGTCCATGCTTTTTGCAAAAGTGACACTTATCATCCTTTTGTTCCTTCTTGTGGATTTGAGCAGTTGACCCATTTATCTTTAGTGGTTGATGCTTGCTCTTTCCTTTCTTATCTTTCTTTGATTTCTTTCCAGCTCCTTGCTGACCCATGAGATTAATAGAATGATTTTCATGTTTCTTAAGTCTTGCTTCCTCTTGAATGAGCATACTTGTAGTTCATTCACATTCCACTTATCCTTCATAGTGTTATAACTCATGTGAAATGGACCATACTCAGGAGGCAAGGTATTGATAATGAATTGCACAAGAAAATTCTGATTCACTTCCAATCCCATAGTCTTTAGTCTTGCTGCTATGTTTATCATTTCAACAACATGCTCATACATAGTACGAAAATCATAAAACTTAATGTTGGTTAAAGTACTTATCAATGTCTCAGCAAGTGACTTATTAGTAGAGTCAGATTGGGAACGTGCTTCCACAAACTTCATAAATTTCTTAGCACTTTCAGTAGCAGGAATTGTGGACTTGATATTGTTTGCTACAGTCATTCACATGAACATCAAGCTAAGTCTATTTGATCTTTCCCAAGACTTATGAAAAGACCTCTGTTCAGCACTGCTAGAGTAGTAAGAGGGTTTCTCATTTATGAGTGCCAAATTAAGATCCAGAACACCGAGATGTAACTGAACTTGTTCGTGCCATTCAGAGAAATTAAGCCCATTGAAAGTTTGAACAGACATAGTTTGCGAATGAAGAGAAACAGGAACAAATAGAATATGCTTACACGTTAATGCTCTGAGTAATATATTTAAATAAATATTCAGACTCTATGAAGTAAATAATAAGTGCATATTGAAGTTCTCCTTTGAGTGATACAATAATATACAACAGTAAACATAATTGATGCTTAATTTTAATTTTACATACTTGGTAATTATATATACTCAAATTAATATGTTTGCTATCTTTGGATATGCTAAACATACCTAACCAAGCATATTAATTGACCACATTATGTCCATAAATTATAGAATGACTAGTCAACCTTTGGGCGACCGTTAAATATTTATAATCAATGAACTTCAATATACTCATAACAATTAAACAATTATATCATTCATTTATAAGCATCACATAATTATGAGTAATTAAATTATTTAATTAAATTTGATACCTATAAACTTTCAAATTTGGCCACTTGGTGACTAACAAATTACATAATATAGACATCAAATTTAATTAATGATAATATCTTGCATGAATACTAAAGACTTAAGTGTACCCACATAATTTTACTGTATATATATATATATATATATATATATATATATATATATATATATATATATATATATATTTAAAACATTAATCTCATAAATATTAAAGGCAAAGCATAAATTTCAAAGGGATCTCCTTACAGGAGAATTATCCTCAACTTTCATCTTTTATTGTTAAGGATTAGATTGGTCAAGTGATAACCCCTTGTTTATAGGTTTGAATCACCGTTAGCATTTTATTTTATTTTACTTTTCCCCTCTTCATGACCCTTTCCGTAAGAGTCGTTCTTCCGTGAGTGGGAGATTCTTCACGCACGCAAACGTAACCACCGTGATTCCGTGCGTGAAGACTCTTCACCCGTCAAGATCCCTTCCATTTTTTTTTTTGTTCTTTAATCTTTTCTGAAACTCCCCCTTCCCCACTCAGGCTTCCGTGGATTCCCAAAGTTCACGCATGGGGCTTTCATGGGAAGCAAAGAAAAAAGAAAAAAAAAATTTACATGATTTCTCCTGAACTGTTACGTGATTTCCATGTGTAAACTTTATGCTTCCTGTGCCCTTCCGTCCGCTGGAATCCCATAGTCTTGATGGAAGAGGAAACGTGCGGAAACTTTCTTTATTCTTTATTTATTCTTTAATTCAGATGAGGAAAGAGATCAAAAGGAGAAAATAGAGAGAAAACAATGATTCGAACACCTTACCACTATCTTATTCTAATCACCTTATTCATAATAACAAATATATATATAATAATCATGCATAATGAAAAATCATAAATTCTTTAATCAAGGCTCTGATACCACATGTAAGATCCATTAAAGGATTTTCTTTGATAAACATAATGGCTAAGATCTTATAATAAATGATTTTTACATGAAAACATAAATCAAGAATGCGTACCTTGATCCATTGATATTTATTGACGAGAAACGAGAGACTGCGTATGATTAACGACAGATTGAGTTTCTTCTTCTTTCCTAATTTCTTCTTTATCTGTTTTGATCGTCAAACATATATATATATATATATATATATAGGAGAGAGAGGACCAATCTGATAATACGTTAAATTTTCTTTCCATCAAAGAGAGGTTATCAGATAACAACTTCCCAAAAAATGAACCAATAGGAAATTAGCTTTATTAAATAATCATTATCACTTAAATTTAAATATCTGATAAAATCAGATATCATAATTATCATTTAGAATAAATAAATGATAAATCAATCATATATCCATGTCAGCCATAAAAGGAAACGCTAACAGATAGTGGTGTTGATCCTGCTGATCGCTTTGGCAGTGACAATGAGGCTGGATCTGCTGGTGATGCTCCTTAGGTTGGTGTTTTATTTTGCTTTGGTGGTTACACATCCCATCTTATTATTTCATATTCAACAGTTTTCTTGTTTCCTCAACTTGTTTGAATGGTATCGCTTATGCATAATTTATGTATGCATTAGCTGATACATTGTTACTTGTCTGATTAAAAGGTCAATGATGTTTAGATATTAATGTAATATTTGTTTCATGTGGACTGTGTTGTATACTTTGGAGTAATCAGAATAAATTGGTTGGTACAAGTTGGATTTATCTTCAGTTAGCAGTCATGGAGATGTGAACCCCATGATTTCTTTTGAATCTTTTAAGTCACCTAAAAGTTTGGGTTTTGCAGGCTGAAGAAGGTAAAGAAAATGATGAAATTAGTAAATCTTCAAAGGAGGTAAGAAAAAGAAGAAAAGGAAGAAATCGCCAGCTGAACTTGCTATGATAGTCGAACATCTTATGGCTGAGCTAGAAGTTACGGCTGAAGAAGATGTTGAGCTAAATAGGCAAAATAAACCAGCTATCAACAAACTGAAGAAGTTACCATTGCTTGTAGAGGTTCTTTCTAAGGAAGATGATTTCCTGTTCAAGAATGTTAGGTTCTTTTACCCGTCAAAAGTCTTGTTTTTGCTAATGAATATTGAATTAGTGCTACAATATTTTCTGCTACTGATTTCTTAATGATCTGTTCATTCCTTTTATTTTCAGGAAGAAGCTTCAGCAAGAATTCTTAGATCATGGAGTGTTAACACTTCTGAAAAATTGGCTTGAACTCCTACCCGATGGAAGTTTGCCCAATATGAATATCCGAACTGCTATACTTAAAATACTTACTGATGTAAGTGGAATGGCCTTTTTTCTGACATGATGTCTTCTCTTACATTGCTGATAAAAGATGCTTTGTGCATATTTTGGTTCACTCATGTGATATTTCTATGATGAGATTTTGTTAAATTCATATGCTTGTGTTTTTATCGTAATGCAGTTTCCCATTGATTTAGGGCAATATGACAGGAGGGAACAACTAATTAAGAAGAGTGGTCTTGGAAAGGTTACATAAAACTAGAATGGTATTATAGCAACACTGAATTAAATTTTAATAGAATAAATAAAGTGACTATATGCCTCTTGTGCAGGTGATTATGTTTTTGTCCAAATCTGATGAGGAGACCACATCAAACAGAAAACTTGCTAAGGAATTGGTTGATAAATGGGTAATAAATTATTTAAAGATGCAAAGTGCATCTACTTTCAACTACAGGATTTGTTACTTCATGTCTTATTACTTATTCTTTATTCTTTCTGTTTGCTACTTATTTTCAAGAATATGTGGAACTGCAATTTAATCAAGTTTTTGTGTGATGAGCTTGTTAAAATTTTATTTTAAAACAATAACTTGCGGAGTCGACCAATATTCAATAAGAGCACTACATTTGAGGACTTGAGAGTATTGATGACGAGAGAATGCCCTACAGAAGACCATCTTCTCAGAAGTAATTGCTGCTTTTTCCCCTCTGCGAGTTTTATGTAATTATTATATTTTGTTATGCTACCTAATCTTTGCTTGTTAACTTTGTTGCTGCTTGTGCATCCTAAACTGAAGGCCAGCGAATAATGCCGCAGGTTTGGAATCTCGAGACGATGATCTTGATTTGGCTGAATTTTCACAGTAAGATGATCCATTAAGTTATAGATTCCCTGACCCCTCCCCTTTTTGTTCATTTGGGTTCATATGGTGTGCGATTCTGTATGACTTGCTTTCCTTTGAACTCAACAACAATTCTAATCTGGGTGCAGAGGACAAAAATCTGAGCAGACGGCTTCTAGGCAACATGCTTCTAGGCCAGAATCATTGCCTTTGGATTTTGCAAAACAGTCTGCACAAAATCAGCGCCGGCTGAAGGTCCATGCTACTTCTATTGGCAACGTTTTGATTTTATTAGTCATCATCTTCTCTGCATCAAAACCTAGTCTTCATATTCTTGACAAGAGAACACAACAATCTGAATACTGACTTGAATTCCATGTGATTTCATATTTTTATTAGTAGAATTAATAGCTAGTCAAGGGAGCAGAAATGGTAGATTCCAAGACTGATTGGTGCTCAGAAATGGCAGATTTCAAGGCTGATTTGATATGCAAAAATAACAGATTTCATGACTAATTTGGCGAGCCCAGTTAAGCGGAAGTTTTGAATTTAAATTTTGAAATTCAAATTGGCTAACTAAGGGCGCATCAAGGGAGAATTGTTTAGGCAGAAAATCAGCATCATTGCCATAAGTGTAGAGTATATTGTATATATGCATAGAATTGATAGACATTTATTCTTACCTTATATAATCATGTGTATCTTATGTAATGGCTAATTTTTAGCCTTGTAATTAGTCCGACAACTTCATATAAAGTGAGCAACCCTCACAGAAGGGTATTGAGAACAAAACCTAAATTTGACATGGTATCAGAGCCACAAATTATTTTCGTGGTTTTCTCTTGGCTTGTTTGAATTCTTGATTTCTTGAGGGTTTCTTGGTGACCACAAATTATTTTCATGGTTTTCTCTTGGCTTGTTTGAATTCTTGATTTCTTGAGGGTTTCTTGGTGACTGTCGGATCTTGTTTTTTCTATTGCTTGGTAGTTGTCGATAGATTTTGAAGAGTAACCGTTGTGATTTCTCTGCTCTGTCAATTTTTTTATTATGTCTGAGAAAATTCTATTATTCGCCTTAATGGCAAGAACTACACTAGTTAGGAATTCCAGTTTAGGATGTTTGTGAAAGGGAAGGAGTTATGGGGTCATTTGGATGGGTCTTCTAAGGCTCCAACTGATTCCAAGGAGCTTAGTTTATGGGAAAGCAAGGATGCTAAAATTGCTTCATGGCTACTCAGCTCTGTTGAACCTCATATAGTCAATAATCTTCGTAGGTTCACTACTGTTAAAGAAATGTGGGATTACCTTCGGCAAATTTATTATCAAAATAATTCTGTCCGAAAGTTTCAATTGGAGTTAGAATTGGAAACTATCGCCAGGGGAATCTTTCTATTGAGCAATTTTATTCTGGTTTTATTAATTTATGGAGTGATTATTCTGGATTGGTGCATTCTCAGGTTCCCAAAGAAGCTTTGGCAGCACTACAAGCGGTTCATTCTGAGAGCCAGCGGGATCAATTCTTGATGAAGCTCAGACCCGAGTTTGAAAGTGCACGAGCTGGGTTAATCAATCGCACACATGTCCCCTCTTTGGAGGATTGCTTGGGTGAACTCTTGCATGAAGAACAGCGTCTTGCCTCACAGCTTGGCCTTGATCAAAATACTGGTGGTTCTGAGATGGTTAATATGGCATACGCTGCTCAAGGCAAAGGACGATCTAGATCTCCACCACAATGTTATAGTTGCAAGGAAATTGGGCATATTACAAAATATTGCAGTAAGAAATTCTGTAATTATTGCAAGAAGAATGGTCATATTCTTAAGGATTGTCGTATACGCCCTCAAAATAAATATGCTCCTGTTTTTATACTGCTATTCAGTCTTCTTCTGTGCCTATGTCTTCCACTCTACCCACAGTTCCAAGTTCTTCTTCCAACATTACGCCCGAGCAGGTTCAACAGATGATTATTTCTGCACTTTCTGCTCTTGGTCTCCAAGGCAAGAAATATCTCCTTCCTTCTCCTTGGTTAATTGACTCTGCAGCTTCCAATCACATGACTGAAAGTTTGGCAGCTTTACAAGATGTTCGTAAGTATGATGGTCAGCAACATATTCAGATTGCAGATGGCGGTACTCTTCCCATTACTGCAGTTGGAAATCTAGGGTCTTCCTTTACTGATGTTTTTGTGTCTCCTAACTTATCAGCCAATCTCATTTCTGTTGGATAATTAGTAGAAGATAATTGTTCTATTCATTTTGATCGTTCTGGTTGTCGTGTGCAGGATCAAGCATCGGGACAGGAGATAGCGAAGGGGCCTAAAGTGGGACGTCTTTTTCCTCTTCAGTCGTTTTCCGTTCCTTGTTCAAATTTTGTTGGTTGTTCTGCTATTGCTAATAATAATAGCCATCTTTGGCATAAGAAATTGGGTCATCCCAATTCTGTAATTTTGACACATCTTATGAAACATGGTTATTTGAGTAATACAAATGAGTTTTCTTCCTTGCCTTTTGATTGTGCTCCTTGTAAACTAGGAAAAAGCAAATCTTTACCTTTTCCTTTGCAAGGTAGTCGTGCTTCTACATGCTTTGATATTATTCATTCTGATGTTTGGGGTATGAGTCCTGTTCTTTCTCATGCTCAATACCAATTTTATGACATTTATTGATGATTACAGTCATTTCACGTGGGTCTATTTTCTTCGTTCTAAAGCTGATGTGTTTTCAACCTTCAAAACTTTTGTTGCCTATGTAGAAACTCAATTTTCTACCTGTATTAAGATCTTCCGTTCAGATTCTGGGAGAGAATACATGTCTCATGATTTTCAATCTTTTCTCCAACAGAAGGGTATTCTTTCTCAATGTTCGTGTCCTTACACCCCTCAACAAATAGCATCGCCGAGCGTAAGAATAGACATCTTTTAGATGTTGTTCGTACATTGATGCTTGAATCTTCTGTACCTTCTAGATTTTGGGTAGAAGCATTATCTGCAGCTGTATATTTGATTAATCGTTACCTTCTCCTACCTTGCATCTTGATTCTCCATATTCTCGTTTGTTTGGTGTTTCTCCTAATTATAATTATTTGCATGTATTTGGTTGCATTTGTTTTGTTCATTTACCTCCCATTGAACGTCACAAGCTTTCTGCCCAATTGTTCAGTGTGCTTTTCTTGGTTATAGTAACTCTCATAAAGGATTTGTGTGTTATGATGCGGATGCTAACAAGCTTCGTATTTCTCGCAATGTGATTTTCTTTGAAAATCAATATTTCTTTCCATCTTGTACTAATCTTGTTTCTCCCTCTATTTCACTTCCTGCATTTGATGATGTATCTCATACTCCTTCTAAGCCCGATATCGTATCAACGACGTCGCCCACTGCCTCTTCCTTCCTCTGAACCGCCACCTGATCCTATCTTGCATGAGCCACGATGATCTACTAGGATTTCCCGGCCCCCAGATTGGTATGGTTTTTCTTCTTCGGCACTTCAGGCTACTCTTGATACTACTTTTGTGCTTAAGTCTTATTCTAGGCTTCTACTCAAGAGTGTTGGCGCCAAGCTATACAGGATGAAATTCAGGCTCTTCAGGACAATCACACTTGGGACATCGTCCCTTGTCCTGCTGGAGTTAAACTTATTGGGTGTAAATGGGTCTACACCATCAAGCTACGTGCTGATGGATCTATTGAAAGATATAAAGCTCGTCTAGTAGCACTCGGGAATAGACAGGAGTATGGGCTTGATTATGAGGAAACATTCGCTCCCGTTGCCAAAATGACTACTATCGTACTATCATAGCCATTGCTGTTTCAAAGGATGGTCGCTTACCAGATGGATGTGAAGAATGCATTTCTACATGTGATCTGAAGGAAGAAATATTTATGTCTCCTCCTCCTGGCTTGTTTCCTTCCTCTTCTGTTGAGGTTTGTCGCTTAAAGCGATCTCTGTATGGTTTGAAGCAGGCACCGCGGGCATGGTTTGAAAGTTTCGTACTACTCTACTGGATTTCACTTTTTCTCAGAGTCAGTATGACTCCTCTCTATTCTTTCGCAAGACTAGCCTTGGATTGTTATACTTCTTGTGTATGTCGATGATATTGTGATTACTGGATCTGATCTCCAGTTAATTGAGCAACTCCAACAGCGTCTCAAATCTTCATTTCATATGAAAAATCTTGGTCCACTGAGGTATTTTCTTGGACTGGAGGTTCACCATTGCCCAAATGGTATGCTCTTACATCAGCATAAGTACACCCAAGAACTTCTTTCTTTAGCAGGCCTTCAAGACGCAAATTCGGTTCTTACACCTATGGAGGTCAATTTAAAATTGCGTCAGGCGGATAGTGATCCCTTATCTGATCCTTCAATGTATCGGTAGCTGATGGGCAGTTTGAATTATTTGACCATTACTCGACCTGATATTTCGTTTGCTGTTCAGCAGGTCAGTTAGTTTATGCAGCTCCTTGCCAGACACATTTGGCCACTGTCCGTCGTCTTCTTCGATATCTCAAAGGGACATGGTCGTGGCTTATTTTTTTCCTCTGAGAATTCTTTACAGTTGAAGGGTTTTAGTGATGCCGACTGGGCTGGTTGTGCGGATACTCGTCGTTCTGTTACGGGTTGTGTATGTTTCTTGGCAACGCCCTCATTTCTTGGAAGAGTAAGAAGCAGGCTCGTGTATCGAAGTCATCCACCGAGTCTGAATATCGGGCTATGTCGTCTGCTTGTTTTGAAATTATATGGCTTCGAGGGTTGTTAGGCAAACTTAGTATTCCACAGCTTACTCCTACTCCTCTTCATGCTGATAATACCAGTGATATTCAAATTGCTGCCAATCTGTTTTTCATGAGCGCACCAAACATATTGAAGTGGATTGTCATTTCATTCGTGAAGCTTTTGCTCGTCAGGAGATTACTCTTCCACACATTTCTACTGAACACCAAACTGCTGATGTCTTCACCAAGGCTCTCTCTCGTCCCGACATCAGTTCTTAATTGACAAATTGATGCTCTCAATCGCCCAGCATCAATTTGAGGGGGATATTAGTAGAATTAACAGCTAGTCAAGGGAGCAGAAATGGTAGATTCCAAGGCTGATTTGGTGCTCAGAAATGGCAGATTCCAAGGCTGATTTGATATGCAAAAATGACAGATTTCATGACTAATTTGGAGCCGAAGTTTTGAATTTAAATTTTGAAATTTAAATTGGCTAACTAAGGGCGTATCAAGGGGAGAATTGTTTAGGCAGAAAATCAGCATCATTGCCATAAGTGTAGAGTATATTATATATGCATAGAATTGATAGACATTTATTCTTACCTTACATAATCATGTGTATCTTATGTAATGGCTAATTTTTAGCCTTGTAATTAATCGACAACTTTTAAAGTGAGCAACCCTCGCAAGAAGGGTATTGAGAATAAAACCTAAATTTATAATTTTTTGGTTCAGTAAAATAGGCATCTAGTATAAAGATTCTTTTCTGTTTGAGTTATTCAGGCTTAGAAACTGGCAGCGTAAAAATCCTTATACCTAATTATTAGAAAGAATAAATCATGAAGAGTTTCTGTGATACGTGCATAGTTTTTTGGCTGGATGTAGACAATCATTTCCTACACCTTATAGGCCGAAAATTAGCGCTATTAAATATTGGTCTGTACTGTGAGCTTATCCTATATGTGCGTGTGCGTGCGGGTGTGTCATCCTGCAGGTCTTGATACATGCTTTCTCTTGTTCTCTTATGTGTTTGCCTTTTAATTTCATAATCATGTCTCCAGCTGGCATGGTGTTAACATTGACATTTATTCAAGTATGATTTATGTTATCTTCCAACCATCCAAATGATCTCAATGGTTTTTAAACATAGCTTTGATGAAGTTTTCATCCACAACCAATTAGTAAAAATATTGCGAAGGATCACCTGTGTAATTATTGGGTGGTCATGATGTTGATTGTTAAATCACCTGGTACCCATAGATTACCTGCATTAGAGAAGGTCCAGGAANATGCTAAAATTGCTTCCTGGCTACTCAGCTCTGTTGAACCTCATATGGTCAATAATCTTCGTAGGTTCACTACTGTTAAGGAAATGTGGGATTACCTTCGGCAAATTTATTATCAAAATAATTCTGCCTGAAAGTTTCAATTGGAGTTAGACATTGGAAACTATCACCAGGGGAATCTTTCTATTGAGTAATTTTATTCTAGTTTTATTAATTTATGGAGTGATTATTCTGGATTGGTGCATTCTTAGGTTCCCAAAGAATCTTTGGCAGCACTACAAGCGGTTCATTCTGAGAGCCAGCGGGATCAATTCTTGATGAAGCTCAGACCTGAGTTTGAAAGTGCACGAGCTGGGTTAATCAATCGCACACCTATCCCCTTTTTGGAGGATTGCTTAGGTGAACTCTTGCTGAAGAACAGTCTTGCCTCACAGCTTGGCCTTGATCAAAACACTGATGGTTCTAAGATGGTTAATATGCCATACGCTGCTCAAGGCAAAGGACGATCTAGATCTCCACCATAATGTTATAGTTGCAAGGAAATTATGCATATTGCAAAATATTGTAGCAAGAAATTCTGCAATTATTGCAAGAAGGAGGGTCATATCCTTAAGGATTGTCGTATACGCCCTCAGAATAAATCTGCTCCTATTTTTCATACTGTTGTTCAGTCTGCTTCTGTGCCTATGTCTTCCACTCTGCCCACAGTTCCAAGTTCTTCTTCCAACATTACGCCCGAGCAGGTTCAACAGATGATTATTTCTGCCCTTTCTACTCTTGGTCTCCAAGGCAAGAAACATCTCCTTCCTTCTCCTTGGTTAATTGACTCTGTAGCTTCCAATCACATGACTGGAAGTTTGGCAGCTTTACAAGATGTTCGTAAGTATGATGGTCAGCAACAGATTCAGATTGCAGATGGCAGTACTCTTCCCATTACTGTAGTTGGAAATCTAGGGTCTTCCTTACTGATGTTTTTGTGTCTCTTAACTTATCTGCCAATCTCATTTCTGTTGGACAATTAGTAGAAGATAATTGTTCTATTCATTTTGATCGTTCTGGTTGTCGTGTGCAGGATCAAGTGTCGGGACAGGAGATAGCAAAGGGGCCTAAAGTGGGACGTCTTTTTCCTCTTCAGTCGTTTTCCGTTCCTCGTTCAAATTTTATTGGTTGTTCTGCTATTGCTAATAATAATAGCCATCTTTGGCATAAGAAATTGGGTCATCCCAACTCTATAATTTTGACACATCTTATTAAACATGGTTATTTGAGTAATACAAATGAGTTTTCTTCCTTGCCTTTTGATTGTGCTCCTTGTAAACTAGGAAAAAGCAAATCTTTACCTTTTCCTTTGCAAGGTAGTCGTGCTTCTACATGCTTTGATATTATTTATTCTGATGTTTGGGTATGAGTCCTGTTCTTTCTCATGCTCAATACCGATATTTTGTGACATTTATTGATGATTACAGTCGTTTCACGTGGGTCTATTTTCTTCGTTCTAAAGCTGATGTGTTTTCAAACTTCAAAACTTTTGTTGCCTATGTAGAAACTCAATTTTCTACCTGTGTTAAGATCTTCCATTCAGATTCTGGGGAGAATACATGTCTCATGATTTTCAATCTTTTCTTCAACAGAAGGGTATTCTTTCTCAACGTTCGTGTCCTTACACCCCTCAACAAAATGGCATCGCCGAGCATAAGAATAGACATCTTTTAGATGTTGTTCGTACATTGATGCTTGAATCTTCTGTACCTTCTAGATTTTGGGTAGAAGCATTATCTACAGCTGTATATTTGATTAATCGTCTACCTTCTCCTACCTTGCATCTTGATTCTCCATATTCTCGTTTGTTTGGTGTTTCCCTAATTATAATTATTTGCATGAATTTGGTTGCATTTGTTTTGTTCATTTACCTCCCATTGAACGTCACAAGCTTTCTGCCCAATCTGTTCAGTGTGCTTTTCTTGGTTATAGTAACTCTCATAAAGGATTTGTGTGTTATGATGCGGATGCTAACAAGCTTCGTATTTCTCGCAATGTGATTTTCTTTGAAAATCAATATTTCTTTCCATCTCGTACTAATCTTGTTTCTCCCTCTATTTCACTTCCTGCATTTGATGATGTATCTCATACTCCTTCTAAGCCCATATCGTGTATCAGCGACGTCGCCCACTGCCTCTTCCTTCCTCTGAACCGCCACATCCTGTCTTGCATGAGCCACAACGATCTACTAGGATTTCCCCCCCAGATTGGTATGGTTTTTCTTCTTCGGCTCTTCAGGCTACTCTTGATACTACTTTTGTGCCTAAGTCTTATTCTCAGCTTCTACTCAAGAGTGTTGGCGCCAAGCTATGCAGGATGAAATTCAGGCTCTTCAGGACAATCACACTTGGGACATCGTCCCTTGTCCTGCTGGAGTTAAACTTATTGGGTGTAAATGGTCTACACCATCAAGCTACGTGCTGATGGATTATTGAAAGATAAACCTTGTCTAGTAGCACTCGGGAATAAACAGGAGTATGGGCTTGATTATGAGGAAACATTCGCTCCCGTTGCCAAAATGACTATCCGCACTATCATGGCCATTGCTGTTTCGAAAGGATGGTCGCTTTACCAGATGGATGTGAAGAATGCATTTCTACATGGTGATCTGAAGGAAGAAATATTTATGTCTCCTCCTCCTGGCTTGTTTCTTCCTCTTCTGTTGAGGTTTGTCGCTTAAAGCGATCTCTGTATGGTTTGAAGCAGGCACCGCGGGCATGGTTTGAGAAGTTTCGTACTACTTTACTGGATTTCACTTTTTCTCAGAGTCAGTATGACTCCTCTCTATTCTTTCGCAAGACTAGCCTTGGGATTGTTATACTTCTTGTGTATGTCGATGATATTGTGATTACTGGATCTGATCTCCAGTTAATTGAGCAACTCCAACAGCGTCTCAAATCTTCATTTCATATGAAAAATCTTGGTCCACTGAGGTATTTTCTTGGACTGGAGATTCACCATTGCCCAATGGCATGCTCTTACATCAGCATAAGTACACCCAAGAACTTCTTTCTTTAGCAGGCCTTCAAGATGCAAATTCGGTTATTACACCTATGGAGGTCAATTTAAAATTGCGTCAGGCGGATGGTGATCCCTTATCTGATCCTTCAATGTATCAGCAGCTGATGGGCAGTTTGAATTATTTGACCATTACTCGACTGATATTTTATTTGCTGTTCAGCAGGTCAGTCAGTTTATGCAGGCTCCTTGCCAGACACATTTGGCTGCTGTCCATCATCTTCTTCGATATCTCAAAGGGACATCTGGTCGTGGCTTATTTTTTTCCTCTGAGAATTCTTTACAGTTGAAGGGTTTTAGTGATGCCGACTGGGTTGGTTGTGCGGATACTCATCGTTCTGTTATGGGTTGGTGTATGTTTCTTGGCAACACCCTCATTTCTTGGAAGAGTAAGAAGCAGGCTCGTGTATCAAGTTATCCACCGAGTCTGAATATCGGGCTATGTCGTCTGCTTGTTCTGAAATTATATGGCTTCGAGGGTTGTTGGAGAACTTAGTGTTCCACAGCTTACTCCTACTCCTCTTCATGCTGATAATACCAGTGCTATTCAAATTGCTGCCAATCCTGTTTTTCATGAGCGCACCAAACATATTGAAGTGGATTGTCATTCCATTCGTGAAGCTTTTACTCATCAGGAAATTACTCTTCCATACATTTCTACTGAACACCAAACTGCTGATGTCTTCACCAAGGCTCTCTCTCGTCCCGACATCAGTTCTTCATTGACAAATTAATGCTTCTCAATCGCCCAGCATCAATTTGAGGGGGGATATTAGTAGAATTAACAGCTAGTCAAGGGAGCAGAAATGGTAGATTCTAAGGCTGATTTGGTGCTCAAAAATGGCAGATTCTAAGGCTGATTTGATATGCAAAAATGACAGATTTCATGACTAATTTGGCGAGCCAAAGGACCAGTTAAGCAAAGTTTTTGAATTTAAATTTTAAAATTCAAATTGGCTAACTAAGGGCGCATCAAGGAAAAAATTGTTTAGGCAAAAAATCAGCATCATTGCCATAAGTGTAGAGTATATTGTATATATGCATAGAATTGATAGACATTTATTCTTACCTTACATAATTATGTGTATCTTATGTAATGGCTGATTTTCAGCCTTGTAATTAGTCCGACAACTTTATATAAAGTGAGCAACCCTCACAAGAAGGGTATGATGAACAAAACCTAAATTTGATAATAAGAAGGTTAACTACAGAACCGGAGAATTTGGTAGGAGTATAATTTAGGTGATATAAGGATCATATGGTTACATTAGGATTCATTTTTTTTAAGTCTGACATTAATTACATCCATTTAAAATCTTTATCGTAAGCCTAGCTACTGCCTTTTATTAGTTTATACAATCTTTTCATTCTTGCTTTTTTTTTTTTGATTAATGGTACCAGTTAAAAACAGCTAAAAATATCGTAGAAAAAGTTTATGATTAGTTAAAGCAAACTTAAGGCTTGGATCCGCACACTAGATACAAAAAAAAAAAGAAAAAAGAAAAAAAAAGAACAATGTGCAACTAAAATTAATAGGACTGATTATGACCTGGCTATTTTGAGAAGAGAATTCTAAATTATTTAATATTTCTCGTTTGATACTAAACTAAAATATACTTTTAGTCCTTAGAATTTTAATCAAAATTTATTTTGGTCCTTAAACTCATAGTTATTACAATTTAATCTTTTATACTTTTAGAGCATTGTAGTTGTTGGATTAATCTAAAATGAATATGCAGATCGTTACTTCATCTTCATGACAAGATAGTATCGGACTTATAACAAGATGTTGGGATTTTAGCTATTTCAGATCAAAATAAATTTTAAGTGAAAGTTTAAGGATCAAAATATATATTTGCCTTGATACCATTACATAATTTTATATGATTACTCGTTACCTATTAATCCTAAACTAGATCTCATAATCCAATCATAATTAGAATTACAAAATAAGGTAGATAAAAATGAAATTTTAAAAAAACAGAGCAAGTCACACGCATTTTCTCTCAATTCCGAATTCAGCTTTTAAAAAACTTTTGCTCATCTCGGCTATATTTTATTTTTCTTTCTAACGTTTCAAGCTAGAGAGTTTCAGCAATATGCCTCCCCTTTGCTTTATTCTAATGGGATCTCCTTTCTCATCGATGGAATTCAGCCAAGGGGCCGGAAGAAAGGAGAGCAGTTGGTTGACCAAGTGGAGAGAATCTCGATCGGGTTAATACGGAAGGCATTGACTTATTATTTTAATACATAAGTCATATAAAATAGGCTGAGATAAATGAGGAGTTCGAATATGTTCGGTTGATAGACGTGGTCTTGAAATGATATTATAATTACCACTTTGTAAGTCTATGAAATAATTAAGTAAGCTACGCATCTGAAGATAACGATTACAAAAGAAGCTCGTTCCCTCCGCTTGCATATTCTTAGTTAAACATGTGATAGAAGGTTAGTTAGTACAGGACCGGAGTATGCCATGTGATTAGGTAAGGGTATAATTTAGATGACATGAAGATGGTTGATTGGTTGGGTTAGGATACATTTTTTTAATTTTTTAAAAAAATTGATTTCAGTTTTGTCTGATCAAAATCTTTATTGTAAGCATATAATAGGCTTTTATACAATTCTTTTTGTCCTGAATCTCCTTTTTATTTATTTATTTATTTATTTATTTATAATACCAATCATAAACAGTTAAAAACATCGTAAAAATAATAAAATTGTGACGATTAGTTAAGTAGAGTTAAAGCTTGGAATCGCACGTTAGATACAAAATAGAATGAAAAAATAAAGTACTGTGCAACTAGAATTAATAGAACTAATTATGATCTAACTTTTTTGAGAAGAGAATCTTAAATTATTCAATATGTTTAGTTTAATACTAGGCTAAAATATAGTTTTGGTTCTCAAAATTTTTATCATAATTTATTTCAGTCCTCAAACTCTGGGCTATTATAATTTAATTCTTTATGTTTTAAAAATATTTCAGCTATTATATTAATTTAAAATAATCATGTGGACTGTCATTTCATCCTATATGATAAGTTAGTATCAGACTTATAACAAGACATTATGATCTTAGTTATTTTAAATCAACATAAATTTTGAGTAAAAGTTTAAGGATTAAACGGATATTTTTGCCTTAATAATATTACATGATTTTATATGAATACTGGTTAGTTACCTATTAATTACTATATCTCATAATTCAATCATAATTAGAATTACAAAATAAGGTAGATAAAATAATAATTTTTTTTAATAAAAAAAAGCAGGTCACACGCATTTTCTTCTAATTCCGATCGAACTCAGCTTTAAAGAAACTTTTGCTCATCTTGAATACAACTTATTTTTCTTACTTACGTTTCAAGCTAGAGTTTTTCAGCTTGTTTTAGTCTAATGGGATCTCCTTTTCTCACCGCCAGAATTCAGCCAAGGGGAAGATAGGGGAGCAGTTCGTTGGCCAAATGGAGAGAATCTCGGGTTAATCCTAAAACCATTGACTTAATATTTTAATATATAAATTATATAAGTACTGAAAGCACTGACTTAATTTTAATACATAAATCATATAAAATTGCCTGATAGAAATGTTGACACTCCTTAATGTTTAGCTGGTGGCCTTGGGATGATATTATAATTAGCAATTTGATCACGATTATAAAAAAAAAAAAAAGTAAGCTACTGAAAATGATCGCAAAAGAAGCTCCTTTCCCTCCTCGTATATATTCTTAGTTAAACTTGTTGAAAGAATATAACAGTAGCAGTGGAGCGGCCATGTGATTTGGGATAGTTATAATTTAGATGGTCTGATGATTAGTAAAGCAAACTCAATACTAATATCCACACACTAGATGCAAGATCTCAAGAAGAGGGGAAAAAATATAGTTTGCAACAAGAATTAATAGGACAAATTGTATAACCTAGCTTTGCTAAGAAGAAAATTTTGTATTATTCAATATTTTTAGTTTAATAGCATGCTGAAATATACTTTTGGTGCTCAAACTTCCACCCAAATTTTTTTTTAATTTCATAATTTTTTATTACTATAGTCTAGTTTTTTATATTTTAAAAATATTATATTCTCAGCATCTTGTTACATAGGGTTAATTAAAATTTATGAAATAGATGAAGTCACTCCCTAAGGCCAATACATGGTCCATACATGGCAACTAAGTTTCAGCTTGCAATGGAACGTAAGGATAATATGTCAACTATATCATCAATTTTAACTAATTATATATTATAAGACATCTAAAATATAACATTTTTAAAGCATGAGATAGACTTTAGCATAGAACAGTTTCCTCCGAAGGAAGCTCCAAAGACCTCTAATGTCTTTCTTTGGATGCAGGAAATCAGGTAATCAGCATGACATGCTCTCTTCGAATGAATTAAGTGTTCCACCCTAGTTAACATGCGGAGGGCCATATTTCAAATCAATAATTTCAACTAAAAATTTGGTATGCATATGGCTTGTTTAAGTGCTGAACAAGATGATCAAAGATTAGATAGAATTGCTTGAGCTCAATTTGTTGGCCCAGATGGCAACCCAAGAGGGAGGATGAATTGGGTTCTTTAAAAAATTTAACTCTTTAAAAACTATGTACTGTAGAACAAATTAGATTGCGTGCAAGATAAATGTAAAACACAAATGAAGAGATAGAGAAAGATAGAAAGTCAAGGCACTGCAAACATAGATTTTATAGTGGTTCGGTGTATCTAACACCTACATCCACTCCCAAGTATCACTTGGGTTCATACTATAATCCACTTGATTACAGTCGAGTTATTTTACAAGCTCACAACTCAAAACTTGTTGTTTCTCTCGGGATCACAATGAACACAGCTGTTTTCCGAGCTGCACACAACCTAATCACAAGCTATCCTTAGCTTGTACCGAGGAATACTACCTTCACTAACTCAATTCTCCGATTGAACTAGCAAACAATAATGAAAAATAAAGTTTTGAATACACAACAGCTCCTTAAATGAGCAAATAAATAATAGAATAAACAAGGATAAAAAAACATGTTTGAAGCTCTTTGAATATATGCTTTTCTTCTTTTCCTCTTCTTTTTGAAAGATTGAATCAAGGCCTCAGCTCAGATTCTTCACTGAAATTTGCAGTTGAGAAGTTGAGGATTTGGGGCTTTTGCTTTCTTTCTTATAATGATGGAAATCTCCTTGATTTGAACTTGAAAGCTTGTGGATTTCTCTTTGAGCTTTCTGGAGTTGATGGATTTGAGCTTTAAATCTCTCCTCTTTGATTTCTGCCTCAAGATTTTTCCAGTCTCTCTTCTCTTCTTTTTTTTAAACGAAAGGTTCCCCTTTTTATAGATCTCTTAATCCAAGTTTAGGTGGAAAATAGCCGTTGTGAGATGCTTGGATCTTTCTACACACAAAGAAAAATAGCCATTAGAGGTTAGGTAAAAAGAAATCTTACCATTGGAGTCCGTTCTGACAAATAAAAATCCGTTCCTGATAGGTTGGAGTCGGCTCCAACTTTTTAGGTGTCGGCTCCAAATCGGGTATCCAAAAATAGCAAATAAAAGTTGTTGAGGAATCGGCTCCAAGAAAGTTAAGTGTCAGCTCGCTTTCGGGAGTCAGCTCCGCAATCCAAAAGTCGGCTCCAGAAATGTTCATAAAAACGCTCTCTGTTCTCAGGTTAGAGTTGGCTCCAGAAACTCAGGTGTCGGCTCCCGAACTATTAGGTGTCGGCTACCGAATTCAAGGTGTCGGCTCCGAAAACTGAAACAGAATGCCCTTCTCTGTATCTCAGGTTGGAGTCGGCTCCGAAACTCTGGGTGTCGACTCTGGACAATGCCAAAAATCCAAAATCTTCTGATACGCCTTGGGGTCGGCTCCTGACTATTTGGGTGTCGACTCCAAGCTCTGAACTTTAAAAATTTCTTTTAACATTTTGATTCAAAACTTATTTCTTTATTCCTTTTGATTGATTAAACATTTTTAATCCTTGAAACATTTATCAAATCTATAGAAACATAGTGAATATACTCATGTCTTTTATTAATCATCAAAATCAATAATTGGGTCAACAATCTCCCCCTTTTTGATGATTATAAAAACATTGAGTATATGCATGATTTAAACAATGAGATTTTCAAATCAAATTTCTTAAATATTTAGTTCTCATAGGTAAGCCCCCCCTGAACGAAGTAGCTCCCCCTATGATACTCAATTTAACATCTATTCTTCCCTTTTAACAGTAAACTTTTAATGTTTGATACCAATTAAACAATCATATCAAATTGTATCAAATTAACAGTAAACTTTCAATGCACGAATATCAATTACTTCTCCCTATATGCAATACCAATTGATTAAGCTTATTTGTTCCAATGCATATACAAATACTAAATACTTCTTCCCTTTTATAAATTTCAATGCATATATGACTATCAAATACTCAATTACTTCTCCCCCTTTTTTGTAATCAACAAAAAGGTTAAGAAGTTTTAAATTAAATGACAAAATTAAGAGATGCTTTAAAGATCAAATGATATTCATTAAGTATCAAAAAGGTTCATTACACACTTCTCAAAGTTAAGCATTACATCATATTACAAAAAGAAACTTCATTACATCAAAATTTCAAACTAAACTAAACTTCATTACATCATATTTTAATAACATTAAAGAAACTTCATTACAAGATAATCAAAATTTAGCTCTAAGAAGTCTTTGCAATTCTTCTACTATTTTTCCCATTCCTTCACTTTGAGTTTGAACAAATTCCTTTAGTCTTCTATCAACAAATGCACATGCAGTCATAATTTTGTCCTGAAGCTCTGCATTGCATTTGGAATAGGTCTCTGAATCTCCTCCAATATCTTTAAGTTCTTCAAAGATATTCTTGAGATCATTATTCAAAGATTCAGCGGAGGCTCCAAGTGTGGATTCTATTTTACCAACTCTCTCATCCAAAGAATAATACATTTCTCTTAAATTCATCAAACTATTATTAATTTTGTTTTCATTTCTTCCTTGTGAGTAGCAAATAGACTTTTAAGTTGTTCTAACTAAATATCAGAAAAACCAATGGATGACATAGGCATGGTACATGTGCAGAGCAGGAGTAGATGCCGGTGGTGGTGATGATCTGCTAGGCTCTGGTGATGGATGCCTCACTGATGGACCTGCCTCAGATGGTGCAGTGGCCCTAATGTCAGCTGCTCTCTCATCCAGATGACCTTTTCTTTCTCATTTACCATCCACTTTCACAAACCCCATTCTGTGCACAGTAGCCAAGCTGTAATAGTCAGTGTGCCTTAGGTTTTTCGATGGCTCATTCTCAGAAATAACAACTCCTTGACTTCTAAATGCCATGGTTAGGATCATCCCATAAGGCAATGAAGATCTCCTCTTGCCCCCGGCCTCATCCATATACCATATCATCATTCCTGCTAGATTGATTGGCTGACCTATCAAAATACTATCCATAATCACTATGTCTCGCTCTGAGACATACTCAAAATGTCCGGTCTTGAGAAATAGGATCCTACCACAAATGTTATGTAACAACCTAAGCTCAAGAGGTAACTGATTTGCTTTAACTTCCTCAAACTCAGTTACTTCCCTTCCTAACATCCTTGATAAAGCATCTGATCTCTCACTGTGAATGCTTGCAGTAAGCCTAGTGACAGGAATTCCTAATAGATTTCCTAAAATTTGAAATGTGAGATGAATTCTTTTCCCTCTTACTGAACTGACTATTCCACCATCTCCTCTTGATAAATTGGAGTAAAATTCTTTAACTAGGGCCGAAGATGTAGGAACGTCCAAAGAACATACCTTATCCCAACCGAGCTCTTTGATTTGTCTACCAATCGCAAAACCCTCGGCTTCAAAGAAATCGAAATCTACATTCCTTCCTATGGTTATGACTCGCCCAGCTAGGGTATCTACTTGTGGAGAGGAGAGGCTAGGATTTCAGTGTGAGTTAAAGAAGAATCGTCGCTCGGAGTAGGTTCACGGACAGGACGCCGAGCCGTATTTCTCGTAGCCACGGGAGCATCAAAGACCGATCCCCTACCCTTAGGTGCCATATGAATCTTAGGAATGGTTGATTTGAGGAGTATTTGGCTTTGGGAGGTTTGAAGAGGTTTTGAGAAGGTTTGGAGAAGATAGGAAATGAGAAGGTGTCGACTCTGCCCTAATATAATCAATTTGGGGCCACCAGGTGTCGACTCCCGCAAAGTCGGGTGTCGACTCCAAGTCGCTAACACTGTTAGCGCCCGAGCTGAAGTCGGCTCCGCTTAAGCGGGTGTCGGCTCCAAGGTCAGAGACCGAGAGCGACACAGATAAGGTGTCAACTCCACTGACAGTTTCAGAGAAAAATAAATGAGTTTCAAACAACCGAAACTTGTCAAAATAAAATCAATAAAATTTTAAAAAATCTTTGGAATGTGAGAATCAAATTGCTCAAATGTCTAGATAAATTATCCTTAAAATCATGAAAAAATCTCAAGAAATTGATTGAACTCTAGATAATCATTCCTTAGGGTTTTCAAAATCATTCCAAAGGATCACAAATCCCTAATTCTCCTCTAAGATAACAAAATCTCTCTTCACTCAAAGGTTTTGTAAATATGTCAGCTAACTGTTCTTCAGTACTAACATAATCAAGGCAAATTTCATTGTTAGCTACATGTTCTCTTATAAAATGATATCTAATTTCAATGTGCTTAGTTCTTGAATGTTGTATTGGATTCTTAGTTAAATTGATTGCGCTTATATTATCACATCTAATAGGAGTTTTATCAAGTGTAATGCTATAATCTTCAAGTTGTCGCTTAATCCAAAGGATTTGAGCACAACAACTTCAGCTGCAACATATTCTGCTTCAGCAGTAGATAATGCAACCGAATTTTGCTTTTTGCTAAACCAAGAGATTAAGTTACTTCCTAAAAATTGACATGCACCACTTGTACTTTTTCTATCTAATTTACATCCAGCATAATCAGAATCAGAATAAGCAATCAAATTTAGTGTTGAATCTCTAGAATACCATAATCCTACATTTTTGGTTCCACTTAGATTTCTTAGTATTCTTTTTACAGCAATTAAGTGAGATTCTTTAGGTTCTGATTGAAATCTAGCACATAAGCAAACAGCAAACATGATATTAGGTCTACTTGCAGTTAAGTAAAGTAGAGATCCGATCATACCTCTATAGAGTTTTTGATCAACTTTCTTACCGTCTTCATCTTTATCCAATTTGCATGAAGGACTCATAGGGGTTCCAAGGGGTTTGATTGATTCCCAAACTTTTTGAGAATTTCCTTTGTGTACTTTGTTTGGTTGATGAAAATCCCTTCTTTGCTTTGCTTGATTTGAAGTCCTAGGAAGAAGTTGAGTTCTCCATCATGCTCATCTCGAATTCACCCTGCATTAGCTTAGCAAATTCTTGACACAAAAGATTGTTAGTAGCACCAAATACAATATCATCTACATATATTTGTACTACTAATAAGTCTGTCTTTCTTTTTAAAAATAGGGTTTTGTCTACATTTCCTCTAGAAAAACCATTTTCAATTAGAAATTTGCTTAACCTATCATACCAAGCTCTAGGTGCTTGTTTTAAACCATATAGTGCTTTGTGTAACTTAAAAACATGATTTGAAAATTCATGATCTTCAAAACCAGGTGGTTGTTCCATAAAAACTTCCTCATTTATAAAACCATTTAAAAATGCATTTTAACATCCATTTGAAATAGATTGATGTTCATATGACATGCAAATGCAAGTAGTAATCTAATTGCATCTAATCTAGCTATAGGTGCAAAAGTTTCATCAAAATCAATTCCTTCTTCTTGATTATATCCTTTTGCAACTAATCTAGCTTTATTTCTGATTACTATGCATTTTCATCCAATTTATTCCTAAATACCCACTTAGATCCTATAACTGAATGACCTTAAGGTCTATCAACTAAGGACCATACATTATTCCTAATAAATTGATTTAATTCTTCTTGCATAGCTAGCATCCAATTACTATCTTTTTCAGCTTCTTCAATAGTTTTAGGTTTAATTTGAGATACAAATGCAAGATGATTATTGATATTCCTCATAGATGATCTAGTTCTTACTCCTTGAGATGGATCACTTATAATCAATTCCTTTGGATGACCATAGTCATATCTCCAATCTCTAGGAATATCTACTCATTATGATTAGTATCAATAACATCAACCCTAGGTGAATCATCATCTTTAGCTTCTTATCATGATCTGAAGATACATCTATATTTAATTTTTTAATATCTCTTTCTAGTATATTTGTATCTTCCTCATCATCAATCTTTTCTGAACTTGATGCTAAAGACTCATCAAAAACTACATGAATAGATTCTTCTACAATTAAGATTTTTTGTTAAATATTCTATAGGCTTTACTCGTTGTTGAATATCCTAAGAATATGCCTTCATCAGATTTTGCATCAAATTTTCTAAGATTATCTTTTCCATTATTATGAATAAAACATTTACAGTCAAATGCATGAAATAACTAATGTTTGGTTTCCTATTATTCCATAATTCATAGGGAGTTTTCTTGATAATTGGCCTAATTAGGGCTCTATTAAGTATGTAACATGCTGTGTTTATAGCTTCGCCCAAAAATATTTTGGTAGGTTGCTTTCACATAGCATGGTATGGGCCATGTCTTCTAAAGTTCTATTCTTTCTTTCTACAACTCATTTTGCTGTGGTGTTCTAGGTGCTGAAAAATTATGGTGAATGCCATGTTCAATGCAGAAATTTTTAAATAAATAATTTTCAAATTCTATGCCATGATCACTTCTAAGAGACACTATGGTGTTGTTTTTCTCATTTGTGACTTTCTTGAAGAATTTCAGAAATATTGAGAAAGTCTCATCCTTGTGAGCCAAAAATAATACCCAAGTGAATCTAGAATAATCATCTACTATCACAAGGCCATATTTCTTTCCTCCTAGACTAGTTGTTCTAGTAGGTCCAAAAAGGTCCATGTGAAGTAGCTCTAGTGGCCTAGAAGTGAAAACAATATTTTTAGATTTGAAAGAGTTTTTAGTTTTTTTTCAAATTGACATGCATCACATATTTGGTTATTTTTAAAATCTAACTTTGGAAGTCCTTTAACTAAGTCCATTCTAATCAATTTTGAAATCAAGTGTGTGCTTGCATGACCTAATCTACGATGCCATAGCCATCCAATCTTATTTACATTAGCATTATCAGCAACTAAGCAATGATTACTAGTAGACAAATTGTCCAAATCAATCAAGTATACATTATCATTTCTATATCCAGTAAATATAATGCTATTGTTAATAGGATTAGAAACAGTGCAGATAGAAGCTTCAAATGAAACTTTGAAACCTTTATCGCACAATTGACTAATACTAATTAAGTTATGTTTTAAACCATCTACATAAAGAACATTTTCAATAAAAGTGGGGGAGTTATCTGAATTTTACCAAATCCCATAATCTGGCCTTTACCATTGTCTCCAAATGTAACAACTCCTCTTTTATCCTCAAAGGTGATGAATTGCTCCTTGTCACCCATCATGTACCTTGAGCAGCCGCTATCAAGATACCACTTTTTTTGATCTTTTGGCTGCAAGATACTCCTGCAAAGTGATCAAACTTTCTGTTTAGGTACCCAAGCTTTCTTGGGACCTTCATAGTTAGCAGCAACAAAGATCGTTCCTTTCGAAACCCATATTTTCTTTCCTTTAATATTTAAATCTTGTTAATTTTTCTAAAATTGCATTCATAGGCTTTATGTCCTTTTTGTTACAACAATAACATGAAACATCATTTTTATTCTGTTCTTTTCTAAAGAAATTTTTAACATACTTTTGTTTCTTGTTAGGCCTATAACTTAATCCAGCTCTATCAAATGCAGCTCTTTGATTATTCAATAACAAATTAAGTTTTTCAGAGCTATATGTAAATTTATCAACTATATTTTTATATTTATCAACTTCTTTCTTTAAACTAACATTTTCATTAGAAATTGATTCTTTATCTTTTAACAAATTCTTATTTTCATATTTCAATTTTTCAACTTCATGAGTTAGTTTATCCTTTTCTTTGACAAAATTTAAATTATCATTTTTTAAAAATTTTCTTTTCTTTTTTAAATTTTAAAATCACTAACTAATTTATTAAATGCATCAACAATTCATCAAAGGTAAAGTCATGAGTTTCGGTACATACCTCATTGTCTTCTTTTGCCATAATAAAGCAAATGTTTGCAACTTCTTTTGTTCTCCCTCGAAGAGGATTCTTCGCTGTCGCTCCATATGCAACGTATGCCTTTTTCTTTTTCTTGTATTCCTTTTTCAATTAGGACAATCATATCTAAAATGCCTTGGTTTCTTGCATTTATAACATATGAGGGGGTCTTTCTCTTTATCCTTGTCATTTTCTTTTTTTTTTTCGCCTTCCACCTTTGTTCCAAATTTTTTCTTGTGGAAGGATCTCCTTCTTTGCATAAATCTTTTGAATTTCTTAGTAAGAAGTACAGTTTCCTCATCATCATCATCTTCTCATCACTGCTGCTCTTCTCAATTTCTGCAGCTTTGAGGGTAATTGTTTTCTTCTTCTTGACATTTTTCTCTATATGTTGTTCATGGTCAACTCATGAGTCATTAGTGATCCGAGTAGCTCCTCCAAAGATAAAGTGTTGAGGTCCTTGGCTTCTTGGATTGCAGTCACCTTTGCTTTGCATGTCTTGGAAGAGACCTAAGAATTTTACGAACCAATTCAGAGTTAGTATAGGTCTTGCCAAGACTTTTTAGACCGTTTACAATATCAGTAAATCTAGTGTACATGCATGTGATAGTTTCATTTTGTTCCATGCTAAATAATTCATATTTGTGCACTAAGATATTAATTTTAGACTCTTTAACTTGATTAGTACCATCATGGGTAACTTCTAGTCTATCCCAAATTTCTTTTGCGAAATATATGTAGAAATTCTATTAAACTCATTAGCATCTAAAGCATAATATAAAACATTCATGGCTTTTGCATTAAGCTGAGCCATTTTTCTATCATTTTCATTCCAACCCCTTTCCGGTTTAGGAACTATTGAACCATCTACTATGTGTGTGGGTATGCTAGGCCCATTAGTAATTACATTCCAAAGATCATAATCTAAAGCTTGAATAAAAATTCTCATTCTAGCTTTCCAATAAGAATAATTAGAACCATTAAATAAAGGAGGTCTATTAGTAGAATGACCTTCAGCAAATAAAGATCCAGCTTGAGCTGCCATTTGGATCTTTAACTCTTGATCATTGGATCAAAAAAAATGAGCACTAGCTCTGATACCAACTGTTGGCCCAGATGACAACCCAAGAGGGGGGGTGAATTGGGTTCTTTAAAAAATTTAACTCTTTAAAAACTATGTATGTGGAACAAATTAGATTGAGTGCAAGATAAATGTAAAACACAAATGAAGAGATAGAGAAAGATAGAAAGTCAAGGCACTGCAAACACAAAGATTTTATAGTGGTTCGGTGTATCTAATACCTACGTCCACTCCCAAGTATCACTTGGGTCCACACTATAATCCACTTGATTACAGTCGAGTTGTTTTAGAGGCTGACAACTCAAAACTTATTGTTTCCCCCGGGATTACAACGAACCAGCTGGTTTTTTGAGCTCACCAGCACACAACCCAACCACAAGCTATCCTTAGCTTGTACCGTGGTATACTACCTCCACTAATTTAATCCCTTGATTGAACTAGCAAACAATAATAAAAAATAAAGTTTTGAATACATAGCAGCTCCTCAAATGAGCAAATAAACAATATAATAAACAAGGATAAGAAAAGCCTATTTGAAGCTCTTTGAATATATGCTTTTCTTCTTTTCCTCTTCTCCTTTGAAAGATTGAATCAAGGCCTCAGCTCAGATTTTTCACTGAAATTTGCAGTTGAGAAGTTGAGGATTTGGGGCTTTTGCTTTCTTTCTTCTAATGATAAAATCTCCTTGATTTGAACTTGAGAAGCTTGTGGATTTCTCTTTGAGCTTTCTGGAGTTGATGGATTTGAGCTTTGAATCTCTCCTCTTTCATTTCTACCTCAAGATTTTTGGATTTTTTCAGTCTCTCTTCTCTTCTTTTTTTAAACGGATGGTTCCCCCTTTTTATAGATCTCTTAATCCAAGTTTAGGTTGAAAATATAGTAGTTGTGAGATGCTTGGATCTTTCTACACACAAAGAAAAATAGCTGTTAGAGGTTAGGTAAAAAGAAATCTTACCATTGGAGTCCGTTCTGACAAATAAAAATCCGTTCATGATAGGTTGGAGTCGGCTCCAACTTTTCAGGTGTCGGCTCAAATTGGGTATCCAAAAATAGCAAATAAAAAGTTGTTGAGGAGTCGGCTCCGAGAAAGTTAAGTATCGGCTTG
Organism: Calamus simplicifolius; assembly: GCA_900491605.1. Classification (NCBI taxonomy): domain Eukaryota; kingdom Viridiplantae; phylum Streptophyta; class Magnoliopsida; order Arecales; family Arecaceae; genus Calamus; species Calamus simplicifolius. The sequence goes on along the minus strand of UESW01004890.1, from coordinate 581,003 downwards.
TCGCTTTCAGGAGTCAGCTCCGTAATCCAAAAGTGTCGGCTCCAGAAATGTTCATAAAAATACGCTCTCTGTTCTCAGGTTAGAGTCGGCTCCAAAACTCAGGTGTCGACTCTCGAACTATCAGGTGTCGGCTCCCGAATTCAAGGTATCGGCTCCCGAAACTGAAACAGAATGCCCTTCTCTGTATCTCGGATTGGAGTCGGCTCCGAAACTCTGGGTGTCGACTTTGGACTATGCCAAAAATCCAAAAATCTTATGATACGCCTTGGGGTCGGCTCCTAACTATTTGGGTGTCGACTCCAAGCTCTGAACTTTGAAAAATTCTTTTAACATTTTGATTCAAAACTTATTTCTTTATTCCTTTTGATTGATTAAATATTTTTAATCCCTGAAACACTTATCAAATCTATCAGAAATATAGTGAATATACTCATATCTTTTATTAATCATCAAAATCAATAATTGGGTCAACACAATTAGATTAAGCTTGAAATATTATTTACAAATAAAATTATTTTATGTTGAAATCCAAAATTGATCTTTACACCCTAATGAATGAGCGTGTCCTTGCTTAAATGTTAAGGCATCTTTTTGGCCAAATATTCACTTCCCTATACAAGAAAAAAAGACAAAGCATATAGAATCTTAAAATGCTCCTTTAAGCAAAACCTTCCGATACTCAAGTCAATCAAAAGTAGATAAAAAAAAGATTATAAGGATCATAGACAAGTTACCTAGGACTTAAGCAAAGAGAAATCTTGTTTACTTGGGATGGTTAAAGCTATTTTTATAGATGTGTGGAGATATTATTTAAAGAGAGCCAGACTCTTATATCGAATGGCTCTTAAATTTTTATAGATGTGTGGAGATATTATTTAATCCTAGTTTTGATAGTAGCAGCATCCATGAAGAAATATATCTTAAATAGATCGATTAATTTCTTTTCAAAGTGAGTTTATAGTAGATAAGAAGAGTCTTTATCAAATTAGAATAGGTTGCATGTTATAAAGGTGAGTCATTTTCTCATTAAGGTTATCTTTCTTTATGTTTGTATCTAATTTTGCCATATGTTATTATACAATTAGTTGACCAAATCCAACTACATCACTTACCCTTCATTTTTAGAGCATAAGTCCATTCTCAAGTCACGAAAGTAGCTTAGATTTCCATATGATTGATCTATCTTAAGCTTATTAACATTTTTTATATGGCCAAGCTATATGATAGGTCACCTTCGATCGAGTTATCATATAGCTTATCTTTGGCTAAGCTATCATATAACTCATGAAATTAATAGTTTATTAAATATAATATTTACAATATAGATTAAAAATATAATAAAGATAAGAAGTCTTTTACTTCAAAACTAACCCTAAGTACTAGTAGTGGGGACAGTAGTATCGATGAATTATAAAATATTCTAATAAGAAAAAAATAAAAAAACTATAACTTCATCAACTAATAAATTAATTTTTATTTAAATGATAATATTATATATTTTTTAACTTAGGAAAATATTAATTTTTTAACTATTTGTAATTTAAGTATCGGCTTAGTTCTGAATAGAGTAGAGTGGAGGAAGTAGATTCATGTAGCCAATCCCATGTAATTAGAAAAAGGCTTAGATGAGTTGAGTTGAGTTGAGGAAAAAATTAATAATTTTGATATTTTAATCTAGTTGCAAGTACATGAGAATAATTATTTTGTGCATGTCGCCATGGTTCATAATCTGCTAACTCCTTTGGTGTCCGTAATCACATTGAAATTTGCCTTTAGTGTAGGAGAATGGGTACTCAACAAAGCCGATTAAGGCTCAAAATGTTAAAGATGCTGGTCTGTCTTAAGGCCTAATACGGTATAGAAGATAAGATATAAGATTAGAAGAATAATGAAGATGAAGAGTTTCCTCCAAAACTAATGAAAGAGTAGAAGACAAAAGACAAAAAATAGTATGATTCATCATAGTCCTAAAGACCAGACAAAAGGAATAATTGTGATGGATCGCACCAATAGAAAGTCTCCTAAAAAAGATAAGTATATCTACTTTATTTTATTTAGTTTCTCAAAATTAGTTTTAAAATTAAATAAATAATAATAAATAAAAAATTATCTAATTAACAAGTTGGTCCATCAAGCCTGATAATCCCGGGCTCGAACTGTGTTAGACAAAAGGCAAAGTTGAAGTTAGAGTCTTTCATCCAAACAATCGGAAGGTCAAGCAACATAACCACGAAACAATAAGAATAGACATATAATTTATTTTAATTGCCCATCCATTTTGACAAACCATGTTAACATAGCATATCAGCCTAATTTGACACCTCTATGTGGCTTAAACATAGGAAAAAAACAAAAAACAAAATCAGGCCTACCGAGATGGCTGGACCAATGAAGACAAGGACCTTTAAATGAGATCCGCCAAGAAGGTTGTAAAAGTAATACTAATATCCCGCTTCAATTTTGCTGACCCTAAAAGTTTTTGATAACCTTAAAAAGTTATAAAATTAAGAATAGTTTAATACGATACTAATGTCCCATTGCAAGTTTATCAATTCTATTCCAAAGGTTAAACAAATGCAGCGCTACCTTATCCTTATAAGAAACCAACCAATTACAAAATGCATTAATTTAAGATAAATAATATCAATGAAGTAGGCTGAAATAATATGATCCTCAAAACTAAATTATAAATTAATTAGTATAATATGATCTTGAATTATAAATATTTTAAGCATTTTTTACTCGAAGTGAAATTATTTTTATGTATCGCAATCTTTTGTTTTTTTTTATTTGGGGATATTGCAGAATCCCACGACATGCCATCGATGGGTGTTGGGCCTGGTGTGGTGCTATCAAGGCCCAGAGGGGCTACCTTGTATTGGGCTGGGTTTTAGTCTAAGGATTGAGATTAAATCAAGTCATGGGTGTACACGGGCTTGGGATTAATTTAATCTCATTGGGTTAGTCCATGAGAGTTTTTGTTGAGTCTGGGCCTGGCCCACTTCGTGGATGTATTTAAACTCTAATTGCTAGGGTTTGAAGGAATAGAGAACAGATTCTTTTCTCCCAGAAATTCCTTTCTCTCATCGCAGGGCAACAGTCCTATCTTCTCCTCCCTATCTCCTCCTCTTCCTCTTCCTCAATTGTCTTCGAAGAAGCAGCCGGGTTCCAATATCATGTGAAGGAAGGTGACGTGGAAGGAAGGTGAAGAGGACATCCACGTCCTCATGTACATGATGGAAGCGGACGTGTGAGGTGTAGCCCACGGCTCGTGTGAACCAGGGAGAAGGCAATGAGAGTTTTCCTGCTGACGCTTCGCTCTCGGCGTGGCGCTTTGATTCCCAAATTTCCCTGATCCGAGGCGTCACCTGGAGGATTAAAAGGAGATGGAGGGTGACTCCCTCCTTCATCCTAGCGCGCACCTCCTCAGGTTAGCCTCCGCCTTTCCTTTCCTAGCGACAGAGAGTGAGAGAGAGAGAGAGCAAGAGAGAAAGGGTGAACGGGAGGAGTTCCTCTCGTTACTGTGCCCGGCCGCTCAAGGCGGCCGGAGAGGGGCGCTGGAGGAACACCGGGCAGCCCTCCCTTCTTTTGAACCAAGCCGGTCGACGGCTTGGTTCGGGCCGGTGGAGTGCCCACCGGCTCGCCGGGCCCGGGCTTCGATCGGAGTCCTCCACAGGCGCCGGGGCAGTGTCCGGTGGAGGTCCGGCCAGCCATAGTGGCCGGCCGTGCCACTGGCATAGTTCGTGCCGCGGTGATTCAAAGAGAGAAAGGGAGAGATAAAGGAGAAATTGGAGAGAGAGAGAGAGAGAGAAGGGGGGCCGACCGCCGCCACGGCCGGCTCGGGTCCAGCCACCGGCAACTGGGCCACCTCGAATTTGGCAAGGCCACCGGCACGGTATAGCCCCTATTTCGGTTGAAACAGGGGAGCAGAAAGAGAAATTTGAAATTGGGTCGGCTAGGCTGTCAATGGTTTGGGCCCTATTGGGCCAGTTCAAGGGCCTTGTTTGAGCAGCATTTTGGACCTCATATTGGCCGAGATTGGGGAAAAGAATATATGGCCCGATTTTGTGTTTAATCTAGTGTCTTGGGGTACTTTTTCTTCCCCATTTGAGTGAATATAGTGAGAGATATTTGAACCCGAAGTTGGCCCATGGATTAGTCTAGGTAGAGTTTTAGGAATCATTTTATTATTCATATTTTAGAAACTTAATTATGTATAATATTGTTGTAGGTACCCAGATGTCTATTTAGCTGGTTTATCATTTGAATTTGCGTACTGAGGTAAGTAAGACTATTATGATAATTTTATAATTATTTAATGTATAAACTATGGATTTATAGTTTGCATGCATCTTATGAAATAAGGAAAAATGGAGTTTTATTTAGATTGTCTATTGTGAATAGTACCATGAATTTATAAATGAGCATTTATTATGACAATAGTAGCTGGTAATATTTTGCAAGAAATAGTTTATTGGTGTATGTGCAAAAATATATTTTCTTTGACTTGCAAAATATGTTGGTATTATTGAGATGACTATATGCATTTGTTAATAATGTGCAAACCACGATATATGTAATGTGAGAAACAGATGCATGATGTGTGGCATGCAATTGTAATGATGACATCGAAATAGTCTTGTATGTGTCGCCGCAGTTCTCATATACTATGGCCCCACACATTGTAGAATGTGTTCTGATTGATTATGTATGGCCACACACATTTGTAGAATGTGTTCTGATTGATTATGTATGGCCACACACATTTGTAGAATGTGTTCTGATTAACTATATATGGCCACACACATATGTAGGGTATATTCTGTTTGATTATGATATGGCCACACACATTTATAGAATGTGTTCTGATTAATTTGTAGGGCCGTGGGACACATAAAAAAACAAGGATTACATAAGCAGTGGGTTTGTTTATATTGCATATTCTGGTATTTATTGCAACTGATGATGTGCATGTTCTGATAGCATGATAAATGTAACTGAGATTGAAAGTTTTTCTTTATGAAAATATGATTTGAAAATATCTTGATATGATATGATTAAGACATGATGATTTAATAATAGGCTTACTTATTGATTAGCTGAGCTAGATAAAGCTTCTATTAAATAATTAGATCAATTATATGTCATGTGTGTAGGGCTTGTAGCCCAAACCTTATGATTATGGTGTGTAGGGTTTGTAACCCCAGTATTGCTTGTGTGTAGGGTTTCTAGCCCAGAACTTATAACTATGGTTTATATTAAGTTATGGATTTGGATTGAATAATCATAATTACTGCCTTATGTTGACTTATGTGTCATAATTCGGGATGCCTTGCATGCCTGGCATGCAGCGGGTTGTCACCCTAGCTCAAATTTTTGGATCCAGGGCGTTACAGCTTTAATGGTTTCCGAGCCTGGTTATGACCTTAGGGACACATATATGATGACACTTTAGGTAAAATACTAGGATGACATTGAGACAATTAGAACTTTATAGGAATTTAGGTATTATGCTTTGAAGCCAGAAATATAAAGTTTATCATGATATTAATGAAAAAATAATTTATCAGGAGATAAGAATGGCTCGTCGCACTAGAAGTCAACAAAATGATGAAGACTCCAGGTTAGTAATGCTGGTCAGCAAGGAGGTCAGAAAGCTACCGGTGGTACTGGCCCTGTCACTCAAGTCGGGGCTGATCAGCAGCGACTCCAGACCGAGATGCTTCAGGTTCTCTCGGGTATGGCGCAGTCGATGCGGGACATGCAGCAACAGATTCTGCAGGCCTTGTCCACTCAGCCTGCTTCCACTGCCCCATAGACTCAGCCTGCCCCTACCATTCCGCAACCCCAGCCTACCCCTCCTGCTCCACAAACTCAGCCAACCTTACCTACTCACCCTGCACCATTGACCCAGCCTACTCCACCTCAACCCTGGGTAGGGATTGGCCGTAGCTTTGCAGATTTCAAAAAGTTTGCCCCTGCCCCTTTCTCTGGATCCACCAATCCTGTTGATGCTAAGCGGTGGTGCGAGACATGGAGAAGGCTTTTATGGCCCAAGGTAGTCAGGAGTTGGAGCGGATCAGATTTGCCACATATCTTCTTCAGGGAGAGGCTTATGACTGGTGGTTAGTTGAGGAGCAGCGACGGGGTGGACATATTATCTCTTGGGAAGAGTTTCGGGAGGCTTTTTTTGACAAATGCTTCCCTAGGAGTGTGCAAAGACAGATGGAATAAGAGTTTATCAAATTGGAGCAAAGGAATCTTTTTATGGCCCAGTATGAAGCTGAATTCACCAGGTTGGCCCAATTTGCTCCAAATATTGTGACCAATGAGATGGCCAAGATCACCAGATTCATTGAGGGACTGTGACCCAGACTGAGGCAAGCAGTCAATGCATTCGAGCTTATCACTTACAGTGCTATGGTGAATAAGGCTTTGGTGATTAAGAGAGATATGAATGCTGTTCAAAGGGATTGGGAGTAGTAGAGGAAGAGGAAAGGGCTTATTTCTAGTCAACCCCCAGCTCAGGCCAGGAAGAGAGGTGCACATCAGGCCCCAGCAGGACTAAGGAATAGGGAAACTCGTTCCCTTCGCTGTGGGAACTTCCACCCAGGAAGGCCTTGTCATAGATTTGTAGGTGCCTGCTTCCTCTGTGGAAAGACTGATCACAAGATGGCCACCTGTCCCCTTCGAAAGGATCAGCAACCTTCTTCCAGTCAAGGGATGAGTCAGCAACATCAGCAGCAGCCACCGAGAACCCAGGGGAGGGTCTTTACCCTCACTCAGCAGGATGTTGCCGCCTCTAATTCTGTGATGACAGGTATACCATTTAACTTAATATCTAGTATTACATTCTTAGTGCAATACATTGATAGATAATTAGAAAGTAGGTTAAATCTTTAATACTTTAATGATAAAATAAATTACACTTATGTCCAGGAATAATTAAAGTAGGCACTGCTTATGCTCAAACTTTAATTGACCCGAGTGCCACGCATTCTTTCTTATCTGACATCTATCTTGACAAGAATGCATCACTGACACCCATTTCTCTAGAGCAAGAGTTGCATATTGCTTTTCCAAATGGAGATGTTATGAAGGTTGACATAGTATGTAAATCCTGCCCAATGTCTTGGAGGATAGGAGGTTGAATGCTGATCTAATTGTTCTTCCACTGAAGTTCTTCGATGTTATCCTTGGAATGATTGGTTGGCCTCCTATCATGCTTTAGTTGACTGCTTCAGGAAGATTGTCAACTTCAAGATTCCTAGTTAGCCTGAATTCAGTTTCACTTGTGGTAAAAAACACCTAGCCTTAGTGTTCATATCAGCTGCAGGCTAGAAAGTATCTGATGAGTGGTGGTCAAGGATTTCTTGCTGTAGTCAAGGACCTTCAGTAGGAAGAGACCAAGTTGGAGGATATTCCTATAGCTCGAGAATTCCCTGATGTCTTCCCTGATGATTTGACTGATTTTCCCCCTGATCGGGAAGTCGAGTTCTCCATTGATTTAGTTCCTGGAACTGGACCTATATCCAAGGCCCCTTACCGCATGGCCCCGGCTGAGCTAAAGGAATTGAAGGATCAGTTGCAAGAGCTCCTAGATCGAGAATTTATCAGACCCAGTGATTCTCCTTGGGGTGCTCCAGTTCTATTTGTTAAGAAGGATGGCAGTCTTTGGCTTTGCATTGATTACCGGAAATCAATAAGGTAACAGTGCGGAATAAGTACCCTCTGCCAAGGATTGATGACTTGTTTGATCAACTCCAAGGAGCCGATATTCTCAAAGATTGATCTCAGGTCAGGGTACCATCAACTCAAAGTCAAGGAGGGGGATGTGCCTAAGACAGCATTTAGAACCAGATATGGCCATTATGAGTTCTTGGTGATGCCGTTTGGGTTAACTAATGCCCCAGCAGCATTCATGGATTTGATGAACAAAATTTTAAGCCATACTTGGATCAGTTTGTGGTGGTTTTCATTGATGATATTTTGATCTATTCCAAGAGCCATAAGGCGCATGAGGACCACCTGAGGATTGTGCTACAGATTCTTTGGGAGAAGAAGCTTTATGCCAAGCTGCAGAAGTGTGATTTTTGGTTGGATCAAGTATCTTTCTTGGGTCATGTAATATCTAAAGATGACATATCTGTGGACCCGAAAAAGATTGAAGCTATCATTAGCTGGAGCCGACCTTCCAATGTGGCAGAAGTCAGAAGCTTCTTGGGGCTAGCCGGGTATACCGTAAATTTATGGAAGACTTCTCTCGCATTGCTCTACCCCTAACTCGCTTAACCCAAAAGCGAGTGAAGTTTGACTGGATAGAGGAGTGTGAGAAAAGTTTCTAGGAGTTAAAGCAGCGTTTGGTGTCAGCTCCCATTCTTGTTCTTCGACAGGATCTGAAGGTTTTACTCTTTATACTGATGCCTCTTGGAAAGGATTGGGATGTGTTCTGATGCAGAATGGAAAGGTGATAGCCTATGCTTCCAGACAACTGAAGCCTTATGAGCAAAATTATCCTACTCATGATCTGGAATTGGCTGTGTGGTTTTTGCTCTGAAGATTTGGCGGCATTATCTATATGGAGTGTCGTGTGATGTGTATACAGATCATAAGAGTCTAAAGTACATTTTCACACAGAAGGAGCTGAATTGAGGTGGAGAAGATGGTTGAACTACTGAAGGACTATGACCTGCACTATCATCTTGGAAAGGCCAATGTAGTAGCTGATGCTTTGAGCAGAAAATCCTCTTCTGAGTTAGCTGCTATGATTACTTCCCAGCCTCACTTATTGAGAGACCTTGAGAGGTGGGAGGTTGGATTGAGAGTACAGCAGTCTGATGGGCTTGTTGCAGCACTTGTACTCCAGCCGACCCTAGTTGACAGAATCAAGTCCTCCAAAATGAAGATCCAGATTTACAAAAGATTAAAGAAGCTGTGCAGTCAGGAGTTTAGAATGAATTTTATGTAATGGAGGATGGATCCTTGAAATTTGAAGGAAGACTTTGTGTGCCAAACAGTGAGGAACTAAAGGCCGAATTTTGAAGGAGGCTCACTACTCTCCTATACTGTGCATCCAGGTGGCACTAAGATGTACAGAGATTTAAGGAAAATTTTTGTGGAAAGGTATGAAGAGGGAGATTGCTCAGTATTTGGCCAAGTGCTTGGTGTGTCAGCGAGTGAAGGCCGAGCATCAAAGGCCTGCGGGACCTCTTCAATCTCTGATGATTCCTCAGTGGAAATGGGAAAAGATTACAATGGACTTTGTGACTGGTCTGCCCAAAACTCCTAGGAGTAATGATGCTGTTTGGGTTATTATGGACAGACTAACAAAATCAGCTCATTTCCTACCTTTCAGAGTTGGGGTCTCTAGTGAAAGATTGGCTAGTTTATATATTGAGCAGATCGTGAGACTCCATGGTGTTCCTGTATCTATTGTATCAGATAGGGATACCAGGTTTGTGTCTCAGTTTTGGAAAAGTCTTCATAAGACCATGGGAACCAAATTAAACTTCAGTACATCCTATCATCCCCAGTCAGATGGACAATCAGAGAGGACCATACAGATTCTGGAAGACATGTTGCGAGCCTGTGTGATGGACTTGGGTGAGCTTGGGATAACCATTTACCTTTGTGGAGTTTGCATATAATAATAGTTACCAGGCCAGTATCCAGATGGCTCCATTTGAAGCTCTGTATGGTAGGAGGTGCAGATCTCCTTATGTTGGGATGATGTGGGAGAGAGAAAATTGCTAGGCCCTGAGCTGATTCAGCAGACAGTTGATAAGTGCAATTGATCAGGGAGGGTCTTCGTACAGCTCAGAGCAGGCAGAAAGTTATGCTGATGTCAGAAGGAGAGAATTGGAATTTCAGGTTGGGGACCATGTTTTCTTAAGGGTATCACCAACCAAGGATGTGATGAGATTTGGAATCAGAGGAAAGCTAAGTCCACGTTATATTGGACCTTTTGAGATCTTGAGCAGAGTTGGGGAGGTTGCTTACAGCCTGGCACTGCCTCGATTCTATCTGGTGTACACAATGTTTTCATGTCTCTATGTTGAGGAAGTATATTTCTGACCCCAGCCATGTCATAGAGTATGAGCCTATTCAGTTGAGGAAAGATTTATCTTATGAGGAGCATCCTGCACGTATCATGGACCGCAAGGATCAGGTTCTGAGATGGCGTACCATCCCCTATGTCAAGGTACAGTGGAGTAATCATTCTGAGAGGGAGGCTACTTGGGAACTTGAGGAAGAAATGAGAAAGAAGTATCCATAATTATTTGCAAGTAAATTATCTTCCAAGATTTTTGACTATTGAATAGAACCTAATTAAATTCTATATTTATTTAAAGTGTATCAATTTCGAGGCCAAAATTTTTATAATGAGGGGAGAATGTAGCCCCCGGCTCGTGTGAACCAGGGAGAAGGCAACGGGAGTTTTCCTGCTGACGCTTCGCTCTCGCGTGGCGCTTTGATTCCCAAATTCCTCGGATCCGAGGCGTCACCTGGGGGATTAAAAGGAGATGGAGGGTGACTCCCTCCTTTATCCTAGCGCGCACCTCCTCCAGGTTAGCCTCCGCCTTTCCTTTCCTGGCCACAGAGAGTGAGAGAGAGAGAGCAAGAGAGAAAGGGTGAACGAGAGGAGTTCCTCCGTTACTGTGCTTGGCCGCTTGAGGCAGCCGGAGGAGGGAGAGAAGGGGAATGTCCGGCCGCTCGAGGCGGCCGGAGAGGGGTGCTAGAGGGCCGCCGAGCGGCCCTCCATTCTTTTGGAACCAAGCTGTTGGCCCAGATAGCAACCCAAGAGGGGGGGGGGGGGTGAATTGGGTTCTTTAAAAAATTTAACACTTTAAAACTATGTGCTCTGATATGAAAGTGTTTGAGTGCAATATGCTAAGCACAAATAAATGAGATAGAGAGAGAGACAAAGCACGCAAACATAAAGATTTTATAGTGGTTCGGTGTATCCAGCACCTACGTCCACTCCAAGCAGCACTTGGGTCCACACTATAATCCACTTGATTACAGTCGAGTTGTTTTACAAGCTTACCACTCTAACTTGTTATTTTTCCGAGGTCACAATGAACCCAGCTGGTTTTCATAGGCTCACCATCACAAAACCTAACCACAAGCTATCCTTAGCCTGTCCCGAGGTATAGTACCTCCACTAATTCAATCCTCTGATTGAATTAGGCAAACTATAAATCAATTAAGAATTTATAACAATAACAGCTCCTTAATTGAGCAAATGAGCAATATAAGTAAATGAAAATAGAAAAGTCTGGTTTCTGAAGCAATGTAGGGCTTGAGCTTTTCTTCTTTTCTTCTCTTCTTCTTTTCTTTTGAATTGAATGGAAGTAGAGCACTTGAAGAGATTTTGGTAAAGAAATGGCAAAGATTTTAGGGCTTTTCTCCTTCTTTTTCAAAACTGAGGAAATCCCTTAAAATATATCTTTTGGCGCCTTTGGATTCCTCTTCTAACTCTCAATAGTGAATAGGCTTTGGCTCAAAAGATTTCTTGAAGTGGGATTTTTGATTTCTCTTTCTTTCTTTTCATTTCTCTGTTTTCCCGTTCTTTTTATTTCAAATGGCTCAATCCCTTTTTATAGACATTCCAATCCATGGTAGGTGAGAAATAGCCGTTGGAGTTGTCCTTGGATGATCCTTACCAAAAGAAAATAGATCCGTTAGAGGTTAGGTAAGAAAAATATATCCGTTGAAAACTTGAAATTCCATTTCTGACATGGAGGGGTCGACTCCAGGTCTTCAGGTGTTGGCTCCAAATCGGGATCCTAAAAATAGTAATAAACGGTCCATCAAGGTGTCGGCTCCAAGATTTTGAAGTGTCGGCTTGGCGAGATCTGGAGTCGGCTCCAACTTTCTGAGGGTGTCGGCTCCACCAGTGTCCGATAACATCACTCTCTGTAACTGGTCTGGAGTTGGCTCCACACTCTGTAGGTGTCAACTCTAATTTTTCATGTGTCGCTCCAAAAATTTAGGTGTCGGCTCCGAAGCGTGCCAAAAATCAACACTGTTCCGATACTCTCTGGAGTCTTCTCCGAGGATTTAGGGTGTCGGCTCCAAGTTACGAACTTACATAGATTCCATTTAAATTCAACTTGAAACTGATTTTCTAAGTAGCATATAGATGAATAACCAATCTTAATTCCTGAAACACTTATCAAATTTATTAGAAACATAAGAAATATACTCATGGCTTTTGTTAATCATCAAAATCAATAATTGGGTCAACAATCTCCCCCTTTTTGATGATGACAAAAACATTGAGTATATGCTTGATTAATCAATGAAAATTTTAACACATAGAAAAGTTTCCATAGTTAAGCTCCCCCTGAATGAGGTAGCTCCCCCTATGATACTCAAATTAATATCTTTTCTTCTTATCATTAAATCTCATGCAATTAAGTTCATGCTTGATACAATTAACTAATGAGATTCATTCAATGTATATATGTAATTATCTTTTCTCCTCCTTTTACATTCAATTATAACTTTTATGCATATATAAATCTCATTTATTTCTCCCCCTTTTTTGTAATCCCCAAAAAAGGTTAGGAAGATGTAAATATGATTAAGATCAATGTATTAAAGATTAAGTGAATCAAAATTCAATTCAAGTCACTCAATAACAGAGTTCAACTTTAGTAAATATGATTTTATTAAAGTATCAAAACATTACATCATGAGTGCTTTCATACATCATTGAACAAAAAGTTACTTTAATTACATCAAAACATCAAAACATATTAAACTTAAACATCAACTTTTTATAACATCAAAAGATTTAAACTAAACTTTAGTACATCAAAAGCAAACTTTCATTACAACATAATAAAAAATACAAAATTTAATGATTTCTAAGAACTCTGTGTAAATCTTCCACAATTTTGCCCATTCCTTCACTTTGAGTTCTGATAAATTCGTTCAGTCTTCTATCAAAGAATGCAGATGCAGTTATAATTTTTTCTTGAAGCTCTGCATTGCATCTAGAATAAGCCTCGGAATCTCCTCCAAATTCTTTAAGTTCCTCAAATATGTTCTTGAGATCATTCCTTAAAGATTCTGAAGAAGAACCAAGGGTGGCCTCAATCTTGCTTACTCTTTCATCTAAGGAATAGAATAACTCTCTCAAGCTCATAAGACTATTGTCTATCTCAGTCTTCATCTCTTCTTTATGATTAACAAACATTCCTTTAAGTTGCTCTAATTGGATAGCAGAAAAGCCAACAGAACTGTAAGAAAAAGGTGCAGAATCAGGTGCAACAGCAGGTGCAGGAGCTGGGGTCGCCGGGGGTGCCTCCGGAGGTACTGAACAACTCGGTGCAGGAGAGTGATGCTTATTTGAGGGTCCTACCTCGAAGGTCCATGGACCACAGAGTCAACTCCAGTAGCTCTCAACTCATCCTATCCTTTCCTTAACCAAATACCCTTTATTTTCTTAAAACCCATCCGGTGCAAAGTAGCAGAATTGTAATAGTCAGTGTACCGAAGTCTCTTCAGGGGCTCATTTTCCAGAATGCTAACTCCTTGGCTTCGAAATACTCTTATCAAAACCATGCCATAAGAAAGTGTAGCTCTCTTCCTGCTGCCAGCCTCTGCCATGTATCCAATAATCATTCCTGGTAGATTAAGAGGCTGCCCCATGATCACACTGTCCATAACAACAATGTCTTGCTCTGAGACATACTCAAAATGTCCAGTTTTAGTAAATAAGATCGAGCTACAAATATTGTGAAGCAATCTAAGCTCCAGGGGTAGCTGATTGGCACTCACTTCTCAAAATCAGTCATCTCCTTGCCAAGTAATCTCGAAAGTGCAACACCTCTCTCACTATGTGCACTTGCTATCAAACCAATAGCAGGGATTTTCAATAAATTCCCTAAAATTTCGGCTGTTAATTGAATTTGGGTGTCTCTGACTGAGCTAACAAGCCCAACATCTCCTCTAGACAAATTGTTGTAAAATTCCTTTACTAGACTTGGGTAGGTTGGAATATCTAATGAGCAAATACGTTCCCAACCCATTTCTTTTAACGTCTTCCTAATGAAAAACCCTCTGAATCAAAAAAGTCGAAATCCACTTTCCTACCAGTTGTAATGATCTTTCCCGCTAATAAATCAACTTGAGGGGATGAGGGAGAGGGATTCACAATTTGGGTTGAAGAAGAGGAGGTTGAAGACGAACTGGGCGACGGTTGGCGAGCCGGATGCCTCGCAGTCCTTCTTCCGGTTGTAATGGGTGCTCCAAACGATGATCCACGGTGCTTTGGTGCCATTGGAAGCAAGGGGATGGTAGATTTGAAGGATTCAGAGGTTTGAGTGAAGTGGGAAGGATTTGGAGATGATTTAGGAATTTAGAAAACGTGATGTGTCAACTCTGCCCTAAAATAGTCAAATTGGGTCCACCAGGTGTCGACTCCCGCAAAGAGGTGTCGACTCCAACTCGCTAAAATAGTCAGCGCTCGAAATGGAGTCGGCTCCGCAAAGCCAGGTGTCGGCTCCCAGAAACACAGACAGAGCAACACAAACAGGTGTCGACTCCACCAACTGTGGTGTCGACTCTAAAAAAGTTTCAGTGAAAAAATGAAGGTTTGAAATGATCTGAAACTTGTCAAAAAGGTTATCAAAATTTGAATAGACCAGGGGATTCATGTTTCTAGATAAGTTTTCCTTAGAATCATGAGAAATTTTTTTAAGAAAAGTGATTTAAATCTAGATAATTGATCCTTGGAAGTTTAGACTATTCTAAAGGATTACAAATTCCTAATTCACGTCTAAGATAGCAAAATCTTTCTTCACTAAGGGGTTTTGTAAATATGTCAGCTAATTGTTCATCAGTACAAACATAATCAAGACAAATGTCACCATTAGCTACATGTTCTCTAATAAAATGATATCTAATTTTAATATGTTTAGTTCTTGAATGTTGTATAGGATTTTTAGTTAAATTGATTGCACTTGTGTTATCACATCTAATAGGAGTTTTATCAAGTGTTATGCCATAATCTTCAAGTTGTCACTTAATCCAAAGGATTTGAGCACAACAACTTCCAGCTGCAACATATTCTGCTTCAGCAGTAGATAATGCAATGAATTTTATTTTTTGCTAAACCATGAGATTAAGTTACTTCCTAAAAATTGACATGCACCACTTGTACTTTTTTTATCTAGCTTACATCCAGCATAATCAGAATCAAAATAAGCAATCAAATTTAATGTTGAGTCTCTAGAATACCATAATCCTACATTTTTAGTTCCATTTAAATATCTTAGTATTCTTTTTATAGCAATTAAATGAGATTCTTTAGGTTCAGACTGAAATCTAGCACATAGACAAACAACAAACATGATATTAGGTCTACTTGCAGTTAAGTAAAGTAGAGATCCGATCATACCTCTATAATGCTTTTGATCAACTTTCTTACCATCTTCATCTTTGTCTAATTTGCATGAGGGACTCATAGGTTTTCCAAGGGGTTTGATTGATTCCATTCCAAACTTCTTGAGAATTTTCTTTGTGTACTTTGTTTGGTTTATGAAAATCCCTCTTTGCTTTGGTTGATTTAAGTCCTAGGAAGAAATTGAGTTCTCCCATCATGCTCATTTCGAATTCACCCTGCATTAACTTAGTAAATTCTTGACACAAAAGATTGTTAGTAGCACCGAATACAATATCATCTACATAGATTTATACTACCAATAAATATTTATCTTTTCTTTTCAAAAACAAGGTTTTATCAACATTTCCTCT
Organism: Calamus simplicifolius; assembly: GCA_900491605.1. Classification (NCBI taxonomy): domain Eukaryota; kingdom Viridiplantae; phylum Streptophyta; class Magnoliopsida; order Arecales; family Arecaceae; genus Calamus; species Calamus simplicifolius. The sequence continues at coordinate 565,235 of UESW01004890.1, read as the reverse complement.
AGAAAAATCATTTTCAATTAGAAATTTGCTTAACCTATCATACCAAGCTCTAGGTGCTTGTTTTAGTGCTTTGTGTAATTTAAAAACATGATTTGGAAATTCATGATCTTCAAAACCTAGGGGTTGTTCTACATAAACTTCTCATTTATAAAACCATTTAAAAATGCACTTTTAACATCCATTTGAAATAAATTGTTATTCATATGACATGCAAATGCAAGTAATAGCCTAATTGCTTCTAATCTAGCTACAGGTGCAAAGGTTTCATCAAAATCAATTCCTTCTTCTTGATTATATCCTTTTGCTACTAATCTAGCTTTATTTCTAATACTATGCCATTTTCATCTAATTTATTTATAAATACCCATTTAGATCCTATAACTGAGTGACCTTTAGGTCTACCAACTAAGGACCATACATTATTCCTAGTAAATTGATTTAGTTCTTCTTGCATAGCTAGCATCCAGTTACTATCTTTTTCAGCTTCTTCAATAGTTTTAGGTTCAATTTGAGATACAAATGCAAGATGATTATTGATATTTCTCATAGATGATCTAGTTCTTACTCCTTGAGATGGATCACCTATAATCAATTCCTTTGGATGTCCATAGGCATATCTCCAATCTCTAGGAAGATCTAACTCATTATGATTAGTATCAATAACATCAACTCTAGGTGTATCATCATCTTTAGCTTCTTGTTCATGGTCTGAAGATACATCTATATTTAATTTTTTAATATCTCTCTCTAGCAAATTTGTATCTTCCTCATCATCAATCTTTTCAGAACTTGATGCTAAAGATTCATCAAAAGCTACATGAATAGATTCTTCTACAATTAAGTTTTTCTTGTTAAATACCCTATAGGCCTTACTAGTTGTTGAATATCCTAAAAATGCCTTCATCAGATTTTGCATCAAATTTTTTAAGATTATCTTTACCATTATTATGAATGAAATATTTACAATCAAATGCATGAAAGTAACTAATATTAGGTTTCCTATTATGCCATAGTTCATACGGAGTTTTCTTAAGGATTGGCCTAATTAAAGCTCTATTAAGGATGTAACATGTTGTGTTTATAACTTCCGTCAAAAAGTACTTTGGTAGTTGGCTTTCACATAGCATGATACGGGCCATGTCTTCTAATATTCTATTCTTTCTTTCTACAACTCCATTTTGTTGTGATATTCTAAGTGCAGAAAAATTATGATGAATGCCATGTTCAGTGCAAAAATTTTCAAATAAATGATTTTTAAATTCTGTTCCATGATCACTTCTAAGAGACACTATGGTGTTATTTTTCTCATTAGTGACTTTCTTAAAGAATTTCATGAATGTAGGGAAAGTCTCATCCTTATGAGCTTAAAAACAATACTCAAGTGAATCCAGAATAATCATCTACTATCACAAGACCATATTTCTTTCCTTCTAGACTTGTGGTTCTAGTAGGTCCAAAAAGATCTATGTGAAGTAGCTCTAGTGGCGTAGAAGTGGAAATAATATTTTTAGATTTGAAAGAGTTTCTAGTTTGTTTTTTAAATTGACATGCATCATAAATTCTATTATTTTCAAAATCTAGTTTTTGAAGACCTTTAACTAAATCCATTCTAATTAATTTTGAAATTAGGTGTGTGCTTACGTGACCTAATCTACGATGCCATAGCCATCCAATCTCATTTACATTAGCATTATCAGCAACTAGGCAATGATTACTAGTAGACAAATTGTCTAAATCAATTAAGTATACATTGCCATTTCTATTACCAACAAATATAATGTTATTGTCTATGGGATTAGAAATAGTGCAAATGAAAGCTTCAAATGAAACTTTGAAACCTTTATCACATAATTGGCTAATGCTAATCAAATTATGCTTTAAACCATCAACATATAAAACATTCTCAATAAAAGTGGATGGAGTTATTCGAATTTTACCAAGGCCCATAATTTGACCTTTACCATTGTCTCAAATATAATAACTCCTCCTCTTTTATCTTCAAGGGTGATGAATTACTCCTTGTCACCCGTCATATGCCTTGAGCAGCTGCTATCAAGATACCACTTTTGTTTTGATCTTTTGGTCGCAAGACACTCCTGCAAGATGATCAAATCTTATGTTTAGGTACCTAAGCTTTCTTGGGTCCTTCATGGTTAGTAGCAATAAAGATTGTTCCTTTTGGAACCCATATTTTCTTCCCTTTAATACTTAAATTCTTATTAATTTTTCTATAGTTGCATTCATAAGCTTTATGTCCTTTCTTATTACAGCAATAACATGAAACATCATTTTTATCTTGTTTCTTTATAAAAAATTTTTTTAACAAACTTTTGTTTTTGTTAGGCCTATAACCTAATCCAGCTTTATCAAATACAGCTCTTTGATTACTTAATAGTAAATTAAGTTTTCATAACTATATGTAAATTTATCAACTATAATTTTATTTTATCAACTTCTTTCTTTAAGCTAAGGTTTTAACTTGATATCAATTCTTTTTTCTTTTATCAAATTTTCATTTTCAGATTTCAGTTCTTCAACTTCATGAGTTAGTTTATCCTTTTCTTTGACAAGATTTAAATTATCATTTTTCAAAGATTTACTTTTCTTTTTCAAGACTTTAAAATCACTAACTAATTCGTTAAATGCATCAAACAATTCATCAAAGGTAAAGCAAATGTTGCAACTTCGTTTTGTTCCTCCTCGGAAGAGGATTCTTCACTATCACTCCATGTTGCAACATATGCCTTCTTGTTCTTCTTATACCCCTTTTTCAATTAAGTACATTCATATCAGAAATGTCCTGTCTTCTTATATTCATAGCAAGTCAAAGGTTCTTTTCTTTTCTTTATCCTTCTCTTTTTCCCTTTCACCTTCCATCTTAATTCCAGATTTCTTTCTGTGGAAGGGTCTCCTTCTTTGCATGAATTTCTTAAACTTTCTAGCAAGGAGAGCCGTCTTATCATCATCATCTTCATCCTCACTGCTGCTTTCCTCAATTTCTACAGTCTTAAGAGCAATAGTTCTCTTTTTCTTGACATCTTCCTCTATATGCTGCTTCATTGTTAATTCATGGGTCATCAATGATCCAAGAAGCTCCTCCAAAGGTAAGGCATTGAGGTCCTTGGCTTCTTGGATAGCAGTCACCTTAGCTTCCCATGACCTTGGAAGAGACCTAAGAATTTTATGAACCAATTCAGAATTAGTATAGGTCTTGCCAAGACTCTTTAAACCATTTACAATATCAGTAAATCTAGTGTACATGCATGTGATAGTTTCATTTTATTCCATGCTAAACAATTCATATTTGTGCACTAAGATATTAATTTTAGATTCTTTAACTTGATTTGTACCCTCATGGGTAACCTCTAACCTATCTCATATTTCTTTTGCGAAATTACATGTAGAAATACGATTAAATTTGTTTGCATCTAAGGAACAATACAAAACATTCATGGCTTTAGCATTAAACTAAGCCATTTTCCTATCATTATCATTCCAATCCCTTTCGGGCTTAGGAACAATAGAACCATCAACTATGTGTGGGGTGTGCTAGGTCCATTCATTATGATACTCCACAATTCATAATCTAAAGCTTGAATGAATATCCTCATTCTTACTTTCCAATATGAATAGTTGGTGCCACTGAACAAAGGTGGCCTATTAGTGCATTGATCTTCTAAAAAAGATGATCCAACTTGAGCTGCCATTTGGATCTTTGACTCTTGATTGTGTAATCAAGCCGAAATGAGCACAAGCTCTGATATCAATTGTTGGCCCAGATAGCAACCCAAGAGGAGGGGGGTGAATTAGGTTCTTTAAAAAATTTAACACTTTAAAACAATGTGCTCTGATATGAAAGTGTTTGAGTGCAATATGCTAAGCACAAATAAATGAGATAGATTGAAAGAGACAAAGCATGGCAAACACAAAGATTTTATAGTGGTTCAGTGTATCCAACACCTACGTCCACTCCCAAGCAGTACTTGGGTCCACACTATAATCCACTTGATTACAGTCGAGTTGTTTTACAAGCTCACAACTCTAACTTATTGTTTTCCCAGGGTCACAACGAACCCGCTGGTTTTCACAGGCTCACCAGCACAAAACCTAACCACAAGCTATCTTTAGCCTGTCCCGAGGTATACTACCTCCACTAATTCAATCCCCTGATTGAATTAGGCAAACTATAAATCAATTAAGAATTTATAACAGTAACAGCTCCTTAATTGAGCAAATGAGCAATATAAGTAAATGAAAATAGAAAAGCCTGATTTCTGAAGCAATGTAGGGCTTGAGCTTTTCTTCTTTTCTTCTCTTCTTCTTCTCTTTTGAATTGAATGGAAGTAGATCACTTGAAGAGATTTTGGTGAAGAAACGGCTGAAGATTTAAGCGCTTTTCTCCTTCTTTTTCAAAACTGAGGAAATCCCTTGAAATATCTCTTTTGGAGCCTTTGGATTCCTCTTCTAACTCTCAATAGTGAATAGGCTTTGGCTCAAAAGATTTCTTGAAGTGGGATTTTTGATTTCTCTTTCTTTCTTTTTGTTTCTCTGTTTTCCCGTTCTTTTTATTTCAAATGGCTCAATCCCTTTTTATAGACATTCCAATCCACGAGTAGGTGAGAAATAGCCGTTAGAGGTTAGGTAAGAAAAATATATCCATTGAAAACTTGAAATTTCATTTCTGATGTGGAGGGGTCGACTCCAGGTCATCAGGTGTTGGCTCCAAATCGGGATCCTAAAAATAGTAATAAACGATCTGTCAAGGTATCGGCTCCAAGATTTTGAAGTGTCGGCTCGGCAAGATCTGGAGTCGGCTCTAACTTTCTGAGGGTGTCGGCTCCACCAGAGTCCGAAAACAACACTCTCTATATCTGGTATGAAGTCGGCTCCACACTCTGTTGGTGTCGACTTTAATTTTTTATGTGTCGGCTCCAGAAATTTAGGTGTCAGCTCTGAAGCGTGCCAAAAATCAATACTATTCTGATACTCTCTGGAGTCAGCTTCGAGGATTTAGAGTGTCGACTTCAAGTTTTGAACTTACATAAATTCCATTTAAATTCAACTTGAAACTGGTTTTCTAAGTAGCATATAGATAAATAACCAATCTTAATTCCTGAAACACTTATCAAATTTATTAGAAACATAAGAAATATACTCATGGATTTTGTTAATCATCAAAATCAATAATTGTGTCAACACAAGCCGGTCGACGTCTTGGTTCGGGCCCGGCATAGTGCCCGCCGGCTCGTCGGGCCCGGGCTTCGATCGAAGTCCTCCACCGGTGCCGGGGCAGTGTCCGGTGGAGGTCTGGCCGGTCGTGCCACCAACATAGTCCCATGCCATGGTGATTCAAAGAGAGAAAGATAGAGATAAGGGAGAAATTGGAGAGAGAGAAGGGGGACCAATCGCGGCGGTGGCCGGCTCGGGTCCGGCCACTGGTGGCTGGGCCACCTCGAATTTGGTTGGCGATGGCCCTAGCCGCCGACATGGTATAGCCCCTGTTTCGATTGATATACGGGAGCAGAAAGAGAAGATTTGAAATTGGGTCGGCTGGGCTGTCAAAGGTTTGGGCCCTGTTGGGCCGGTTCAAGGGCCTTGTTTGAGCAGCATTTTGGACCCTGTATTAGGCCGAGATTGGGGAAAAGAATATATGGCCCGATTCTGTGTTTAATCTAGTGTATTGGGGTACTTTTACTTTCCCATTTGAGTGAATATAGTGAAAGATATTTGAACCCGAAGTTGGGCCCGTGGATTAGTCTGGGTAGAGTTTTAGGAATCATTTTATTATTCAGATTTTAGAAACTTAATTATGTATAATACTGTTGTAGGTACCCAGATGTCTATTTAGTTGGTTTATCATTTGGAATTTGCGTACTGAGGTAAGTAAGACTATTATGATAATATTATAATTATTTAATGTATAAATTGTGGATTTATAGTTTGCATGCATCTTATGAAATAAGGAAAAATGGAGTTTTATTTAGATTGTCTATTGTGAATAGTACCATGAATTTACAAATGAGCATTTATTATGACAATAGTAGCTGGTAATATTTTGCAATAAATAGTTTATTGGTGTATGTGCAAAAATATAATTTCTTTGACTTGCAAAATATGTTGGTATTATTGAGATGACTATATGCATTTGTTAATAATATGCAAACCACTGTATATGTAATGTAAGAAACAGATGCATGATGTGTGACATGCAATTGTAATGATGATATCAAAATAGTCTTGTATGTGTCGCCGCGGTTCTCATATACTATGGCCCCACACATTGTAGAATGTGTTCTGATTGATTATGTATGGCCACACACATTTGTAGAATGTGTTCTGATTGATTATGTATGGCCACACACATTTGTAGAATGTGTTTTGATTGACTATATATGGCCACACACATCTGTAAGGTGTGTTCTGTTTGATTATGATATGGCACACACATTTGTAGAATCTGTTCTAATTAATTTGTAGGGCCATGGGACACATAAGAAAACAAGGATTACATAAACAGTGGGTTTATTTATATTGCATATTCTGGTATTTATTGCAACTGATGATGTGCATGTTTTGATAGCATGATAAATGTAACTGAGATTGAAAGTTTTTCCTTATGAAAATATGATTTGAAAATATCTTGATATGATATGATTAAGACATAATGATTTAATAATAGGCTTACACTACAAGAAAATACTGAAATAGAGACGCAAATTTAGCGATGCATAATTGCGTCGCTAAATTGCGACCTCTTTGTGACGCCTTTGTGACAACAAAATATTGCGACGCATTAGCGACTCAATTAACCAAAAAATCAAAAAAAAATTAAATTTTTAATATTGCGACGCAAATATTACGTCGCAATATTTTTAAATTAATTTTTTTATGAAATATAAATATGAATAAAAATATTGCGACGCAATATTTGCGTCGCAATGTTTTTAACAGAATTAAATATTTTAAATAGCGACGCATTAGCGATGCAATAAAATAGATAATTAAAAAAATTATTTTTAATTTAGCGACGCACCAATTGCGTCGCAAATAATTGAAATGAAATTAAATTTTATAAAATCTAATTATCGGAAAAAAATATTGCGACGCATCACAGTGCGTCGCAATGTTTTTAAAAGAATTAAATATATTAAATAGCGACGCATTAGCGACGCAATAAATTAGAAAATAAGAAAAATAATTTTTAATTTAGCGATGCAACAAATGCATTGCAAATAATTTAAATGAAATTATATTGTTTAAAGTATAAATAGTTTACAAAATATTGCGACGCATAACAGTGCATCGCAATGTTTTGAAAAGAATTAAATATTTTAAATAGCGATGCCTTAGCGACATAATAAAATTAGAAAATATAAAAATTATTTTTAATATAGCGATGCAACAATTGCGTCGCAAATAATATAAATGAAATTATATTTTTTATAGTAGTAATATTTTAAAAAATATTGCGACGCCAACCAGTGTGTCACAATATTTTGAAAAGAATTAAATATTTTAAATAGCAACGCCTTAGCGACGCAATAAACTAGAAAAATAAGAAAATTATTTTTAATTTAGCGACGACACAATTGCGTCGCAAATAATTTAAATGGAATTATATTTTTTACAGTACTAATATTTTAAAAAAAATATTGCGACGCCACCCAGTGCATCGTAATATTTTGGAAAAAATTAAATATTTTAAATAGCGATGCATTAGCGACGCAATAAACCAGAAAATAAATTAAAATTATTTTTAATATAGTGACGCAATAACTGCGTCGCAATAATTTTAAATAAAATTAAATTTTATAAATTATAAATATGAGAAAAAATAATTACGACGTAACACATTGAGTTGCAATGTTTTTAAAAATTAATTATGTTAAATAGCAACGCATTAGCGATGTAATAAGCAAAAATATTAATTTAGAAAATTATGTTTTAATATAGCGACGTACTTGTTGCATCGTAATTATTAGAATTAAAGTTAATTTTTATATATTATAATTATCATATTAAAAAATACGACGCAACCCTTTGCATCGTTATATATTTAAAAAAATTAATTATGTTAAATAGCGATCGGTCCAAAATCGATCGTGACCGATCAGAATAAGGGCTTGGATCGATCGCAACCCTCGGATCATCGTCGATCGGATCGATTGCCGCGGTCTACGATCGGTCATCGCCGATCGGGATCAGGGCTTGGATCGATCGCAAGCGTTGGATCGTCGCCGATCTCGGACGGATCGCCACGGTCCGAGATCGGTCGTGGCCGATCGGGATCAGGGCTTGGATCGATCGCAACCGTCGGATCGTCGCCGATCTCGGACGGATTGCAACTGTCCGAGATAGGTCGTGGCCGATCGGGATCAGGGCTTGGATCGATCGCAACCGTTGGATCTTTGCCGATCGGACCGATTGCCGCGGTTCGCGATCGGTCGTCGCCGATCGGGATCAGGGCTTGGATCGATCACAACCCTCGGATCGTCGCCGATCTCGGACGGATTGCAACTGTCCAAGATCGGTCGTGGCCGATCGGGATCATGGCTTGGATCGATCGCAACAGTCGGATCGTCGTCGATCTCGAACGGATTTCAACTGTCCGAGATAGGTCGTGGCCGATCGGGATCACGGCTTGGATCGATCGCAACCGTCGGACCTTTGCCGATCGGACCGATTGTCGCGGTCCGCGATCGGTCATCGCCGATCGAGATCAGGGCTTGGATCGATCACAACCGTCGGATCATCGCCGATCTCGGACGGATCGCCAAGGTCCGAGATCGGTCGTGGCCGATCAGGATCAGGGCTTGGATCGATCGCAACCGTCGGATCGTCGCCGATCTCGGACGGATTGCAACTGTCCGAGATCGGTCATGGCCGATCGGGATCACGGCTTGGATCGATCGCAACAGTCGGATCGTCGTCGATCTCGGACGGATTGCAACTGTCCGAGATAGGTCGTGGCCGATCGGGATCACGGCTTGGATCGATCGCAACCGTCGGACCTTTGCCGATCGGACCGATTGCCGCGGTCCGCGATCGGTCGTCGCCTATCGGAATCAGGGCTTGGATCGATCGCAACCGTCGGATCGTCGCCGATCTCGGACTTGATCGCCTTCCGGAAGAACAAAGCAGTCACAAAATTTGCCGAACCGGTTAGGTCCGACACGGATCTATTTGATTCTATAGAGCATTTGGGGTTGATGTATGCATGGGAACCGGATGCAGATAGAATAAATAGCTGTATATGTAAAGAACATAACTGGAAGAAGCGAAGTATATTTTGGGATTTGCCTTATTGGAGCACAAATCTCATCCGGCACAATTTGGATGTTATGCATATCGAGAAAAATTTCTTTGATAACATATTTAACACGGTGCTAAACATCCCGGGAAAAACAAAAGATACTGCAAAGTCAAGAGAAGAACTTAATCAGTGCTGCAGAAGAGGTGATTTGAGAAGGAGTGCCGATGAGACCTATCCTAAAGCATATTACACTCTTGATAAAAATTCACGAGAAGTTTTATGTAACTGGCTAAGAGGGTTAAAATTTCCAGATGGTTATGCCTCAAATATCGGTAGGTGTGTGGACATGCATAAGCTCAAGTTGTTCGGCATGAAGAGCCACGACTGCTATGTTTTCATGCAACGATTATTACCTATAGCTTTTCGTGAGTTGCTTCCGCAACATGTCTGGAAGGTAATTACGGAGCTCAGCTTATTCTTCAAGGAGTTATGTGCCGCAGTCATTACTTCTGCATCCATGGCAAGGCTTGAGGAGGAAATTCCAATTATTTTATGCAAGCTTGAGCGAATATTTCCTCCCAGTTTTTTTGACTCAATGGAGCATTTACCGGTTCACTTGCCATACGAAGCGAGCATAGCTGGTCCGTGCAGTATCGCTGGATGTATCCTTTCGAGAGGTAAATATATACATCATTAAGATATGTTGACATTTCAAATATTATTTCATTGCTTGAAAAATTCGTTAATTTTTTGTTGCAACTTTACATATAGGTATCTTAAGAAGTTAAAAAATAATGTGCGTAATAAAGCAAGGGTTGAAGGTTCTATATGCAATGCACACTTGGTCGAAGAAGTTTCAGCTTTTGCCTCACATTACTTTGAGGGTCACGTCCACACGAGGAGCCGAAATCATGGTCGTAACGATGACGTATGTGTGGACGAAGCAGAAGCTAATGACGGTAGAATATCAATTTTTAAAGCTATCGGCCGTTCATTTGGTGGGCAGAAGTCAAGAAATCTTAGCGATATGGAGTATAATGCAGCACATTATTACATCCTAATGAACTGTCGAGAAGTCGATCCTTATATTGAGTAAGTGTATACTTCAATGCTAAATTGAAAATTTAAATTTATATAATAATATACCATAATATTTAATTTCTAACAGTAGTTTTCATCCTTTTCATCCCATAAGGATGTTCTGTGATAGACAACGACAGATGAATCCCGACATCAGTCAAGTTGCAATTGGGCAGAAATTAGAAACGGAGTTTGCTTACTGGTTTTATGAATTTGTGAGTAGTATCACTCAATCAATTTCGATAATGACTATTATTTTTTGAATTGGATGTCAATAGCTTATTAATTTATAGGTCAACGGGCCATGGTCGACAACCGACAATATTTTCATTAAATGTCTATCGCAATGGCCATTGAAGACCGTAACAACCTCTACTGGCTATTTTGTAAATGGGTACAAATTTCAGATTGAACGATTAGCAGCTTCAAGAGGCACGCAGAACTGGGGCGTGTGTGTAAAAGGAGAAAGTGTTGGAGCAAATATGCAGGATTATTATGGAAAGTTAGTAGAGGTGGTTGAAGTTGAATATCCCGGTTGGCCTATGAAATGAACCGTATTGTTTCGTTGTGATTGGTTCGATCCGATAGTTCCTGTGGGCAAAAGGGTTCATAACGACTATAATTTGGTTGAAGTGAACCATCGACGAAGATTACAGAAATATGACCCATTCATCCTTGCATCCCAAGCTCAGCAAGTATTTTACTGTGGATATCCAAGTTTGCGCAACGACAAGCGAGATTGGTGGGCCGTTTCTAAAATCGTCCCACGTTCAACAATCGTATTAGAGGAGAGTTCATCAAGTCAATCAACCGAGTGCCCTGCATTTCAAGAGGATGAGATGGAAATGCATGCAATTGAGGATGACACAAGGGCTCCTGAAACATCACTTAGAGATCCAAATGGTGATGTCCAACAAATTGCGGATGCAAATGTTCGGTTTCCTTCCGATGATAATGAAACTGATTCGCAATCCGATACGGCATCGGATGTTGAACCAACATTTCACGAAACAAATGACACCGATTAAACATAAAGGTTTTTTAAAATTTAACTTTTTTTTATAAGTGTTAAATTCTTACATAGTCAATCATTAATCGTAATTTAATTGTGTGAATCTTTAGTATTTTCAGTATGAGGGGCAGAGGTAGATCTACCGACGATAGTTTGGGTGAGCAGAGACGTAGTTTGGATCCTGCGAGATCAGATCACATGAGCGTCGGAGATGGAGAGTTTGGATCTCCAGCAGAGGCGCAGCCTTCGATCTCTGCATCATTATTACCATCCACCCGATCGCACAGACCTCCGAGAGTTCTTCCGCGATCGGCGGCCGCACTGTACTTAGACTTGATGCTCAGGGGATGTAAGTATATACTAATTAAAAATATTTTATTATGTTTTTAAGTCATTTACTTATAAACTTGCATTTTTTTAACAGATTCATTGAGCAGCATCATGTCTCCAGCCACATCAGCGCCGTTTTTCAGAGGCGTGCAGATCCCACTGGCTACGATTGGCGCCACGTATCGCTAGCCACGAGGGAGTTTTATTTTTCTGAGTTTCAGGTAAACTTATTAAATACAATTTATCAGTGATATATAATTCTTTAAAGTTAATAAATTCAGAAACTAACTATTTATTTTAATGCAGAAAAAGTTTACGTGGGATCCTGCCACCCATGATGCCATTAGGGCAGCATGGGAGGCTCTGACGCGACGCCGATACTCCGACATGCTTCATCGTTGGAGGTCGTCGGGTCAGCGTCCTGCGCACGTGCCAGAGGGTATTTGGCACGAGTGGCAGCAGGCCTGGGAGTCCGATGGCTGGCGCAGGAGGTCCGCATCAGCCAGCACGAACCGCCGATCTGAGAAGGGCGGTCCTGGCATGGGTCTCTCCCGTCATACTTCGGGCTCCATTTCGATTCAGGAGCACAGACGGCGTATGGTAAGAAAACATAAATATTTTAATTACTATTTTAGTTATTTACAAATATTTGTATTAATATCATTTTTTTTTATTGTTATAGACTGAGCAGGAGGGCGGAGATCCTGGTGAGTTTCGTCTATTCAGGGCGACACACCAGGAGGGATGGCTCCTGGGTCGACACGCGATCACGGGAGGTTGCGGTAAGAAATTAGATTTATGTAGTATCTGTTTAATTTCTAAAATTTTATTTCGAGAAATTTATTAACTCATTTATTGTTGATTTCATATTTTCAAGACACGAGTCGAGGAGCTTCGCTCCCAGGCATCGCAGGTCGACTCTACTGATGGGGAGACGCCCGTCGAACTCTCAGCAGAGGAGAGTCGACGTGTGTTTTTGGAGGCTGTTGGTGCCCAGCCACGAGACCGCAGGGTCTATGGTATGGGCACTAGAGCTTCTACATTTTTTCCCCATCAGGCCTCCAGCTCGCGAGTTCCTGCTGATCTTCCTCCCGAGCGTTTACAGGAGCTTCGCAGATCTATTGCAGAGGAGGTTCGCAGGAGGTCGAGCAGGATTTTGAGGATCGTATGCGAGGCCGGGATCAGGAGGTTGCAGACATGCGAGATGAGATGCATTATTTGCGGGATATGGTTAGACGCTTGTCGCAGAGTCTTCAGCCTCCACAGCCTCCACAGCCTCCACGTGATCGTTCAGATTCTTGATGTATTTTTTTTTCTTTTTTTATGTTGTAAAAACTTCAAAATTTTAATATATAAATTATTTTTGAAATATTATTGTTTGGATTGAGTGAAAAATGTTTGTATCAATATTTAGATTTAGCAAAATTGAATTAATCGTTTTAATTTTTAATCATTTAAATATTTTTAAAAATAAAATTTGCGACGCATTAGCGACTGATATTGGATCGCTAATATTTTTAAGATATTATTATTAAATATTGCGATGCAATGACCTGGCATCGCAATAATTTAAAAATGAATTTAATAGCGACGCATTAGCGACTAAAATTGAGTTACTATTTTATCTTAAAAATTATTTTAAAATATTGCGACGCAATTACCTTGTGTCACAATATTTTAAAATAATTTTTATTTGCGACGCATTAGAGCATCACAATATTTAATAATAATTTTTTAAAAAATTAATTATAAATATTGCGACGCAAATTAGTGCGTTGCAATATTTAATAATAATTTTTTTAAAAAATTAATTATAAATATTGCGACACAAATTAGTGCGTCGCAATATTTAATAATAATTTTTTAAAAAATTAATTTTAAATATTGCGACGCAAATTAGTGCGTCACAATATTTAATAATAATTTTTTAAAAAAATTAATTTTAAATATTGCAATGCAAATTTGTGCATCGCAATATTTAATAATTTTTTTTCTAACTAAATTTATTTTTAAATTTAGCGACGCATTTTCATGCGTCGCAATATTGCGACGCAATGTGGCATCGCAAGAGCATCGCAGAGAGTCGCAAATTGCGACGCAATTGCGACAAAAGGGTATTGCGACGGACAGTTGAGCGACACCCTCGTTGCATCGCTATTGCGTCGCAATATCATGTTTAGCGATGCAATTGCGACGCATTTGGGCGTCGCAATATTTAAAATCTCTTGTAGTGTTACTTATTGAGTGTGAGCTCATATAAATCTCATAATGTTTTTCAGAGCTTTAGGACTCAAGGTGGAGATATGAGCTAGATGAAGCTTCTATTAAACAATTAGATTCATTATATGTCATGTGTGTAGGGCTTGTAGCCCAAACCTTATGATTATGGTGTGTAGGGTTTGTAACCCCAGTATTGCTTGTGTGTAGGGTTTCTAGCCCAGAACTTATAACTATGGTTTGTATTAAGTTATGGATTTAGATTGAATAATCATAATTATTGCCTTATGTTGACTTATGTGTCATAATTCGGGACGCCTTGCATGCCTGGCATGCGGCGGGTTGTCACCCTAACTCAAATTTTTGGGTCCGGGGCGTGACATGAGGATTCCACGGTTCTTTGGGAATTTCAAAAGCAATAAAGTAGAGAAATTAATTCCAAAGATGAGGAGTCTCTTTATGGGAGGAATTACGAATTAATTCCAACGGGAGAAATTAATTCCAGCAATTCGTAGTCCAGCTGTGGGATCACGTGTAAGACTCAAGAGAAGCCGTGAGGCTTCTAGCTACCCAGGCCATGGTGGCAGCCATCAAGGATGGCCTTGAAGACATACGTGAAGAGTGGCTTCACGAGTGGAAGATTCCGCTTGATGATATTGCCAAGAAGAGACATACAAGAGGGCCATGCCATGAAGAGGAGGAAACTTGTGGAGCCTTGGTGGGACCGAAAGAGTCACGGCAAGGGAAGGAGGAGGACGTTCCAGTGGAACGTGAGATCTTTCAGCAAAGGTAAAAAGACTTTAAAATTCTTTTCAAGAAAAGAGATTGTAGTTGGATCAAGAGACTACACACCTAATTATTGACAACAAAAGGGTGAAAGCCCCAGAGTACTTCTCCAGTGAAGTTGATTCCACTACCGTTCATTGAGGACTAAACCCCAACAATTTGTATCAGAGCCAGGTTGGTTCAGAAACAACCTAATTATTGACAACAAATTTGGAGATCTTACAGAATAAATTTGGAGATTTTCAAGGGTTGAAAAAAAAATTTAGCAGGGCCTCATCAGGTACTCTATTTTTTGGAATATTTTGTGCTATTTTTGGTTGAGATCTGGCCATGTGTAATAGCATAAAATTAGAGTTTGAGAAGTTTCATGGGAAGGAAAGTTTCTCCATGTGGAAAGTCCGAGTAGAGGATCTTCTTGCGCAGTAAGGTTTAGATCTGGCTTTAGAGGAAAGGCCAGATGGGATAACAGAAAAGCAGTGGTTGTCGTTGGAGAAGAAGGCATGTTCAATGATCAGGGGATGTCTGGCAGATTCAGTCATTTATTCAGTGCTGGAGGAGAAGACCCTAAAGGGACTCTGGTCGAAGTTGCAAGCCCTCTACATAGGAAAGAACATGTGTAACAAGTTGATGTTGAAGAAGCGCCTCAACAGCCTTCGGATGTCAAAAGGTTGAGATGTGCTGGGCCACATCCAGGTGTTCGAACAGGTGAGCAATGAATTACTGAATGTCGAGGTCAAGATGGAGGAGGAAGATAAGGCACTTTTGCTATTGTGTTCGCTGCCCACATCACATGACTCATTGGTCACGATGCTGCTCTATGGGAAGGAGACATTATTCTATGAAGATATTATCTCGGTGCTTCGGACGAATGAGCAGAGGAAAAGGATGATCAAGGAAGCTGTTCCCCAGAAGGGTTTATCAGTTGGGGAAAGGTCAGGCAGAGGCAGGGACATGAGCAGGCCTAGAGGATGGTTACAGTCCAAGAAGGCTAAGTGCTACAAGTGTGGTAAGGTAGGATATTTTAAAAGGGATTGTCCTAAGTTGAAAAAAGGAAAAAAGGAAGGATATGAGTCTGTGAGTATAGTTGCAGGACAAAAGGTGGAGGATGATCTCTTGGTGGTATCAGATGGTCATAGTCACAGTACAGAGATGTGGACCTTGGATTCAGCCTGTTCTTATCATTACACTCCCAACCGGTCGTGGTTCAGTACTTACACAGAGGTTGATGAGGGGTTTGGTGTCACTGGGGTACCTGGAGTAGACTGGATACAGCTTCAGCAGTCATGCCACGAGTGGAGTTCTGAACATCTCCAATGGAGCTATGGTAGTGATGAGAGGGAGAAGGCTGGAGAACAACCTATATATGTTGGAGGGCTATGTGGTGACAAGGAAATCTGAGGCAGCAGCTGTGGAACAGGATCCTTAGGATGTATACAGGATGTGGCATTACCGCCTAAGCCACATAGGAGACAAGGGGATGAAAGAACTGAGCAAGAGAGGACTACTTCCAGACCTGAGTGGTGGAGTTATGGAAATCTGTGAGCCATGTCAGATGGGGAAGCAGAGGAGTGTGCAGTTCTTGGTCAGCATAGCTAGGAGTGCGGAACCCCTAGAGTTAGTACACAGGGAGTGATAAACTCATTACCCTGGAAGAAACCCTTTGTAAATATTACAAGAATGAGATGAGATTATGCTAAAGACTCTTGACGACACCCCACATCTGGTTGCTGAAACACTACTTGCACTGCAGCCTCCCATCTAGCTTAAAAGGCCCTTGTTTTCTGTGTGCAAACAGAATCTTAGACACAAGGCTCCTTTAATAATTCCAAAACACTTGGTAGAGACTACAACCTTTTAATGCAAACACATAAACAATCATTAGACCATAGCAGGAAAAAAAACCATGAGTACACCCACAGGATAGAGTTCCATGAAACCCTTTCCTTTGCTTTCATGATAGCCCTTTCTTTTCCCTCCTCGGAATTTGTGAGATTGGAAAATCTTTTTTCCCCGTTAATAAGATGAGCGCCACTTGCAATTAATACAAAAGTTACATATAGGTACCCTAGGAGAATAATATGGGCCTATATGTATTCTATGCGAACCATCACAAGAAAGTACCATGTTTGCACTCTTACTGTAAAACTCTCATCTGATTTGCTTATAGTTCCAAATAAGTCTAAATATATTTCAACTTTTTATTGTTCAGCCTTTGGCAGGACATGTTAACAGAGCTTTAAAATCCACTTCACCCTTAACCCTCTGGCCCAAAAGCTATAACTAAGAGGTATATTTCTGAAAAAGTTTAACAAGAGGGGTTAATCCCCTGAACTTATTCCCTATGGACCCCAGAAATAACAGCATATCCCCCCCAGCTATCCCATGAGGGCATATTTGGCAATATGAAAATTTTGGTTTTAACCCTAGTCCTTTCATTCTTTCCTCTCCCATCCGAGTGGCCGTCACCCTTGCTTCCGTCTTCCGATCTCTACTCCCGTCCAAGCGGTCGTTGCCCCTGCTCCCGTCTTTCGATCTCTGCTCTCAAACGATGGTTCTTGGCATCTATCTCCTCCATCTCCATCTATCTCCTTGTCGGCTTCGCTATCATCGGTGCCGTCATTGTCAAGCTCACCGCCGGCCTCACTGGTGATTAAATCTCTCACCTTCTTAAACCCCCATATCTCCTCCCTTTTATCTTCATCACTTTTTATCATTTACTATTTTTTTCTTTCTGATTTTTATTTTTGATATACCAGAGAAGGACGCCAAGAACTCACACTTCGTTCAGGAGTGCAACAGGTTCGATCTCATCTCAAATCCTAATTTTTCTTTTCTTTTCAAAAAATGAGTTTTTAAATGCCCTTTTAATATTATTTCGACCAATCTACATATAATTTTGTGGTGCTTGATGTTTTGGTGTTAGGATTACTTAGATTACCTAAGATTTAGTGCTAGATTAAAAAAAAAAAAAAACACAAAGTGTTGCATCTTGTTCTCTTTTGTTCGTTGGTACGAGGGCACATAATCACCAACTAAGCTTATCTGGCTTTGCCTCCCTTAATGATTGGAATGTTGTGTTCTTTCTCATTGGAGTTTAGGTTGGAGACTTTACCCTATTGTTAATATCGTTCTCTCTTTTTTTGTTGTAAGAAAATTTTTGCAAAAGATTAGTTTTTTGTTATAGATAATTTCTGATAAATGAATTATTGGAGAATTCTATATGTTTTGGTGGTTGATGTTTAAGGAGATATGAGATGTCTTATTTCATGGCTGTTTGATTGCCAATAGTGTAGTTTATTTTTGGTGTATATTGACCTTACTACATAAAATCTGAGATTCATAGGGACGAGTACAATAATGTGAATCTGGAGATAGAAAGAAGTGCACTTGATGCACTTGAATTATAAGGTTTTATAAATGGCAGACAATAAAATGATTGCTGGGATTTTAGTTTTTGATAGAATAAAGGTGTAATGCAGGGAGCTTTAAAACGTTTTATCAAAAACTATGACATCATTGTAGAGACCTAAGTGAATATCAGGAAGGTTTTTATGGCCTATCCATCACATATTATTCAAGAGTATTATATTGTTTATGCACTTGTAATATGCTAGGTTAAACCATTAGTATGTTTATTTTCCTTTTCTTGTATATCATCGAAAAATTAGGCCCACAAAAGAAGAACCATGGCTGGCACTTGGAAGAGCGGTGAAACAGTATCATCTCATGAGGGTTACTAATTGGACCGATGAAGAGGATAAAATCTTGTCAAGATTGCTGAAGGAGAAGTTTCTTAGGGGTGGTACATCCATAAATACATTTACCAAGCCTGCACTCCTTTGAGTTCTTGAACGGTTCAATATGGAGGCTAAAACCAAGTACACCATTCAGAATATGAAAAATAGAATGAAAATTTGAGAAAATTTTTTGCCAATATCATTACTTGGCGACTTTGTCTGGTTGGAGTTGGGATCCAGAGAGACAAATCCCTGCCAATACTGATGAATAGTGGGGCAGTGTGATCTCGGTAAGCAAATCAGTCAATGTTTCTTAGAATTGCATTCACTTTAAATAAATTGAAGCTAATTTTATATTTGGGTGTATACTAGGTCAATAGAAAACTGATACACTGTAGGAACAAGCCATTTGCACCATATGAGGATATGCTCAGTTGGTATGAAAAGCAAGTTGCTACTGGTGCAGGGGCTGCGACAAGAATTGATGCAAATCCTCTGCAAGCAATTCCAGCACTCTAATCATCAGACGTTCCAATTTTTAGGACTACTGCCCCTCTTTTATTTACTCATTCGGATGACTGCTATTTCAATAAATCGAATTTACATAATGAGACTGTGATTAGTTTTGAGCCTACTCAATTCAATTTGGCAATGATGATAGGGACTTATTATTTGCTGTGACGCTCAATGTGTGTGCTGTGATATCATGACTTGAAGGGCATTTCTAAATGCAACCGTTATGAATCATATGTTTGACACCCTATCTGAGCCAAGGGCTATGATGTTAGGTAGAATCATAGCATTTCCTGACTCGGATGCATGCAAATTCTAACCGTAAGGAAATAACAACCGATAATGACTATCTGAGCCAACTCAATCTATGTCCCTATTATGGTTTCAGTTACAAGATCATGCTGAAGGTTTGCTTCTTGTTACGTGTAAGGCATATTTTTTTCCTGTTTGCTTCTTGTTACAGGATCATGTTGAAGGTTATCACGACATGTGCTGCAAAACTCATCAAGGTCTCAGATTTCATCTCATCAATCAGATAATAGCCTCAAGCTGTCAATTTTAAGTGGCATTTTTAAAGTATCAAATATGCTACATTGCTTTACTGGGTTGTTAGTTCCGGAATAGGGTGGAAATATGTATTGCTTATTTAGTTACCAGAAACTCTGGTTCTCAATCTGAATGCTTTGTGATGTACAAGGTTTCAGTTAATAGTTCTTCCTAGTTCCTTCTATGTGTTATCCTACAGGTACATGCAATTGATGTATGGCAGCATGTTTTTGCTGAGATTGTAAAGACTTGTGAGTTTTTTTTGACTGAATTGATTAAATAAATGAGTTCTGGATTTCTGATTCGAACTGTTGATATCTGCTTCAATGTTTAGGACTGTTTTGATGCTTGGGAATTGGATTTGAATGGAAGAAAGGAATTGTACATTGTTACTTTGCTGAAAGGTTGAGTTGTCTGCAACTTATGTTATTATTATTATTCTATTTGGTGTAAAAATCATGAGAACATGTGATGGCCAGTGACTGCATATCCAAAGTTCCATTTCAGAAAACTTCTTTACATGTTGAATTTTGGGTGAAGCTTCGCATCCTTCTTCATAAATGAGTGCAGTGCTTTGAACATTCCTTAAAAAGAGAAGTCATAGTTATAGACCCCTCAGAAAAAGAAGAATAACAAATCACAGGTGTCGTTGAAAGTGGAAAAAATATGTTTCCAGCAAGTCACTTCAGGCATGCGAGTTATTCAAGGGTGTTGGAAAAGTTTATAAAAAAAATAAAAAATAAAAAATAAAAAATAAAAAGGGGAACGCCTACGAGCGAAACGCTCGCGGACGTTCTTTCCGTTGCATGGATGTCCGTTGCCTCAACGGACTTTTGTGTGAAGACCAACGTTTCAGAAACGGCCCAAATAATTTAATTTGTAAGCCGTTTTTGACGTAATTTAAGGCTAACGGCCATTAGGCCTTTATGGCCATTATGGGCCGAACCATTGGAGTTTTTATGGCCGAGCCTATAAATAGGCTTAGGAATTTAGATTGAGGTAAGAAATCAATAATAATTTGGAGTAGCCTATGATTTGTTTTGTCTCATTTTGTTTTTATATATTTTATTGATCTTTTGGGCATCTGAAGGAAATCGTTGGGTTTGCATCTCCACACGATCATGCTCGTAGTAGGAGGATCGGGTCGAGCCGGGTCGTTGTACCTTGGGGATAGATCGCCAACAACCTGCATGAAGGGGCGAAAATCTGATCCTTAGGGCAGTGTCTAACACGCCTCGGTCCTGGTTTGATCCTATTAATCTTTTGGTTTTACTTTATTTGTATATTTAAATTTCTATAACATATTTCTAGCAATTTTATAAAGTGATTTTTTGTAAGATCAAAATATTTTTTCCAACAGCTAAGGATCAGATATTTCCTTCTTCTCTAGAGATTGCTAGATTTTCATTCCATTTACTCATTCTGCTTTTGCATGAGTTTGCTCAACATATAAATTTTTTATGCCACTCTGAAATGCATGTGCATTAATGGTGCAAATGTTGCTATGCTAAATTATGATCATCCATTGGGCCCAAGATTTAAAGGGAAAAGATTATGGTTTGAATACTTATTATTTTTCTTGGGCAAAATATTAATATTGCTGCAATGCTTTAAATTATATTTCATAAGTTGATCTTTTTACCGTTGGAATGGATTGTTGTGCTATGTTGCTTTAAAAGAGTTAGTTGATACACGCCATTTTTCTTCCTTACTAATTTTTGTTAAATATATGATAAAAATAATACTCAGTTTATCTTCACCATCAGATGGTTAAGTGCTCATGCACATACATGGACAGAAATTGGTGTAACAAATCTTGGTTATTAAATAGATTGGGCAATCATGGTCATGTACTTAGCCTATAATAAAAGCGACTGTCCAGCTATCTCTGCAATTTGCTATGCAATTGTTTTAGTACAAACAATCATTATTTGGTTTATCTGCTTCATTTGTAGCTTCATTTGTAGTATCAAATTTTAATACATTTTGATATGCCTCGAACGATATATGGTGAGCATAAAATATACTAAACTGATAAATAAGACATAACAAAAATAATAACATATGACATTGTTGTCTTATTCTAAATGTTAGACACTGTTGAGCTTCCTTTGTCTTCTGACTTGTTAGAGGTTGAAGCTTGGATCTTGGTGTGTATGCATATGGTTTGTTCAACATGTCAGAGGCTTCTTTCTATTCACCGAACATTCACATGTTTAATTATATGTATATAAATACATACACATTTATACATGTATGCATATAGGTACACAGACGTGTGCAAATCAGGTGCGGCTTGTCACATCTTAGTGCCCAAGTACATATGTAATATGTATACTTATTCTCTCCTTAAGTTAGTGTAGTAACTAACAAAGCTAACAAATATAAAGCTGAAGTGCTAATCAGAAACTGAATTACTTTGTTCACTGGATAGATAGACAAGGGGTGAAGTCATCAAATAGGTGGTTAACCATTCAGCATGAAAACAAAGCCTTGTTGAAAAACACACATGCTTGCACTTGTGCACATAATATATGCATGCTTATATAGATATATTTTTATATCATCTTATTATTTAACTTTCAAGTGCAGCTACAAGTATATATATTTGCATTCTTACATAAATGCAAAAGTTTTTCTGTTCCAGATAAGTGTTTTCTGGTATAGTAATCAATATTTAATATCTCCTTGTTGTGTTGAAGTTGCTAGACAAAAGTGACAGCATTGGGCAAATACTTATTGCTTACCTACTATTGTGAATCTTTTATGTTACCAAATGGCAAAGAATGGATGAACTTGGATGCGGTGACAAGGTATGTCATTTAAATGCTCTATTTTGAGTCTCTTAATATATATTGCCATGAGATTTAATAAAAGTTTTTATAATTTACTAAATAATCTCATGACTGTTGGAATATCCAACTTATTGTTTACCTTATATTTGGATATTCAATTCTAATATATCTTTGCCTGATTCTCTTATTTAAGGTCTAGTCCAAAATAATATTATCTCTTTGGAATTTGCCGAGAAGATTTTGGCAAACAAATTAACCAAGGAGTTATCTAGGAATGGAGTCGTAGATTTATCGAGGGGGATGTGGCTTAAGCCCATTATTTGGTCGCCAGCAGTGGATACCCAACCTCTGTGATTGGAGATCCCATGAATGAGGTTCAATGTGGTAGAAACGAAGCTGATTGAGTGATCGTGTTAGAGCATAAATTTTGAAAATTTTTCATCCAATCCCTATGATGAGTGCTCTTATAAAGTGACAAAGTAAATTTGTGTAAGGTTGAGTCATACTCTTAATGGATCCAAGGTAGGTTATCTGCAGGGTATTGTCACAAATACCCTTGGAGGATTCACCTATATGAGAATCGTCATATTAGGCCGTGACTAAAGGTTTGGGCTAACCTTAAAGAATTCTCATGAAAAATTAAGGTACTAAGCGCAAGGCCTTTAATATGCGCTAACCGCTTAAACCCAATTGATCCATACTGTGTGTGTGATTAGTAGAAGTGTAACCCCCGAGACCTTAATTACCTATAAGGAGGGGAGAATGTAACCCTCCGAGACCTTAATTACCTGGTTCGTGAGATTTAGTGTAGGATCCTGCAGTTTCACGTGGCGATTATGTTTACAATTCCGCGTAACGAATGGGTTTTTGGAGTCTCTTTAAGAGGCAGCGCGTGAGGAATAAATAGGGAGGAAGAGGACTCCCTCCATCATCCGGGCGTCCGCTTCCATCAGGTCATCCCCTGCCTCTCAGAGAGAGAGAGAGAGAGCGGGAGAGAGAGAGAGAGAAAGCATGAGAGAGAGAAAGAGAACCAGAGAGAGAGAGAGAGAGAGGGAGAGAGAGAGAAAGCATGAGAGAGAGAAAGAGAACCAGAGAGAGAGAGAAAGAGAACCATAGAGAGAGAGAGAGAGAGAGATCACGAGAGAGAAGAAAGGAGGACCCGGCCGATCCCCTTGGTTCAGGCCCGGCGGCATGCTCGCCGCCGCGCCGGGCCTGATACCTGGCCGGCGACCCCGCCGGCGCCGAGGGAGGCGTCCGGCGGGTTGGTGGTGGAGAGAGAGAGGAGAGGGAGGGCCAATTGGCCCTCCTCTCGCGCGGTGGCGGAAGCCGAACCGGCTTTCGCCGGTTGGTTCGGGCCCGGCGGTGTGCTCGCCGCCTCGCCGGGCCCGAGACTAGGCCTGTCGCCTCCACCGGCGCCGGGCGTGCGTCCGGTGGAGGTCCGGCCGGCCATGGTGGCCGGCCGTGCCGCCGGCACGATTTCGTGCCGCACGGAGGAGTTAGAAGGAGTGAGAGAAATTGAGGGGGGAAAGGAGATTTGGCGGCCGGCCGCAGCGGCGGCCGGCTCTGGCCCGGCCACCGGCGGCCGGGCCACCCTCAATTTGGCCGGCGGCGGCCCCGGCCGCCGGCCATGTCCCCGTCCCCTGTTCGGTGAAACAGGGGATCGGGAGGGATGATAAGGCTGAACCGGGCCGGCTGGGCCGGCCGGTTCAGGCCTTTTGGGCCGTGCTGAGAGCTGATGTTTGGACTGATTTTTGGGCCCTGTAACGGGCCGGGATTAGCATAATTTTTATATGGCTAGAATCTGGGTGAATTCTAGTTTCTTGGAGTATTTTTACTTCCCCATTTGAGTGAGTATGGTGAGAGATATTCGAGTCCGAAGTTGGGCCCGTGGATTGGTTAGGGTAGAGTCTTAGGAATCATTTCATTATCCAGATTTTAATCATTTAATTGTGTAAAATGATCCTGTAGGTATCCCGACATCTGATTAGATGATATATCTGTTGGATTGCGTGCAAAGGTAAGTAAGCCAGTTATCAGTTTATTAAATAATTTATTTCAGGATATGCGTAGTTAAATTATGAATTGTTATTGGCTAAATGTGTAAGTAGATGAATACTATGATTTCATGTGTGGATGCTATATTATGCATGAGAGATGCTGTTGCTATGCATGAGACTGTTGCTATGCATGAGAGATGCAGTTGCTATGCATGAGAGATGCAGTTGCTATGCATGAGAGATGCAGTTATTATGAAATTGATGTGATATATTACATGCAATTGTTCAGTAGGTATAATCCACTGTTTTGCTACATGATTGATGTATTGATGTATTGATGTGATGTGAGGTACTGTTATGTGTCGCCGCGGCTCTCCTTTATCATGACATACCCTGGTATTTCGACCCTACTTCAGTAGGGGGGATACCGGTTGGTACATTATGGTATTTCGACCCTACTTCAGTAGGGGGATACCGGTTGATACATTATGGTATTTCGACCCTACTTCAGTAGGGGGGATACCGGTTGATATATTATGGTATTGGTATTTCGACCCTACTTTAGTAGGGGGGATACCGGTTGATACATTATGGTATTTCGACCCTACTTCAGTAGGGGGATACTGGTTGGTATACTATGGTATTTCGACCCTACTTCAGTAGGGGGGATACTTGTTAGTATACTATGGCATTTCGACCCTACTTCAGTAGGGGGGATGCCGGTTGGTACATTATTGAGATATTGCAGGGCCGTGGGTCACATTTACAGTTACCATTGAGAGTATAAACAGTGGGTTTACCTATATAGTATAATTGAGCGGTTATGGATGCAAATGATTAGTATTATATTCATAAGTGCCGCCGCGGTTCTCCTTTGCTATGGCCATACACATCTAGAGGATGTGCTCAGATGAGGCATTGCAGGGCCGTGGGACACGCATGATATAATACTTACATTGCATAATGGAGTGATTATGAATGCAAAAGAATGAATTATATTGATATGTGCCGCCGCGGTCCTCCTTTGTTATGGGGCATTGCAGGGCCGTGGGACACATATAATATAATATGACAATGAATTGTTTATATGCACTGATAATTTGCTATGATATAATACAACAATGATGAGTGCAAATGATTTGAATTATATTTATATGTGCCACCGCAGCTCTCCTTTGTTATGGGGCATTGCAGGGCCGTGGAACACATATGATATAATATAACAATGATGGGTTTACTTACATTGCATGTTTGAGTATTTGTGAAATGTTTATGCATGCAGATCATTTATATGCTTATTGATTGCTATGCTATGATTGGACTGCATAACATGGTTTACTTACTGAGTGTAATCTCACAAAAATATTATAATGTTTTTGCTACAGGACCATGAGATTTGAGAATAACATGTTGGAGTGATGGACATCAACTCAAATAAAATATAGATTTTGTCTCATTGCTATGCCAGTGTATTTATGTGTAGGGCTTGATGCCCAGACTATGTTATTGTGGTGTATAAGGAACCATAGGTTCGTTGGAGCTTCTATTTAAAATAAAGTGGATTCATATGTCGATGTAACCCCAGTAATGCTTATGTGTAGGGCTTGTAGCCCAAATCTCTAGTTATGGATTGTATTAAAGTCATGGACTTGAATGATATATAGGTTGATGCTTTTCTTGAACTCAGTGTTATGTTTCGGGATGCCTTGCGTGCCCGGCATGCGGCGGGTTGTCACCCTAGCTCAAAAATTTTGGGTCTGGGGCGTGACAGCTTTTATGGTATCAGAGCACTAGGTTATGACCCTAGGGACACGGACATATTGACATGATAACCCTAGGGACACTGACATATTGACCTGATAACACGTAGAGAACATATTTTGATGACATTATACTTAGAGTCACCTGACACTTTAGTTTATGATGATATTAACCACATCTAATTTATCAGAAAATAGTTATGGCTCGCCATACTAGGAGCCAACTGTATGAGGAGGACTCTCTGGCCGGTAATGCTGATCAGCCGGCGGGTCAAGGAACTACTGGAGGTATGGCCCCTGCCAACCCAGTAGGGACTGAGCACCAGTGATTCCAGTCCGAGATGCTTCAAGCTCTCTCGGGTATGGCGCAGTCTATGCAGGACATGTAGCATCAGAGTGCGCAGCGGAAGCATGGTGGGCCCATAACCCACAGGACCCAGATTATGATCTTAGGGACATATGCATAATGACACTCTAGGTAAAATACTTGGATGACATTGAGACAATTATGACTTTCAAGGAATTTCATGAATTATGCTTTGGGAGCTTGAAATTTAAAGTTTATCAAGATATTAATTGAATTAAAAGTTTGATAGGAATTGAGAATGAACCATCACAAGTCAATAATATTATGTGGGCTCCCTGGCTGGTAGCCTTGATCAGTGGGGAGGTCAAGGGGGGGGGCTTCTAGAGGTTTTAGCTCCATCAAACTTGCTGGAAATGATTAGTAGCAATTTTAGACCTTTAATTAATATGGGTAGACGAGATTTTAATTGGATATGCAATAAAAGACAGATGAATATATGAAATATGACATAGTAGTGGAAAATTTCAATTGATGACTAACATAACTAAGATATCATCATTATGTTCATATTGCAATTGAGTTGATATGTGGATTTGGAGTTAGTAAATCTAAATTTGAATGTGGATATATATAATGAATTTTATTTGTAGAACTTACATTGTTGATGTTGTAAGTTAAGATTATGAGCTAATCTGCTGGTTATAGAGATGATTAATATTGATGATATTTTGGGAATAGAATAGTTAATTACATGTTTTTGATTAATCATAATTGAGTACTTTCTGAATTCGAGACTGATGGATAAATTATCAATCAGCCATGAGTGACATATCTATATTCAAAGAAAATGAATTTTAATTACGATAATTATGAAAGATATCTTAAATGATTGGCATAATGTTCATTGATGTTAGCTTGAAGTATTCAAGAGTGAAACTAAGTATATTATGATGATTGATATAAGTGTCGTAATGATTAATGGCACATTCAACTATTCAAGAGTTGAGAGAACATTGAAAAAAAATTATCTTATATCTAATTCTCAAGAATTTTGAACTGTCTTATTAAGGAATTGAGAGTACCTGATATGTTGCTAACCTTAAGCATGGAAGACATTCTACATGTAATAGACAACTACAGAAACCAATAAGATTTTAGATGTTATACCGTGAGCCTGTGTGATGGATTTAAGAGGTGCTTGGTATTGTTCTTAACCTTAATGAAATTACTTACTTATTGATTACCAATCCAATATTCAAATGGATTCATTTCAATTGTCTACGATATAAGGTATAGATTTCCTTCATATTGAGATGAGGTGAGAGCGACAATGTTGGACTGAGCTTGTTTAGCAGCTATGAAAAGTATCATTAATTAAAGCAGTTTTTGTAGCTCAAAGTTAATAGAAAAGTCATGTTTGAAATTTTAGGTAAAGATCAATTGGAAGCTTTGCTAACCAATGATGTTATGAGGTCTGTGTTAGAGGTGACTTGAGCCATAAAACATTGGGTCATTTGAAACTTTGATCAAGATAAGGAAGTGTCTTATAGCTTAACACTGCTTTCATTACCCTTTGTAGTGTTCAATGTGTTTCATACCTTTATGACTGAGAAGGTATATTTCAAACCCCGTTATGTGTTAGAACTTGAACCAATTTAGCTGATTATGAGATAGAAAATTTGGATTTGTATCCTATTGGATGTATAGCAAATTTCGAGGACGAAATTTTTATAAGGGGGGGAGAATGTAACCCCCGAGACCTTAATTACCTATAAGGAGGGGAGAATGTAACCCTCCGAGACCTTAATTACCTGGTTCGTGAGATTTAGTGTAGGATCCTGCAGTTTCACGTGGCGATTATGTTTACAATTCCGCGTAACGAATGGGTTTTTGGAGTCTCTTTAAGAGGCAGCGCGTGAGGAATAAATAGGGAGGAAGAGGACTCCCTCCATCATCCGGGCGTCCGCTTCCATTAGGTCATCCCCTGCCTCTCAGAGAGAGAGAGAGAGAGGGAGAGAGAGAGAGAAAGCATGAGAGAGAGAAAGAGAACCAGAGAGAGAGAGAGAGAGAGAGGAGAGAGAGAGAGAGAAGCATGAGAGAGAGAAAGAGAACCAGAGAGAGAGAGAAAGAGAACCATAGAGAGAGAGAGAGAGAGAGATCACGAGAGAGAGAAAGGAGGACCCGGCCGATCCCCTTGGTTCAGGCCCGGCGGCGTGCTCGCCGCCGCGCCGGGCCTGATACCTGGCCGGCGACCCCGCCGGCGCCGGGGGAGGCGTCCGGCGGGTTGGTGGTGGAGAGAGAGAGGAGAGGGAGGGCCAATTGGCCCTCCTCTCGCGCGGTGGCGGAAGCCGAACCGGCTTTCGCCGGTTGGTTCGGGCCCGGCGGCGTGCTCGCCGCCTCGCTGGGCCCGAGACTAGGCCTGTCGCCTCCACCGGCGCCGGGCGTGCGTCCGGTGGAGGTCCGGCCGGCCATGGTGGCCGGCCGTGCCGCCGGCACGATTCCGTGCCGCGTGGAGGAGTTAGAAGGAGTGAGAGAAATTGAGGGGGGAAAGGAGATTTGGCGGCCGGCCGCAGCGGCGGCCGGCTCTGGCCCGGCCACCGGCGGCCGGGCCACCCTCAATTTGGCCGGCGGCGGCCCCGGCCGCCGGCCATGTCCCCGTCCCCTGTTCGGTGAAACAGGGGATCGGGAGGGATGATAAGGCTGAACCGGGCCGGCTGGGCCGGCCGGTTCAGGCCTTTTGGGCCGTGCTGAGAGCTGATGTTTGGGCTGATTTTTGGGCCCTGTAACGGGCCGGGATTAGCATAATTTTTATATGGCTAGAATCTGGGTGAATTCTAGTTTCTTGGAGTATTTTTACTTCCCCATTTGAGTGAGTATGGTGAGAGATATTCGAGTCCGAAGTTGGGCCCGTGGATTGGTTAGGGTAGAGTCTTAGGAATCATTTCATTATCCAGATTTTAATCATTTAATTGTGTAAAATGATCCTGTAGGTATCCCGACATCTGATTAGATGATATATCTATTGGATTGCGTGCAAAGGTAAGTAAGCCAGTTATCAGTTTATTAAATAATTTATTTCAGGATATGCGTAGTTAAATTATGAATTGTTATTGGCTAAATGTGTAAGTAGATGAATACTATGATTTCATGTGTGGATGCTATATTATGCATGAGAGATGCTGTTGCTATGCATGAGAGATGCTGTTGCTATGCATGAGAGATGCAGTTGCTATGCATGAGAGATGCAGTTGCTATGCATGAGAGATGCAGTTATTATGAAATTGATGTGATATTACATGCAATTGTTCAGTAGGTATAATCCACTGTTTTGCTACATGATTGATGTATTGATGTATTGATGTGATGTGAGGTACTGTTATGTGTCGCCGCGGCTCTCCTTTATCATGACATACCCTGGTATTTCGACCCTACTTCAGTAGGGGGGATACCGGTTGGTACATTATGGTATTTCGACCCTACTTCAGTAGGGGGGATACCGGTTGATACATTATGGTATTTCGACCCTACTTCAGTAGGGGGGATACCGGTTGATACATTATGGTATTGGTATTTCGACCCTACTTCAGTAGGGGGGATACCGGTTGATACATTATGGTATTTCGACCCTACTTCAGTAGGGGGGATACTGGTTGGTATACTATGGTATTTCGACCCTACTTCAGTAGGGGGGATACTTGTTAGTATACTATGGCATTTCGACCCTACTTCAGTAGGGGGGATGCCGGTTGGTACATTATTGAGATATTGCAGGGCCGTGGGTCACATTTACAGTTACCATTGAGAGTATAAACAGTGGGTTTACCTATATAGTATAATTGAGCGGTTATGGATGCAAATGATTAGTATTATATTCATAAGTGCCGCCGCGGTTCTCCTTTGCTATGGCCATACACATCTAGAGGATGTGCTCAGATGAGGCATTGCAGGGCCGTGGGACACGCATGATATAATACTTACATTGCATAATGGAGTGATTATGAATGCAGAAGAATGAATTATATTGATATGTGCCGCCGCGGTCCTCCTTTGTTATGGGGCATTGCAGGGCCGTGGGACACATATAATATAATATGACAATGAATTGTTTATATGCACTGATAATTTGCTATGATATAATACAACAATGATGAGTGCAAATGATTTGAATTATATTTATATGTGCCACCGCAGCTCTCCTTTGTTATGGGGCATTGCAGGGCCGTGGAACACATATGATATAATATAACAATGATGGGTTTACTTACATTGCATGTTTGAATATTTGTGAAATGTTTATGCATGCAGATCATTTATATGCTTATTGATTGCTATGCTATGATTGGACTGCATAACATGGTTTACTTACTGAGTGTAATCTCACAAAAATATTATAATGTTTTTGCTACAGGACCATGAGATTTGAGAATAACATGTTGGAGTGATGGACATCAACTCAAATAAAATATAGATTTTGTCTCATTGCTATGCCAGTGTATTTATGTGTAGGGCTTGATGCCCAGACTATGTTATTGTGGTGTATAAGGAACCATAGGTTCGTTGGAGCTTCTATTTAAAATAAAGTGGATTCATATGTCGATGTAACCCCAGTAATGCTTATGTGTAGGGCTTGTAGCCCAAATCTCTAGTTATGGATTGTATTAAAGTCATGGACTTGAATGATATATAGGTTGATGCTTTTCTTGAACTCAGTGTTATGTTTCGGGACGCCTTGCGTGCCCGGCACGCAGCGGGTTGTCACCCTAGCTCAAAAATTTTGGGTCTGGGGCGTGACAAGAAGTCTGAGTCAAAGGACCTAGTTCAAGGTCTAATCCACTATGGTTCCTTCAGATGTATACAATCAACACTAAGTGAGGTTCAAGTCTATTGGACACCTCACCTATTGCGCAGTATAAGATGCCCTAAAATTTTTGTTATATTTATTTTATTTATTTTTTTATTTTAAACTTTATGGGAGATTGTTGGAAAGTTTATAAAAAAAAAGAAAAAAAAAGGGGAACGCCTGCGAGCGAAACGCTCGCGGACGTTCTTTCCGTTGCATGGATGTCCGTTGCCTCAACGGACTTTTGTGTGAACGTTGGAAATGTTTCAGAAATGGCCCAAATAATTTAATTTGTAAGCCGTTTTTGACGTAATTTAAGGCTAATGGCCATTAGGCCTTTAAGGCCATTATGGGCCGAGCCGTTGGAGTTTTTATGGGCCGAGCCTATAAATAGGCTTAGGAATTTAGATTGAGGTAAGAAATCAATAATTATTTGGAGTAGCCTA
This sequence comes from Calamus simplicifolius, assembly GCA_900491605.1. Lineage (NCBI taxonomy): Eukaryota > Viridiplantae > Streptophyta > Magnoliopsida > Arecales > Arecaceae > Calamus > Calamus simplicifolius. The sequence continues at coordinate 533,616 of UESW01004890.1, read as the reverse complement.
TGATTTGTTTTGTCTCATTTTGTTTTTATATTTTATTGATCTTTTGGGCATCTGAAGGAAATCGTTGGGTTTGCACCTCCACACGATCATGCTCGTAGTAGGAGGATCAGGTCGAGCCGGGTCGTTGTACCTTGGGGATAGATCACCAACAACCTGCATGAAGGGACGAAAATCTGATCCTTAGGGCAGTGTCTAACACGCCTCGGTCCTGGTTTGATCCTATTAATCTTTTGGTTTTACTTTATTTGTATATTTAAATTTCTATAACATATTTCTAGCAATTTTATAAAATGATTTTTTGTAAGATCAAAATATTTTTTCCAACAAAGGGAATCTAGGTTCACTCATTTTATTGTCTCATGCATCAACTAATCAAAACTGTCTTTGGAGGCGTTCTCATCCAGCGTTGATGTCAAAGAGAGCCATCTATCATCACCGTTACTCGTGGCAAATTTAGCAAGTCTATTGATCCTCTCTTAAAAGCAATTTTAGCAAGTCTATGGCAGGTAGCATACCAATTTTAGCAATCTTAAATAATCAAGTAGTTTTGACTCGTGGATTGATATCCCAAACGATCTCAAGTTCCACCTTTTATAGAAGTGCTTGAACGTTTGGATTCGAAAGCCTGGAAGCTAGAAGTCATCACGTTTTTCGCTCCATCCTTTTTGCAACGAAGTCCAACAGATAAATTTGTCACAAGAGATTATTGAATCCCCTACTGATTTGAATTTCATAACCAAAATGGCCAACCATGAAAATGTAAACCTATATTAAAAAACTGCAACATGAAGCTTAGTGTGCCCAAAATCAATTAGTTTTCGTTCTATTTCTTTGTAGTCCTGGAATGAACCATCAGTTTGATTTCTCAAGCAGATCAGGACTTTGTTGTCTTGTATTCTATTTCTATTTATTTAGATGCAGCCCCCTGCTAGATGAGTAGCATAAAAAGTTTTCAACCACGACACCGTTTTATTTTGCGAGTTCTTGAGTAGGATTCTACTTCAACCACGGTTCTTCGGCCATTCGTATGGAATGAGTAGGTTACATTGGAGTCATAACTAGAATTGCCATGTACGCCCCCTATATGTGCCAGTTTCTGCAACATTCCCTCACGGATTCGGGGAGCCGTGCTTCACCTCGCCCAGGGTGTTCAAGCCCAAAGACTCATCGTTCCCTTCTCCGCTGCCCACTCTACCTTGCTGTTCCGGTCCCAGATCCCGAGAGGGTCAATCGGACTCAGGGTGTTCAGGCACTCGTCGTCCCCTTCTCCGTCGCCTACTCCACCTCGCTGTTTCGGTCCCGGTTCCCGAGAGGGGCAGCCGGACTCAGGGTGTTAATGCCCAAAGACTCGTCGTCCCCTTCTCCGCCACCCACTTTTTTTTCTATATCCATCTATTTTTCTTCTTCTCTATCTTCTCTCATGCGCATGATCTTGGTGGAAGCTACGCAATAAATGGTATCAGAGCATCAGAGAGGTGCTTGGGAAGAGAAAGAAAAGAGAAATCAAATCCTAGGTTTATCTTTTAAAAAAAAATTTCTCCCGTCCATCTTTCCCTTTTCCTCCTCTCCCCTCCTGTCATCATCTGTTCGTGAATGGTGCTCGCATGAAATCTCAAGAAGGAATTCTCCATCGATTTTTACATAGGCTCGCTTCAAGGGACCTTCGCCCAGGACATGAAGAAGGGAGGGACGTGGCTTCACGTTTTCACGTGAAGGAGTGTTTCCAGCATTTCTCCGGCCGGTCAACCAAGATGTGAAGAGCGTTGATTTTGGAGGAAGGGAGGAATTCCAACATTAAAAAAAAAAAGAGATCAGGCGTTCCAGCATTAAGACGCGGGCGTTTTGAATCCAGCATTAATTTCCGGTAAAGTCACGGTCAACGATCGGTGAGTTCTTTACGGAAGCCTTGATACGTTAAGAACCAGAAAGCCGTTTAACATGGAGTCAACAACTTCTTGAAAGGAACGGTGGGTTTTGAACCAGCAACCAAAAAAAGAAGCACGAGGCAACTAGCCTATACAGCAATTTGTTTGATTGCAACAAGCATCTTATCCAAGGGAAGCTAAAACTTCTTGGAAGGATTGCAGGAGAGAATTTCAACCAGAATTTTATTTCTAGGTATTTTTCTTAATTCATCTCTGTGATTACTGTTTGTGGCCTGATCAACCATGAGTAGTAGAAGCAAAGTTGAGTTTGAAAAATTTAATGGAAAATGAAGTTTTTCCATGTGGAAGGTGAGGGTTGAGGATTTACTGGTGCAGAATTTTCTTGATGTTGCTTTGGAATCAAAGCCTGAGGAGATGTCGGAAGGGGATTGGTTGTCTCTTGAGAAGAGGGCATGTGCAGCGATTAGAGGGTATCTTGCTGATTCAGTTTTGTACAGTGTCCTAGATGAGAAGAAACCGAAGGGTCTTTGGGCCAAGTTGCATTCCTTATACATGGACAAAAATATGTGCAATAAACTTATGTTGGAGAAATAATTATATGGTCTTCGGATGCAGGAAGGCGGAGATATTATTCTTCATATTCAGAAGTATGATAGGATATGCAATGATTTGATGACTCTTGGTGTTAAGATGGAGGAAGAAGATAAATCTCTTCTCTTGTTATGTTCATTGCCTATGTCTTATGATCCTCTTGTTACTACACTGCTTTATGAAAAAGAAACACTGCTTTATGAAGATATTGTATCTGTGTTGAGATCCAATGAGCAGCGGAGAAAGATAACAAGGGAAGGTGTAACTCAGGAGGGCCTCATGGTAGGAGAGAGAATCGGCAGAGGCAAGGAGGTCAGCAAGCATAGGGGCCGATCTAGGTCCAAGTCAAAGAAAGGCAAAGGCAAGTTCAGGTGTTACAAGTGTAATGGGGTTGGACACATAAAGAGGAATTATCCTCTTTGGAAGAAACCTCAAGAAGAGAAGAAAGAGAAGGAATCTGTTAGTACTGTTGAAGATGTAAGGGTCGAGGAGGACCTCTTGGTGGTTTCAGATGCACACAAGTACAGCAGACAGTTGGTTACTTGATTCAGCCTGCTCACATCATTATACACCGCATCGGTCCTGGTTTGCAAATTATACTAAAATCAATGTGGGGAATATGACATTAGGGGATAACCATTCTTGTAGAGTGGTAGGAGTTGGCACAGTTAGGATCAGAATGTTTGATGGGGTTGTGAGAACTCTTACTCATGTGAAGCATGTTCCTAACTTGAAGAAGAACCTAGTGTCCTTGGGATACCTGGAGAAGAATGTATTTGGTTTCAGTTGTCGTTCCGAAAATGGTGTACTCAACGTCATGAAAGGTGCCATGGTTGTGATGAGGAGGAACAGGCTGGAAAATAATTTGTATCAGCTGGTTGGATCTGTGATGTGTGGAGGTCTGAGATAGCAGCAGTAGTGCACAGTCAGCAAGATATGTACCGCATGTGGCACTACCGTCTTGGTCACATGGGAGAGCGGGGCATGAGTGTGCTGATGAAGGACAGGAGGATTCCAGCTTTGGATGAGGGTGTTGCAGAGGTCTGTGAGCCATGTCAGATGGGCAAGCAACACATGGTAAAATTTTCTACCAGTTTAGTGCATAGTATAGGTCCCTTGGAGCTACTACATAGTGATGTTTGGGGTTCAGCTCCAGTTTCGGGCATGAATGGGGCCAAATATTTCATGACTCTGAATGATGATTTTTTAAGGAAGGTCTGGGTATATTTCTTGAAGGAAAAGTCAGAGGTCTTCTTCAAATTTCAAGCATGGCAGGTTGAGGTGGAGAAGGAGACTAGGAGATATGTAAAGGTAGTGTGGTCTGATAACGGTGAAGAATTCACAAGTAAGGAGTTTTTAAAATTTTGCATAGACGAAGGTATCAAAAGACAATTTTCAGTAGTTAGAACTCCTCAGCAAAATGGAGTGGCTGAGAGAATGAACCGAACTCTCATGGAGAAAGCTAGATGCATGAGATTGCAAGTAGGATTACCTAAAATGTTTTGGGTGGACACAGTTGACACAACAGCCTACTTGGTGAATAGGTCTCCTCATGTCAAGCTTGATGGGAGGTTACCAGAGGATGTGTGGTCTGGTAGACAGGTGGAGCTTAGCCATATCAGAGTTTTTGGATGTACAGCATTTGTACATGTGGATGCCAGTCAGCGGACCAAGTTGGATGCTAAAGCCCGAAAAATGGTGTTCATTGGATATCCGCGAGGAGTCAAGGGATACAGGCTATGAGATCCCTTGGAGCAAAAGGCCATGATCAATAGGGATGTGGTTTTTGATGAGAGCTTAGTCTTCAAGAAGCATGAGGTGGTAGAGGTTCAGCCGGAGGCTCAGTCGGACGCGGGTGGGCAGCAGGAGGCTCAGCAGGGCGTAGCTGAGCAATTAACCTCTTATGACATTTTACCTTTTGTAGGATCGCCAAGAGGACATGAGAATCAGGTGGAGTATACTCCAGATATGTCTTCACATGCGGGGACCAGCCAGATACATGCTCACGGCAGAGATGAGCAGAGGGAGGAATCACATCCTGAGATAGGCATCGGCATTGCACTACATAAGCCAAAGAGGGTCATTCGGCAATCGCAGCGATATAGGTTTGGCTAGACCATGTCATTGTTAGTGTATGCCCTAGATCCAATTAGATTGAACGCTGTATACATTCTATGAATACAAATAAAATGGTTTCTTTATCTATCCAGATGTCTTTTATTTGATATATTTGTCTGTGAGATAAAGTCCAAAAGAATGTGAATCGTGCATATGGAATTTGTAATAGAGATTACAAATTATGAGATTCAAATTGCACGTTATGGTTCGATTCTTTAAACTTCCCTAGTCGATGTGTAGATGGGACTGGACACCATCGAACACCGTGAGACTAGCACACATTGCATATCCTCACCTTTGGGGTGAGCAGCTGATTTCACAAGCTGAAGTATGAAGATACTTGGATAGGTGTGTAGATGCTCGTTATTGTAACGATGCATTGGATGACCAGTACAAAGATCTCATATGGATATTCTATATAATATCGATGGTTGATCTCTAATAATGGTGATGTGAGTGATCCTTTGACTTGAGATCTTCATTGCATCTCATGTGTGGAATGTCATGCTTTGACGGCATCCAAACGTTGCTCTAGCCATTGGTGAAAAATATGGTATTGGTTGGGTATGACATGAAGCACATGAAGATGATGTTTGATCAAGACAGGATTCGTCTCCCTTAATAGAAAGGGTTATATCCCACAGCCACTTGATGGATTAAATTGATTATTAAATCCTTGCAAGGTTGAGTTGGAATTCGAAATGGTTTCAAGTTCTAATTCATATAGTCAATTTTTCCTTAGATCAAGTAAACAAAGATCAATTACAGGGTTGACATATTCCATACCACTGATTGATCTGGGATATGTGATGAAAGGATTTGATCATACGGTAACCGTTCATGGATAGTGTTGATGGTCACGTCAACAAAACCTTTAGCAGTTGGGTGGTCATGATGCTTTGCTAGAGGCCTCTCATGATCTATAATCATGTTGTTGAATTAGATAAAGAGTTGTCCAATCATTCCTAGGGTCTATGATTAGGACATGATTATTGCCAACATGTTAAAGGGCCTAAGGGTCACACGCATTAAGGAGAATATTGGATGAATTAAATGAGAATTAAATTAGATTTAATTCAGATAAGATGATCAATTAAATAATTGGGTGAGACCCAAATTTAAAGAAGATATAATTATAATGGATATGATCTAATATAATAGAAGGAATGCTAAGGAGAAATTATTTGTACATATGATCAACAAATAATTGGATACCGATATGTAACTTGATCCATGTGATGGATGGCTTTGATTATTCAGGTATGGATGTCCAATTTCAGCCATGTGAAGATGGAATCATGTCCACACTATAATCCACTTGATTATAGTCGAGTTGTTTTACAAGCTCACAACTCTAACTTGTTGTTTTCCCAGGGTCACAACGAACCCAGCTGGTTTTCACAGGCTCACCAGCACAAAACCTAACCATAAGCTATACTTAGCTTGTCCCGAGGTATACTACATCCACTAATTCAATCCCCTGATTGGATTAGGAAAACTATAAATTAATTAAGAATTTATGACAATAACAGCTCCTTAATTAAGCAAATGAGCAATATATATAAATGAAAATAGAAAAGCCTGATTTCTAAAGTAATGTAGGGCTTGAGCTTTTCTTCTTTTCTTCTCTTCTTCTTCTCTTTTGAATTGAGTGGAAGTAGAGCACTTGAAGAGATTTTGCTGAAGAAACGACTGAAGATTTTAGGGCTTTTCTTCTTCTTTTTCAAAACTGAGGAAATCCCTTAAAATATCTCTTTTGGCGCCTTTGGATTCCTCTTCTAACTCTCAATAGTGAATAGGCTTTGGCTCAAAAGATTTCTTGAAGTGGGATTTTTGATTTCTCTTTCTTTCTTTTCGTTTCTCTATATTCCCGTTCTTTTTATTTCAAATGGCTCAATCCCTTTTTATAGACATTCCAATCCACGAGTAGGTGAGAAATAGCCGTTGGATTTATCCTTGGATGATCCTTACCAAAAGAAAATAGATCCGTTAGAGGTTAGATAAGAAAAATATATCCGTTGAAAACTTGAAATTCCATTTTTGATGTGGAAGGGTCAACTCCAGGTCTTCAGGTATCGGCTCTAAATTGGGATCCTAAAAATAGTAATAAACGGTCCGTCAAGGTATCGGCTCCAAGATTTTGAAGTGTCGGCTCAGCGAGATCTGGAGTCGGCTCCAACTTTCTGAGGGTGTCGGCTCCACCAGTGTCCGAAAACATCACTCTCTGTAACTGGTCTGGAATCGGCTCCACACTCTGCAGGTGTCGAGTCTAATTTTTCATGTGGGCTCCAAAAATTTAGGTGTCGGCTCCGAAGCGTGCCAAAAATCAACACTGTTCTGATACTCTCTAGAGTCGGCTCCGAGGATTTAGGGTGTCGGCTCCAAGTTCTGAACTTACATAGATTCCATTTAAATTCAACTTGAAACTGATTTTCTAAGTAGCATATAGATGAATAACCAATCTTAATTCCTGAAACACTTATCAAATTTATTAGAAACATAAGAAATATACTCATGGCTTTTGTTAATCATCAAAATCAATAATTGGGTCAACAATCTCCCCCTTTTTGATGATGACAAAAATATTGGGTATATGCTTGATTAATCAATGAAAATTTCAACACATAGAAAAGTTTTCATAGTTAAGCTCCCCCTGAATGAGGTAGCTCCCCCTATGATACTCAAATTAACATCTTTTCTTCTTATCATTAAATCTCATGCAATTAAGTTCATGCTTGATACCAATTAACTAATGAGATTCATTCAATATATATATATATGTAATTATCTTTTCTCCCCCTTTTACATTCAATTATAACTTTTATGCATATACAAATATCATTTATTTCTCCCCCTTTTTTGTAATCAACAAAAAGGTTAGGAAGATGTAAATATGATTAAGATCAATGTATTAAAGATTAAGTGAATCAAAATTCAATTCAAGTCACTCAATAACAAAGTTCAACTTTAGTAAATATGATTTTCATTAAAGTATCAAAATATTACATCATGAATGCTTTCATACATCATTGAACAAAAAGTTACTTTAATTATCAAAACATCAAAACATATTAAACTTAAACATCAACTTTTAATAACATCAAAAGATTTAAACTAAACTTTAGTACATCAAAAGAAAACTTTCATTACAACATAATCAAAAATACAGAATTTAATGATTTCTAAGAACTCTTTGTAAATCTTCTATAATTTTGCCCATTCCTTCACTTTGAGTTCTGATAAATTCGTTCAGTCTTCTATCAAAGAATGCAGATGTAGTTACAATTTTCTCTTGAAGCTCTGCATTGCATATAGAATAAGTCTCGAAATCTTCTCCAAATTCTTTAAGTTCCTCAAATATGTTCTTGAGATCATTCCTTAAAGATTCTGAAGAAGAACCAAGGGTGGCCTTAATCTTGCTTACTCTTTCATCTAAGGAATAGAATAACTCTCTCAAGCTCATAAGACTATTGTTTATCTCAGTCTTCATCTCTTCTTTATGATTAACAAACAGTCCTTTAAGTTGCTCTAATTGGATAGCAGAAAAGCCAGCAGAACTGTAAGAAAAAGGTGCAGAATCAGGTACAACAGCAGGTGCAGGAGCTGGGGTCGCCGGGGGTGCCTCCAAGGGTATTGAACAACACGGTGCAGGTGAGTGATGCCTATCTGAGGGTCCTATCTCAGAAGGTCCATGAACCACAGAGTCTACTCTAGTAGCTCTCAACTCATCCTGTCCTTTCTTTAACCAAATACCCTTTACTTTCTTAAAACCCATCCGGTGCAAAGTAGCAGAATTGTAATAGTCAGTGTGACGAAGTCTCTTCACTCATTTTCCAGAATGCTAACTCCTTGGCTTCAAAATACTCTTGTCAAAACCATGCCATAAGAAAGTGTAGCTCTCTTCCTACTGCCAACCTCTGCCATGTATCCAATAATCATTCCTGATAGATTAAGAGGCTGCCCTGTGATCACACTGTCCATGACAACAATGTCTCGCTTCGAGACATAATCAAAACGTCCAATTTTAGAAAATAAGATCCGGCTACAAATATTGTGAAGCAATCTAAGCTCCAGGGGTAGCTGATTGGCACTCACTTCCTCAAAATTAGTCATCTCCCTACCAAGTAATCTCGAAAGTGCTACACCTCTCTCACTGTGTGCACATGCTATCAAACCAATAGCAGGGATTTCCAATAAATTCCCTAAAATTTCGGCTGTCAAATGAATTCGGGTGCCTCTGATTGAGCTAACAAACCCACCATCTCCTCTAGACAAATTGTTGTAAAATTCCTTTACTAGACTTGGGTAGGTTGGAATATCTAATGAGCAAATACGTTCCCAACCCATTTCCTTTAACTATCTTCCTAATGAAAAACCCTCTGAATCAAAAAAGTCAAAATCCACTTTCCTACCAGTTGTAATGATCTTTCCCGCTAATAAATAAACTTGAGAGGATGAGGGAGAGCGATTCACACATTGGGTTGAAGAAGAAGAGGTTGAAGATGAACTAGGCAATGGTTGGCAAGCCGGACGCCTCGCAGTCCTTCTCCCGGTTGTAATGGGCTCTCCAAACGATGATCCACAGCGCTTTGGTACCATTGGAAGCAAGGGGATGGTAGATTTGAAGGATTTGGAGGTTTGAGTGAAGTGGGGAAGGATTTGGAGATGATTTGAGGAATTTAGAAAATGAGATGTGTCGAGTTTACCCTAAAATAGTCAAATTGGGTCCATCAGGTGTCGACTCCCGCAAAGCGAGGTGTCGACTCCAACTCGCTAAAACAGTCAGCGCTCGAAATGGAGTCGGCTATGCAAAGCCAGGTGTTGACTCCCAGAAATACAGACAGAGCAACAAAAACAGGTGTCGACTCCACCAACTGTGGTGTCGACTCCAAGAAATTTTCAGTGAAAAAAATGAAGGTTTCAAATGATCCGAAACTTGTCAAAAAGGTTATCAAAATTTGAATAGACCAAGGGATTCATGTTTCTAGATAAGTTTTCCTTAGAATCATGAGAAATTTTTTTAAGAAAAGTGATTTAAATCTAGATAATTGATCCTTGGAAGTTTAGACTATTCTAAAGGATTACAAATTCCTAATTCACCTCTAAGATAGCAAAATCTTTCTTCACTAAGGGGTTTTGTAAATATGTCAGCTAATTGTTCATCAGTACAAACATAATCAAGACAAATGTCACCATTAGCTACATGTTCTCTAATAAAATGATATCTAATTTCAATATGTTTAGTTCTTGAATGTTGTATAGGATTTTTAGTTAAATTGATTGCACTTGTGTTATCACATCTAATAGGAGTTTTATCAAGTGTTATGTCATAATCTTCAAGTTGTCACTTAATCCAAAGGATTTGAGCACAGCAACTTCCAGCTGCAACATATTCTGCTTCAGCAGTAGATAATGCAACCGAATTTTGCTTTTTGCTAAACCATGAGATTAAGTTACTTCCTAAAAATTGACATGCACCACTTATACTTTTTTTATCTAGCTTACATCCAGCATAATCAGAATCAGAATAAGCAATCAAATTTAATGTTGAGTCTTTAGAATACCATAATCCTACATTTTTAGTTCTATTTAGATATCTTAGTATTCTTTTTACAGCAATTAAATGAGATTCTTTAGGTTCAGATTGAAATCTAGCACATAGACAAACAACAAACATGATATCAGGTCTACTGCAGTTAAGTAAAGTACAGATCCGATCATACCTCTATAATGCTTTTGATCAACTTTCTTACCATCTTCATCTTTGTCTAATTTGCATGAGGGACTCATAGGTGTTCCAAGGGGTTTGATTGATTCCATTCCAAACTTCTTAAGAATTTTCTTTGTGTACTTTGTTTGGTTTATGAAAATCGCCTCTTTGCTTTGGTTGATTTGAAGTCCTAGGAAGAAATTGAGTTCTCCCATCATGCTCATCTTGAATTCACCCTGCATTAACTTATTAAATTCTTGACACAAAAGATTGTTAGTAGCACCGAATACAATATCATCTACATAGATTTATACTACCAATAAATCTTTATCTTTTCTTTTCAAAAATAAGGTTTTATCAACATTTCCTCTAGAAAAATTATTTTCAATTAGAAATTTGCTTAACCTATCATACCAAGCTCTAGGTGCTTGTTTTAAACCATATAGTGCTTTGTGTAATTTAAAAATATGATTTGAAAATTCATGATCTTCAAAACCTGGGGGTTGTTCTACATAAACGTCCTCATTTATAAAACTATTTAAAAATGTACTTTTACCATCCATTTGAAATAAATTGATATTCATATGATATGCAAATGCAAGTAATAGCCTAATTGCTTCTAATCTAGCTACATGTGCAAAGGTTTTATCAAAATCAATTCCTTCTTGATTATATCCTTTTACAACTAATCTAGCTTTATTTCTAATTACTATGCCATTTTTATCTAATTTATTTCTAAATACACATTTAGATCCTATAACTGAGTGACCTTTAGGTCTATCAACTAAGGACCATGCATTATTCCTAGTAAATTTATTTAGTTCTTCTTGCATAGCTAGCATCCAGTTACTATCTTTCTCAGCTTCTTCAATAGTTTTAGGTTCAATTTGAGATACAAATGCAAGATGATTTTGATATTTTTCATAGATGATCTAGTTCTTACTCCTTAAGATAGATCACCTATAATCAATTCCTTTTGATGTCCATAGGCATATCTTCAATCTTTAGAAGATCTACCTCATTATGATCAGTATCAATAACATCAACTCTAGGTGTATCATCATCTTTAGCTTCTTGTTCATAGTCTGAAGATACATATATATTTAATTTTTCAATATCTCTCTCTAGCAAATTTGTATCTTCCTCATCATTAATCTTTTCAGAACTTGATGCTAAAGATTCATCAAAAACTACATGAATAGATTCTTCTACAATTAAGTTTTTCTTGTTAAATACCCTATAAGCCTTACTAGTTGTTGAATATCTTAAAAATATGCCTTCATCAGATTTTGCATCAAATTTTTCAAGATTATCTTTACCATTATTATGAATGAAATATTTACAACCAAATGCATGAAAGTAACTAATATTAGGTTTTCTATCATGCCATAGTTCATACGGAGTTTTCTTAAGGATTGGCCTAATTAAAGCTCTATTAAGGATGTAACATGTTGTGTTTATAGTTTTCGCCCAGAAATACATTGGGAGTTGGCTTTCAAATAGCATGGTACGGGCCATATCTTCTAATGTTCTATTCTTTCTTTCTATAACTCCGTTTTGTTGTGGTATTCTAAGTGCAGAAAAATTATGATGAATGCCATGTTCAGTGCAGAAATTTTCAAATAAATAATTTTTAAATTTTATTCCATGATCACTTCTAAGAGACACTATGGTGTTGTTTTTCTCATTAGTGACTTTCTTGAAGAATTTCATGAATGTAGGAAAAGTCTCATCCTTATGAGCTAAAAACAATACCAAAGTAAATTTAGAACAATCATCTACTATCACAAGACCATATTTCTTTCCTTCTAGACTAGTGATTCTATTAGGTCCAAAAAGATCTATGTGAAGTAGCTCTAGTGGCCTAGAAGTGGAAATAATATTTTTAGATTTGAAAGAGTTTCTAGTTTGTTTTTCAAATTGACATGCATCATAAATTCTATTATTTTCAAAATCTAGTTTTGGAAGACCTTTAACTAAATCTATTCTAATTAATTTTGAAATTAGGTGTATGCTTGCGTGACCTAATCTACGATGCCATAGCCATCCAATCTCATTCACATTAGCATTATCAGCAACTAGGCAATGATTACTAGTAGACAGATTGTCTAAATCAATTAAGTATATATTACCATTTCTATTACCAACAAATATAATGCTATTGTCTATGGGATTAGAAACAGTGCAAATGGAAGCTTCAAATGAAACTTTGAAACCTTTATCACACAATTGGCTAATGCTAATCAAATTATGCTTTAAACTATCAACATATAAAACATTCTCAATAAAAGTGGATGGAGTTATTCGAATTTTACCAAGGCCCATAATTTGACCTTTACCATTGTCTCCAAATGTAACAACTCCTCCTCTTTTATCTTCAAGGGTGATGAATTGCTCCTTGTCACCCGTCATGTGCCTTGAGCAGCCGCTATCAAGATACCACTTTTGTTTTGATCTTTTGGCCGCAAGACACTCCTGCAAGATGATCAAATCTTATGTTTAGGTACCCAAGCTTTCTTGGGTCCTTCATGGTTAGTAGCAATAAAGATTGTTCCTTTCGAAACCCATATTTTCTTCCCTTTAACACTTAAATTCTTATTAATTTTTCTATAGTTGCATTCATAAGCTTTATGTCCTTTCTTGTTACAGCAATAACATGAAACATCATTTTTATCTTGTTTCTTTATAAAGAAATTTTTAATAGACTTTTGTTTCTTGTTAGGCCTATAACGTAATCCAGCTTTATATAATACAGCTCTTTGATTACTTAATAGCAAATTAATTTTTTCAGAACAATATACAAATTTATCAACTATAATTTTATTTTTATCAACTTCTTTCTTTAAGCTAAGGTTTTTGCTTGATATCAATTCTTTTTCTTTTATCAAATTTTCATTTTCAGATTTTAGTTCTTCAACTTCATGAGTTAGTTTATCTTTTTCTTTGACAAGATTTAAATTATCATTTTTTAAAGATTTACTTTTCTTTTTCAAGACTATAAAATCACTAACTAATTCGTTAAATGTATCAAACAATTCATCAAAGGTAAAGTCATGAGTTTCGGTACTTACCTCATCATCATTTGCCATAAAACAAATGTTTGCAACTTCCTTTTATTCCTCCTCGAAAGAGGATTCTTCACTATCACTCCATGTTGCAACATAAGCCTTCTTTTTCTTTTTGTAGGCTTTCTTCTATTGAGGACAGTCATATCTAAAGTGCCCCGGTTTCTTACATTCATAACATATAAGGGGGTCTTTCTCTTTGTCCTTGTCCTTCTCTTTTTCTTTTTTATTTTTCATTTTTGTTCCATCTTTTTCTTGTGAAAAGGTCTCATTCTTTGCATAAATTTTTTAAACTTCTTTGCAAGAAGGGCTGTCTCATCATCTTCCTCTTCTTTTCACTACTGCTTGTTTCCTTTTCTACAGCTTTAAGGGCAATCATTCTCTTCTTTTTGACTTCTTCCTCTTGATGCTGCTTCATTGTCAGCTCACTACTGCCTATTAGTGGATTGATCTTCTAAAAAAGATGATCCAACTTGAGCTGTCATTTGGATCTTTGACTCTTGATTGTGTAATCAAGCTGAAATGAGCACAAGCTCTGATACCAATTGTTAGCCCAGATAGCAACCCAAGAAGGGGGGGGGGGGGGGGGGGGTGAATTGGGTTCTTTAAAAAATTTAACACTTTAAAACTATGTGTTCTGATATGAAAGTGTTTGAGTGCAATATGCTAAGCACAAATAAATGAGATAGAGAGAGAGAGACAAAGCACGACAAACACAAAGATTTTATAGTGGTTCGGTGTATCCAACACCTACGTCCACTCCCAAGAAGCACTTGGGTCCACACTATAATCCACTTGATTACAGTCGAGTTGTTTTACAAGCTCACAACTCTAACTTGTTGTTTTTCCGAGGTCACAACGAACCCAGTTAGTTTTTACAGGCTCACCAGCACAAAACCTAACCACAAGCTATCCTTAGCCTATCCCGAGGTATACTACCTCCACTAATTAAATCCCCTGATTGAATTAGGCAAACTATAAATCAATTAAGAATTTATAACAATAACAGCTCCTTAATTGAGCAAATGAGCAATATAAGTAAATGCAAATAGAAAAGCCTGATTTCTGAAGCAATGTAGGGCTTGAGCTTTTCTTCTTTTTTTCTCTTCTTCTTCTCTTTTGAATTGAATAGAAATAGAGCACTTGAAGAGATTTTGCTGAAGAAACGGCTAAAGATTTTAGGGTTTTTCTCCTTCTTTTTCAAAACTAAGGAAATCCCTTGAAATATCTCTTTTGGCGCCTTTGGATTCCTCTTCTAACTCTCAATAGTGAATAGGATTTGGCTCAAAAGATTTCTTGAAGTGGGATTTTTGATTTCTCTTTCTTTATTTTTGTTTCTCTGTATTCTCGTTCTTTTTATTTCAAATGGCTCAATCCCTTTTTATAGACATTCCAATCCACGAGTAGGTGAGAAATAGCTGTTGGAGTTGTCCTTAGATGATCCTTACCAAAAGAAAATAGATCCATTAGAGGTTAGGTAAGAAAAATATATCCGTTGAAAACTTGAAATTTTGTTTCTGACGTGGAGGGGTCGACTCCAGGCCTTCAGGTGTCGGCTCTAAATTGGGATCTTAAAAATAGTAATAAATGGTTCGTCAAGGTGTCGGCTCCAATATTTTGAAGTGTCGGCTAGGCGAGATCTAAAGTCGGCTCTAACTTTCTGAGGGTGTCGGCTCCACCAGTGTCCAAAAACATCACTCTTGTAACTGGTCTGGAGTTGGCTCCACACTATGCAGGTGTCGACTCTAATTTTTATGTGTCGGCAGCTCCAGAAATTTAGGTGTCGGCTCCGAAGGATGCCAAAAATCAACACTGTTCTGATACTCTCTGGAGTCGGCTCCGAGGATTTAGGGTGTTGGCTCCAAGTTCTGAACTTACATAGATTCCATTTAAATTCAACTTGAAACTGATTTTCTAAGTAGCATATAGATGAATAACCAATCTTAATTCCTGAAACACTTATCAAATTTATTAGAAACATAAGAAATATACTCATGGCTTTTGTTAATCATCAAAATCAATAATTTGGTCAACAATAACCAACTCCTAATTTCAAAGGCTAAGATTGTGACACTTGGATTAATCTTACCATGAAGATGGGAGCTTCTTACCATGAAGATGGGAGGAGTTTCTTATCATGAAGATGGAAGTTTCTTACCATAATGATGGGAGTTTCTTACCATGAAGAGATGTCTCTTCCTCTTTAGAACGTCTCATTTTTAACCTATAAATATAGTTCCTTCCTACCAAGAAAGAAGAGAAAGAGAAGAAAAAGATTAGATCTTTCTTCAAAATATCTTCTATATTGCTGTAAGGGGATTCAAGAGGTGCTAGCACCCCTCTCTCTCTCTCATGTAGTGTCATCTTTATACCTTGGAGGTCTTCATCCCTTCTTCTCCACGTGGATCACCGTTAGAGGTCGAACACATGGACGGCTAGTGGCAAAGGATTAGCCGGCTTCATCCTCATCTACATTGATAAAGGACTTATGTATGAATAAAATTAGATTTTATTTGAGATATAATGAATTTGTTCCTAAGAATCCTAGGCATCTGGGAATTTTATATTATACCTTCCACAATGTTTATATGAATTTGATTCATATCTTGTATACATAATTCCCAACAGTGGTATCAGAGCCCCCTTAGGCTACAGATTCATTAATCTAATAGAATACTTGAGTCAATATGATTGATAATTTGATTATTTATTATGCTTAAAATCATGAAGAGCTTTCATATGTTGATAATAAATCTAAAATATAATAAAATGTTTATTATTTGATTATAAACAATATTATTTAGATTTATGCATATTCATTATCATGTTCAAATAGAGTACTTTGATATATAGAGGAAAAGGTTTATTATATGATAATAAACAATAATTAATCATATATGTGTCATGTTAAAATAGTAATTATTATTTATGCATGATAGATACTATATGCTGAAATCCTAGAAATTATGTTTAGGATTTAATTTTAGCATGATGATTGATATGATTAAGATCTGATATTCTTATGATAATGAACATTGAAAACTTTAGGGTTTGTTAGAGACATTAGGATTTACATGGGATGTGAAACCGACATGTCATAACATGAATTAAATAATAAGAAAATTTTAAAATTTAAATTAAGAATTCTTATCATAACACCCTAGCTAGATCATTATCTAAAGTTATCATAAAATGTAATAGATGATAAAGATTTAGGAAACTTAGACTTAACCATATCATTGTTTGATCCTATGATCCCATAATTGATCTAATCAATTGGGCTTAACAACATTGGTGTCTAGAAAGGTTTGATCATGGTTTTTAATTGCTCCGTTTGCAGCCTGGGAAAACCCATTCAATGGGATCGAAGGGTATGCTAAATAGGACCCCATTGATCAGATGATCTGACCATTATTAGGGAAAGCTCTTAATTGATTAAATCAATTAAGGTTGATCAGGATGGTAGCAATTGATTTGGTCTCATGATTAGGGTTTTTAAATTAGATAGTGATCAGGATCCTAATTTGATTAGGAGTCCCAATCATAGATTGGATCTTATGAAATTAAGGTTAATTGAGATTAATCTAAAATCTACATATAGGATATGTAACCTAGCATAGTACAAATGTTGTAGATGTAGATGGGACCTATATGCGCTAAATCCCTCCACGAATATTAAGTCATAAGCCTTCCATTGTTCACATGATACAAAATCATTAGGTCATGAGATTTGTCATGCCAAAGTCGAGGTCAAGTGTACCTATAAGGAGTTGATTGTGGAACAATGGGTTGACTTAACTAGATTAGCTGGCATAATTGACCAAAGTCAGGGTCAGTCTAATCTAGAGGCAAACTTTAGGGTGATCACATATGGATGTAATTGACAAGGCAATGTCCCATAAATGATATAGGAGTCACATTAGATGTGATTGATGATAATCTACCAAATTTGGCTTACCGAGATTTATTGTGCCAAAGCCAAGGTCAAGGTAATTCAAATGAGGATCCTAGCCCACTAAGGAAATTGAATGCCAATTTCTCGAGATTAATATAGAGGGCTGTTAACCTTGATAAAATAGTGGGAGAAATTAACTTGATTAAAAATCTAGAATTACCATATTAAGTTGGTGATTAGTATTCATAGTAATTGACTCATTCTAATTTTATGTAGGTTATCAGAGAAACCATGAGTGTAAACATCAACCTAAGGAATATTTTAGAATCCAACAAATTGACTGGACTCAACTTCCCTGATTGGCTAAGGAATGTAAGGATCATTCTTCGATCTGAGAAAATTCTTTTTGTCCTAGATGAGGTTGCACCGGAGGTCCCACCGGCGGATGCTCTGACTGAGGTTCATGTGGCATACAACCGTATAAAGATGCTAAAGACATGGCCACATATTTGATGTTGGCCTCATTGTCACCTGATCTTCAGAAATAGCATGAGCATATGAATGCTCAGGAGATTTTGATGCACTTGCAAGAGTTGTTTGGTACACAGTCTCGATATCAGAGGTTTCAAACTTTTAAAGAGCTATTTCAGTGCAAAATGACTGAGGATTCATCAGTGGGTGCTCATGTACTGAAAATGATCAATTTGATTGAAAAGTTGGCACGATTTGGTTTTGTGATGGATCATGAACTAAGTGTTGACTTGGTTCTGCAGTCATTGCCTCCCAGCTATTCACAGTTTGTTCTTAATTTCAATATGAACAAGCTAAAGACATCTCTACCTGAGCTCGCAAATATGCTGACGAATGCCGAGCTCAACATTAAGACAGAAAAGGGGCAGGTTATGGTCGTGGAGTCTTCTGGCGCTCGTAAGAAGTGGCCAAAGAAGAATAAGGTCCAAAAGGCCAAGGCGACTAAACCAAATAAGGGCATCAAGAAAAACAAAGTAGCCAAGGGGAAATATCACTTCTGTAGGAAGGAAGGGCACTGGAAGCGAAACTGCAAAGCTTATCTGGCTAGCCTGAAAGAAAAGAAATATACAGATGCTTCTACTTCAGGTATATTTATGATTGAGATATTTTCTTATGTTACTTCTTATTCAACTTGGGTATTGGATACCGGTTGTGGATCTCATATTTGTATTAATATGCATATGATAAGAAGCAGTAGAAAGCTGAAAAAAGATGAAGTGATCCTGCGCATGGGAAATAGAGCAAAGGTTGCTGCTTTAGCTATATAATCTTGTTCTTTGTCTTTGCCCACTGGGCTTGTAATGGAGCTTAATAATTGTTACTATGTTCCAAACATAACAAAGAACATTATTTCCGTTTCATGTCTTGTAAATGATGGATATACATTTGAAATTGGAAATAAAGAATTTTAATTTTAAAAATGAAATGTTCTTTGGTTCTGCTGAAATGTTCAACGGTATTTATGTTTTGAATTTACAATGCCCTATTCTCAATGTAGAAACTAAGAAATTAAAATCAAATAATTCTAAGAACTCATTCTATGGCACTATCGTTTAGGCCATGTAAATGAAACATGTTTAACCAAGTTACATAAGGATGGCTACTTGGGCTCATTCGATTGGGAATCGTTTGAGGAATGTGAGTTGTGTTTACGTGGTAAAATGAGTAAGTCATCCTTTACTAAAAAGGGTGAGCGAGCAACTGAAAGTTTAGGACTAGTACATTTGGATGTATGTGGTCCTATCAATATTCAGGCAATAGGAGGTTTTTCTTACTTCATCACATTTATAGATGACCATAGTAGGTATGGTTATGTATATCTGATGAAGCTCAAATCTGAAGCCTTTGAAAAGTTCAAAGAATTCAGATCCGAGTTAGAAAAATAAAGTGGCAAAAGTATTAAGATACTTCAATCAGATCGAGATGGGGAATACTTAAGCCATGAGTTCTTAGAATATTGAAGGAGAATGGGATTCTCTCTCAGTGGACTCCTCCTGGTACGCCACAGCATAATGGTGTATCAGAAAGAAGAAATCACACATTATTAGATATGGTGCGATCAATGATAAGCCTTGCAAATCTTCTAAAAATGTTTTGGGGTTATGCCCTACACACAGCCGAATACACTCTAAACCGAGTTCCGTTTAAGTCGGTCAGTTCCACTCCCTATGAGATATGGTTTGGAAAGAAACCAACCCTTAGTCATCTAAGGATTTGGGGTTGCTACGCTTATGTAAAGTGTAATGAGTCAGACAAGCTAGGAGCTAGATCTGACAAGTGTAATTTTGTGGGGTATCCTAAAGAAACAAAGGATACTACTTCTACCACCCACTCGAGCAAAGGGTGTTTGTTTCAAGGCATGCCATATTTCTAGAGAATGAGATTTTTCTAAGAAATGGTAGTGGCAGAAATATTGAGATTAGTGAAACTCAAGAACCATAAATTGACACAGACCAATTAGATGACATCGAGCAAATGTCAAATGTAGTGGGAGTTGAGCAGGAGACTCAACTCACATTCAGGCAACATTTACATGAACCTCTATCAGAAATGATGGAGCCACAGGAAGCTCCATGTACACATCAGCTACGTAGGTCTAGTAGAACACATTATATTCCTAAGAGATATGGATTTCTTATAGAAGATGATGAGCCTACTAACTACGATGAAGTAATTTGTGACATTGACTCCAAGAGATGGCTTGAAGCCATGAAGTCTGAAATGGACTCCATGTACGACAACCAAGTATGGACTTTGGTTGATCCACCTGAAGGGATAAAACCCAAAGGGTGCAAATGGGTCTTCAAGAAGAAGACATACATGAATGGTAATGTGATTACCTATAAGGCAAGGTTAGTTGTAAAAGGTTACAAGCAAAGGCAAGGTGTTGACTTTGATGAAACCTTTTCGCCCGTGGCCATGCTTAAGTCCATAAGGATTTTGCTTGCGATTGCAGCCTATTACGATTATGAGATATGGCAAATGGATGTCAAGGCCGCCTTCCTAAATGGTGATTTAGTGGAGGATGTGTATATGACACAACATGAGGGTTTTAAGTCCATTGATTCTTAAAAGGTATGTAAGCTGCAAAGGTCCATTTATGGACTTAAGCAAGCTCTAGAAGTTGGAACATCCGTTTTGATAAATAATCAAAAAGTTTATTTTATCAAAAATGAGGATGATCCATGTGTGTACAAGAAGGTTAGTGGGAGTGTTATTATTTTTCTGATATTATATAGATGACATATTATTGATAGGAAACAATGTATCCTTGCTGCAAGAAGTGAAGGAATGGTTGTCCAGCAAGTTCTCCATGAAAGATTTGGGAGAAGCAGCCTACATACTAGGTATTAAGATCTATAGAGATAGATTTAGAAGGTTGCTTGGATTGTCCCAATCAACATACATAAATAAAGTGCTAAAATGGTTTAGCATGGAGGAATCTAAGAAGGGATTCCTGCCAGTATCATATGGAATACATCTCTCCAAGGACATGAGTCCTAAGACCCAAATGGAGAGAGAGCACATGAATAGGATTTTATATGCCTCAGCAATCGGATCCATCATGTATGCGATGCTATGTACGAGACCTGATGTTTCTTATGCATTGAGTATCACTAGTAGATACCAGGCAAACCCTGGTGAGAAACATTGGATGGTCGTTAAGAATATCCTTAAGTACTTACGAAGGACTAAGGATATATTCTTGGTTTATGGAGGACCATAACTCATAGTTCTGGGTTATACAGATTCTAGTTTTCAGTCTGATAAAGATGATTTTAAATCTCAATTAGGCTATGTCTTTACACTCAATGGCGGTGCAGTCAGCTGGAAAAGTTCCAAGCAGGATATGACTGCCGACTTTACGATCGAAGCTGAGTACATCGCAGCATCAGATGCAGCCAAAGAAG
The DNA here is from genome assembly GCA_900491605.1 of Calamus simplicifolius. NCBI lineage: Eukaryota > Viridiplantae > Streptophyta > Magnoliopsida > Arecales > Arecaceae > Calamus > Calamus simplicifolius. The sequence continues at coordinate 512,410 of UESW01004890.1, read as the reverse complement.
CGGTTTGGATCAAAAATTTCATCACTGAACTTGGTGTGGTTCCAAGCATTGCTGATCCAGTACACTTGTATTGTAACAACAATGGAGCTATTGCGCAAGCTAAGGAGCCAAGGTCTCATCAGAGGTCCAAACATGTACTCAGAAGATACCATGTAATTAGAGAGATTATTGGTAGAAATGATGTAAAAATAGAATGAGTCCCCACTGAGGATAATGTAGCTGATCCGCTCACTAAAACCCTGCCACAGCAGAAGCATGATAATCATGTTAAGTCACTCGGTATTAAATACATGGGTGAATGGCTCTAGTGCAAGTGGAAGATTGTTAGTGTATGCCCTAAATCCAATTGGATTAAATGCTGTATACATTCTATGAATACAAATAAAATGGTTTCTTTATCTATCCAAATGTCTTTTATTTGATATATTTGTCCGTGAGATAAAGTCCAAAAGAATGTGAACCGTGCATATGGAATTTGTAATAGAGATTACAAATTGTGAGATTCAAATTGCACGTTATGGTTCGATTCTTTAAACTTCCCTAGTCGATGTATAGATGGGACTGGACACCATCGAACATCGTGAGACTAGCACACATTGTATATCCTCACCCTTGGGGTGAGAAACTGATTTCACAAGCTGAAGTATGAAGATACTTGGATAGGTGTGTGGATGCTTGTTATTGTAACGATGCATTGGATGACCCATACAGAGATCCCATATGGATATTCTATATAGTGTTGATGGTTGATCTCTAATAGCGGTGGTGTGAGTGATCCTTTGACTTGAGATCTTCATTGCATCTCATGTGTGAAATGTCATGCTTTGACGGCATCCAAACATCGCTCTAGCCATGGGTGGCAAATATGGTGTCGGTTGGATATGACATGAAGCACATAAAGATGATGTTTGATCAAAATAGGATTCGTCTCCCTTAATAGAAAGGGTTATATCCCACGGCCACTTGATGGATTAAATAATTATTAAATCATTGCAAGGTTGAGTTGGAATTCGAAATGGTTTCGAAGTTCTAATTCATATAGTCAATTTTTTCTAAGATCAAGTAAACAAAGATCAATTACAGGGTTGACACATTCCATACCACTGATTGATCTGGGATATGTAATAAAAGGATTTGATCATACGGTAAACGTTCATGGACAGGTGTTGATGGTCACATCAAAAAACCTTTAGCAGTTGAGTTGTCATGATACTTTGCTAGAGGCCTCTCATGATCTATAATCATGTTGTTGAATTAGACAAAGAGTTGTCCAATCATTCCTAGGGTCTATGATTAGGACATGATTATTGCCAATATGTTAAAGGGCCTAATGGGTCACACACATTAAGGAGAATATTGGATGAATTAAAATAAGAATTAAATTAGATTTAATTCAGATAAGATGATCAATTAAATAATTGGGTGAGACCCAAATTTAAAGAAGATATAATTATAATGGATATGATCCATTATAATAGAAGGAATGTTAAGGAGAAATTATTTGTACATATGATGAACAAATAATTGAATACCGATATGTAACTTGATCCATGTGATGGATGGCTCTGATTATTCAGGTATGGATGTCCAATCTCAGCCATGTGAAGATGGAATCATGCCCATGGGATGAGCCATGATGAATCTCTACGGTTCGATGATGAACACGTACAAATTAGGGCATGTAGTTATGGGATAACCAACTCCTAATTTCAAAGGCTGAGATTGTGACACTTGGATTAATCTTACCATGAAGATGGGAGTTTCTTACCATGAAGATGGAGGAGTTTCTTACCTTGAAGATGGGAGTTTCTTACCATGAAGATGGAAGAGTTTTTACCATGAAGATGGGAGTTTCTTACCATGAAGATGGGAGTTTCTTACCATGAAGAGAGAACTCTTCCTCTTTGGAACGTCTCATTTTCAACCTATAAATATAGTTCCTTCCTATCAAGAAAGAAGAGAAAGAGAAGAAAAAGATTAGATCTTTCTTCAAAATATCTTCTGTATTGCTGTAAGGGGATTCAAGAGGCGCTAGCACCCCTCTCTCTCTCTGTAGTGTCATCTTCATACCTTGGAGGTCTTCATCCCTTCTTCTCCGCGTGGATCACCGTTAGAGGCTGAACACATGGACAATAGTGGCAAAGGATTAACCGGCTTCATTCTCATCTACATCGATAAAGGACTCAGGTATGAATAAAATTAGATTTTATTTGAGATATAATGAATTTGTTCCTAAGGGGCATCTGCGAATTTTATATTATACCTTCCGCAATGTTTATATGAATTTGATTCATATCTTGTATACATAATTTCCAACAGTTATATGCATTGGTAGCTGCCAGTGGAGGACCAGTTACCTACCAGGAGGCAATACAAGCCAAGATAGAGATAGATGGGTCCAGGCAATGGTAGAAGAGATGCAGTCCCTACAGAAGAATCAGACTTGGCGGTTGGTGTCACTACCAAGTGGAAAGAAGCCCATTGGTTGTAAATGGGTATTTCAATGCAAAGAAGGAGCCACAGAGAAGGAGAAGATCAGGTATAAGGCCAGGTTAGTGACCAAAGGAATTTCTCAGAAAGAAGGCATTGACTACAATGAGGTGTTCTCACCAGTGGTACGACACACATCTATCAGGATATTGCTGAGCATTGTAGCAGTGCAGAATTTGGAACTGGAGCAGATAGATGTCAGGACGGCCTTCCTTCATGGGGATTTGGAGGAGGAGATTTATATGGAGCACCCGGAAGGGTTCATAGAACCGGGGTCAGAAAGAAATGTATGTCGTTTGCAGAGATCCTTATATGGTTTGAAGCAGTCACCGCATCAGTGGTATCTGCGGTTTGATACCTTTGTGAGGAGCATCGACATGTCTAAATGTGAGTATGATCCCTGTGTTTATTTTCAGATTTTAGAAGATAATTCCAGATTATACTTGCTTTTGTACGTGGATGATATGTTAATTGCATGCAAAAGTAAAGCTGTTGTGGAGGATCTAAAGGCAGCATTGTCAGCTGAGTTTGAAATGAAGGATTTAGGTCTTGCTACATGGATTTTGGGGATGAAAATTTTTAGGAACAGACACAGGAGGTTGCTTCATTTATCTCAGGGGACTTATATCATGAGGATCTTGGAGAGGTACAGTATGGATAGTGCAAAGCCAGCCGCATTACCATTGGCCGGTCATATTAAGCTCTCCAAAACTATGTCACCAAGTTTTGAGATAGAGGCTAGGAGATGTCCAGAGTACCTTATGCTTCAGGAGTTGGCAGCCTCATGTATGCTATGGTGTGTTGTATGCCTGACCTTGCATATGCTGTTAGCCAAGTTAGCAGATTCATGGCTAGTCCGGTAAAGCACATTGGAGAGCTCTGAAAGGGATCTTCAAATATCTTGTTGGCACAGTCAGTGTTGGTATATGCTATGGGTATAGTAGATGGAGGATGGCACTAGACTGACCATGGAGGCTCAGGATCGGATAGCGGGTTTTATTGATGCTAATTATGGAGGTGATTTGGACACCAAGAGGTCGACGACAGGGTATGTCTTTGTGTTGAATGGTGGTCCAATATCATGGAGGTCAAGTCTACAGCCAGTGATGGATTTGTCTACTACAGAGTCAGAGTATATTGGTATTTCAGAGGCTGCAAAGGAGGCTATGTGGCTGAAAGGCCTTGCACTGGAGATGGGGATAACACAGGGGGTGATCAGGGTATTTTCTGATAGCCAGAGTGCTTTATGTTTGGTCCAGAATCTAGTTTATCATGCTAGGACCAAACATATTGACATTAGATACCACAGGATCAGGAGCTTGTGGAGGATGGTGAGTTGGAGCTTGTAAAAGTATTTACAAAAGATAACGCAGCGGATGCACTTACTAAGGTACTACCTTGGGATAGCTTCTTTAGATGTAGAGTACTGGGGATAGATAGACCATATGGAGCTTACTGTAACTTTGATACACCAAGGTGGAGATTGTAAGCTAAGGTGTGGTACATCCAAAGTTTAGGAGAGTCACACAGGTTTGAGATCTTAGGCTACATAAGTTCTCAGGTTCCTAAGTCATTTGGGTCAGCTTGACCCAAGAATAGAGAGCATGTGAGTCATAGGTGTACATGGGCTCGGGTTTGAGTGCTTTCTTGCATGGCTTAGAAGGGAGTTTTTTGAGAGAATGTTTAATAACCTAATCGTAGGTTATGGAGCTGGGTCCAGAAGGATTGGGCTCAGGTTTCTGGATAGACTTCCATATTTTAGGGAGTTTGTTAGGGAGTTGGTTACAGGCTGGTGTGGATAAGTCTTATCATCCAAGATGGATGGTTATTTAAGGCTCTATCTAAATGTAACCGGAGATGGGAACGAAACCTCAGAAAAATAAAGGCATTCATTCTCTTTTTCTTCTATATCCATCTATTCTTCTTCTTCTCTATCTTTCCTCACACGCCTGATCTTGGGAAGCTGTGCAACATTGTCCCCTTCTCCGCTGATGGAGGGTGACCTTCGTGGCGCCGGTGGGGTCGGACGGTCGAATGGAGTTGGAGGCAGAGAGCACGCAATTCTCGGTGTACTGCAAGAGGGGAAGGAAGAGATTGAGATGGAGGACCGAAGGTTTGGGGGTACTTTGGGGTTTAATCAAATATATTTGGGGGATATCCTCTCCTATCCCTCCAATCAAATGCAACCAGAGGGATAACAAAAAGTTATCCTCTATATTCAGATTTTTGCATTTGATACCTTTTATGGGATAGCCGAAGAGGAAGAGGAGGAGGAGGAATCGCTGGATGAAGGGGGTGCTCGGGCTGAGGCTCCCTCGATCGGGGCCGAAGCATTCGAGGCCTTGCAGGTTGGAGCTCTGACAGGGGAAGCTGAGCGGATGATTCCTTGGGTCGGAATCCCTCAGGCCGGTTCTTCGGCTAATAGCTCCTTTGTCCACAGCCCGGAGGTGGATGATATGCTCACTACCTTGATGAGGTCCGTTCTGCGCGTGGGAGGGAGTTCCTCGACGGACGAGTTTGTTGTCGAGGATATCATTGAGGCGGCTTTCGGCCAGCTCGGGGCGCCGAAGGATGCTTTCCTTCTCTCCGAAATTAGCAATGCTACTCTCATGATGGCTTCAAACTACATCTCCCGGGTGAGTTATTGTACCGAGGTTGTAATTCTTGATTGGTCGACCGTGCCATGGTTTCTTACTTGTGTTGTTCTCACAGCACGCTTTGGTCACAAGAGCGCTGATTTGGCATTTAAATTTGGCCATTGGGCCTGTGCTCAGGCCAGGAAGGAGGCGGCCGACCTTCGGGCTAGGGTGGATTCAACCAGTCGGCTCTTTAGGGCCTTGGCGTCCACCAGGGTGGATTTTGAAAGGGCAAGCGAGTCTCACCGGCTTGCAGCCGAAAGAGCCTCTCGGCTCGAAACCCAAGTCAAAGAGCTCCAGGGTTTCCACAAGCAATTAGACAAGGCTTGCCTGGAGTTATCCCAGATTAAGGCAAAGCATGACAATGACGTTAAGACCATGCAGCAGTATTTCGACAAAGGTGGAACCAGTTGAGGGCTAGTTATGCTGAAGATAGAAATAATTGGAGTAAGAGGCTCGAGGAGGATGAGCGTAGTGTCGGCGGCAGGGGATTAGCTCGCCAATCTAAATAAGGAATTCATCGATATGGAGAATCAGCTGAAATGGCAAAATGAGCAAATTGCTCGGCTTACTGAAGATCTCGATCGATCTCGGCGGGAAGTTGGGGACAAGCAGTCCCAAATTGATGACCTCAAGGAGGGTCTTCAACAAAACAAGTCGGCTAAGCTGAAGGCCTTGGAAAGGATTCAGGAGCTGAGCAATGAAATGGCTCAGCGGGAGGAAGAGGTATAGTGTCTTCCCATTTGTTTGCTTTCGGTACTAATTTTCTTTTGTTCGTGGGCTCGAATGTTCTGGTGTTTTTGCATATGGGCAAAATCGAGTTCGAGGTGCAGGAGCAATTTAAAGCTCTAAGGGCGGAATTCTCCGTAAGTCGTCAGATGAACGTTGATCTCGGGGGTAGTTAACTAAAGCCAATAACCGAATTGCTTCGGCTATGGAGGAGTACAAGAGTTCTGCCCAATTTTCTGAGGAGCGTAGAGAGGCTTAAGCCGATGCATTTAGGTTCGCGAGGAGGAGACTCGAGCAAAGATCTCTCGGGCGCATCCCGAATGGGATTTATCTTTTTTGGATGCCGAACATTTTGATGCCTGTACCCGAGGGCTGAGGAAGCTGAGTATGAGGATATTTAGACATTGATCTTGACGCTATCATGGGCCATAATGAGGCCGCGGCTTCCGAAGAATGCCCTCAGCTCGCTGCCGAGGAACCCGAGGTTTTTCCTTTGACATTTGAAGTGGGTGAAGCGAGTCGAGTCCTCCTGAATGTTACCGAAGAAGCTCCTGGGACCGATCCGAGCCCTGATTCTTAAGGGTCATCTATGTATTTTTGCTTCTCAGATTTGTAACCTGGCCGAAACCTTTAATAAATGGATCTTTCGTCTCCACTTGCTTGTCTTTTTTGGACGATCTTTTTGTCGAGTTTTTCCAGAGGCGAATGAATCAATTCGTGTCCTTTCTAGATTGAATGTCTTATTTGTTTGAAGTTGAACCAATTTGCTTTGCTGATGTAAGCTAGCTCGGTTTGAACTTAAGGAAATGTCTCGGTCGAGGACGAGGCCTAGCAGATGGTTCGATGCGCCGAAGCAGAGAATAGCTCGGCTAGAACCTTAGGAAACATCCCGGTCGAGGCCAAGGCTAGGCGGATAGTTCGGTCTATCCGAGTAAGAGATTGGCTCATTTGGCCGAGGCATAAAATGGTTCGACACGATACAACCAAAGACTGCGAGTACTTTGACTGGGGCCGAGATTTGGTGGATAGCCTGGTCTATAAGAAATCATCTTATTTCCCCCCGGGCGGATGAGATGGATTTTTAATTTGCCGAAGGACGCTTTGTTTTTTGCATAGGGCATTTATCCCGTTGGCCTTTTCCAACATGGGTCTTTTTAACGTACGCGATAAGCATTCGATCGCCATTGGATGGCATCATTTTCACAAGGCAATTTCCAGGCCTGCCCGTATCTTAAGGACCGACGACGATTTTTTTAAGGCTCTTGATTTGAGATCAAGGGAAATCTTTTGTCATGCGTCATGGCCTGGGAAATGCGTTCGGTGCGCATTGGAGAGCGCCCTTTTATCCTGAACCGCCACGTGGTAGCATGGCCGGGGCGTTTCGAATTTTAGGGCTCCCTTCTTTAATGACCACCCCCGGTTTGTTTGCCTATAAAAAGGGGCAGGGAGCGGACTGTGCCAGGCCATCCTTCAAAGTCTTTTCTTTCTTGTGAGTCATAAGGGTTTCCATGGCATCTGTTTCATTGAGGTTGAGAGTGGAAAGACTGAGTTTTTCTTTAGCAAATAGGCTTGCCCCATATAGCTGGGGCGAAAGAAGCTGCTGAAGAGCAAGCAATCCTCAAGGGAGAAATTCTCGAAGGTCATATGAAGAGCACACGAGAGGCCCGCAAAGGGCATATGGGGAGCGCACGTATGCGCTTCCTATGTGTCCCTTGTCACTTGCCATGGGGACAAAGGAAATGCAAAGCATACGTATCCCCATGGCTTACATTAATTTTGCCTCCTCCCTCAGCTTGAATTCCTCAGTTCATTCGCCTGAGGAATCTTTTGCCATGTGAAGAGGGAGGAGGGATTTGTCAGTCTGGTGGTTCCCTGCCTATGTGCTTCGGCAGTGGCTAACAGACCAACATCCCACTTGGGGGAAAGGCATCTTTAGCATCGGCATCCACAGGTCTTTGACCTGGTTATGATCCCTTCATGTGTTCATCCGAGGGATTCGTGGATGGCCTACTTTGCTCTTTGGCCTTAACCAGTGGCTCAACGGAGCTTGTCTGGTTTCTCTGATTTCTGGGTCGGATGTAAAGACATGTTATCGACCGAAGCTGCTCAGCCAAGCTTTTATTTGTTTGTATTTATATGCTTTGACGCACTTGTAATGCCTCTTGAGAGGTTGTAATCTTTTCATTAATAAAGAAAGTTTCTGCTCTTTCTTCTTCAACATCTGTTTCTTTTTCTGATGTAATTGTGTCGAGTGTTGCTACTCTCATTTTGTGCTTTCCAATCCGTAGCATAATCTATAAGTTCAGCAGCATTCTTGCTACTTTATTTTGCCAACATGTTATTAAATCCCATGTGGAGGAAGTGTTTATCTCTGTGTGGGTCAAAGAAAGGCCTGGGCGGCCCTATGGACTTATGCAATAAACATGATCCTATTTAAGGAATGATGTACGTATTTCTTTGAGGAGAAATAATTTGCATAATCTTGCTGGTAAGCGGAGGAGGGTTACTAACCTCTGCCGAAGCATAATAGGACATCTTGTTGCGTCAGAGTATTTGAAAAATTGCTCGTTTAGGCCGAGGCTTTCGGGAAGATATTTTACTTGGTGCTGCCAAGGTACGGATATCGTCACTTGGCTTAACCGAGGCTTTAGATAATATATCACTCGGTTTGGCCGAGGCTTCAGATAATATATCACTCGGTTTGGCCAAGGCTTCAGATATATATTACTCAGTTTGACCGAGGCTTCAGATAATATATCACTTGGTTGGCCGAGGCTTCAGATAATATATCACTCGGTTTGGCCGAGGCTTCAAGATTATATTTTACTTGGCACTACTAAGGTACGGAGATTGCTCGGCCTAGCCGAGGATTTATAAAGATTATATTTTACTTGGCACTGCCAAGGTACGGAGATCGCTCGGCCCGGCCGAGGATTTATAAAGATTATATTTTACTTGGCGCTGCCAAGGTATGGAGATCGCTTGGCCGACTGAGGATTTATAAATTGTCACTCGGATTGGCCGAGGCTTCAAATAATATATCACTCGGCTTGGCCGAGGCTTCAAGATTATATTTTACTTAGCGCTACCAAGGTACGGAGTCCTCCCAGCCCGGCTGGGATATATTTTACTTGGCGCATCCAAGGTTCGGAGATCGCTCGGCCTGGCTAAGGATTTATAAATATTATATTTTACTCGGCTCTGCCAAGGTACGAAGATCGTCACTCGGATTGGCCGAGGCTTCAAATAATATATCATTCGGCTTGGCCGAGTCTTCAAGATTATATTTTACTTGGCGCTGCCAAGGTACGGAGTCCTCCCAGCCGGCTGGGATATATTTTACTTGGCGGGCCAAGGTTCGAAGATCGCTCGGCCCAACCGAGGATTTATAAAGATTATATTTTACTTGGCATTGCCAAGGTACGGAGTCCTCCCAGCCCAGTTGGGATATATTTTACTTGGCGCGGCCAAGGTCCGGAGATCGCTCGGCCCGACCGAGGATTTATAAACCTGTCTCTCCTTGTAGCCATCAAAGAAAGCGATAAAAAATAGAAATTTTTTGAATCTTTGAAGATTTAACTCAATGGACAAGGTAAGTTCAGAGAGGCATACTCTCCTGATGATAGATGCAGAGATTATCCGAGTTCCACATCCAGGGAATAGATTTCCCATTTAGATCTTGGAGCTTGTAGGTGCGGGTCTGATCACCTCCGTAATTTGATAAGGACCCTCCCAATTAGGAGACATCTTTCCTTGCTCAAGTGGCTTTGAGACGGATGCCTTCCGAAGTACCGGGTCACCCGGAGAGAAAAACTTCCCTTTGACTCTGGTTGAATGGTAGCGGGCAACTCTTTGTTGGTAAGCCGCCATCCGGATCCGAGCTTTCTCCATGACTTCTTCTATCAAGTCAAGATTGGTTTAAGCTGTTCATCATTAGATTCTTCCGAGTAACCTTCAATTCGAGGGGAGGGGAGTCCCACTTCCACGGGGATAACAGCTTCATTTCCGAAGGCCATCTTGAATGGAGTCTGGCCCTTGGGAGCCCTCTCGGTGGTTTGGTATGCCCACAACACGTGGTGGAGCTCCTCCGCCCATCTGCCTCGTGCTTGGTTGACCGAGCTTTAATTCCCTGCAATAGAGTTCGATTTGTTACATCGGCCTCCCCATTACCATGAGGATGTCTGACCAATGTCAGGCAATGAAGAATGCCATGATCCTCGCAGAACTCCCAAAACTTTGGATTATCGAATTGCTTCCCGTTGTCGGTGATGATGGTGTGGGGAAGACCGAAGCGACAGATGATGGACCTCCACACGAAGTCTTTAGCCTGAGCTTCAGTTATATGGGCGACTGCCTCAGCTTTAACCCACTTAGTGAAATAATCAATTATGACAAATAAGAACATCCTTTGCCCTGTTGCGAGGGGGAAAGGACCAAGTATATCTATTCCTCACTTGGCGAAGGGCTAGGGGGATGAGATGGAAGTCAGGTGAGCAGAGGGGAGCCTCTGAATATTTGAGTGTCGTTGGCACGCTTCACAGGCTTGGACAAGGTCATCAGCATCTTTCTGCATCGTCGGCCAATAATATCCTTGGCACAGCACTTTGTGGCACAGGGCATGGCTGCCAAGGTGATTGCCACAGATGCCTTCATGAACCTCCCGAAGAGCATAATTGGCTTCTAACGGACGGAGGCATTTGAGCAATGGCATGGAGAAGGATCGCTTATATAGCCGATCATCAATCAGAATATAATAAGATGATTACAATTTCAACTTCCTTGCTTCCTATCTATCAGTGGGCAGCAATCCTTCTTTGAGGTATCGGTGTAGGGGTCCATCCAGGATGGTTCGGTGTCAACCTGCATCATGTGATCAACATCGACGATGCTGGGCTTCTTTAGGACTTCCAGGTGGAATTTTCGCTTGAGATCCATCGACTCCGTAGTTGCCAGGTGGGATAGTAGGTTGGCGCGCGCATTTTCAACCCTTAGAATCTGGACAATTTTGAATTCATCGAAATAGGAAGATAGATCGTGCGCCTTTTGGAGATATCAAATCATAATTGGCTCTCAAGCCTCGAATTCTCCCCGTACCTGGCCAGCCACCAATTGAGAGTCGATGTAGGCAATCAGCTTCTTGACTTTAAGCTCACGGGCGATTCAGAGTCTGGAGAGTAAGGTTTCATACTCTGCCTCATTGTTTGAGGTCAGGAAGGAGAAGCGAATGCCATATTCAAAGGTCGAGCCTTCTGGACTGGTGATGACTAGGCCGACGCCAGAACCGCCCGCGTTGGAGGATCCGTCCGCATGGAGTAACCATGGGGCACTGGGCTTTGGTTGCCCAGGTAAGTCCGTAACAGAGCCATCTTCGGGTATGGTGCATTCGAGGAGGAAGTCTACCAGAACTTGGGATTTAATGGCTGGATGCGGCTGATACTGAATGTCATGCTTGCTCAGTTCGACAGCCCATTTGGTCATTCTCCCCGATGCTTCTGGACGATGGATAATTGCCTTGAGAGGTTGGTCGGTCAGGACGATGATAGTATGCACTTGGAGGTATGGCATCAACATTTGGACCGATGTTACTAGAGTTAGGACCATCTTTTCGATCTGACTGTACCTCGTCTTAGCATCTTTGAGTAGTTTGCTAACATAATAGACATGCCTTTGGACTCTGTTCTCCTCTCTGGTTAGCACCGAGCCAACAACGTTTTCAGAGACTGCTAGGTACAGATTCAGCACCTCCCCTGGCTTTGGGCTACTGAGGAGAGATGGCGAGCCGAGGTATTTCTTGAGGTCTTCGAAGGACTTCTGGCAATCTAGGGTCCACTAAAATTTTTGGCCGAACGAAGCACTCTGAAGAAGGGAAGGCATTTCTCGGCCGACCGAGCAATGAAGTGGCTGAGGGCTGCTACCCTCCCGGTGAGACGCTGCACGTCCTTGACCGACCCTGGTGGAACCATTTGTTGCAGGGCTTGGATTTTTTGAGGGTTTGCCTCAATGCCTCATTGTGAAACCATGAAGCTAAGGAATTTCTCGGAATTGACTCCGAAGGCGCATTTGGTGGGATTGAGCTTCATCTGATATTTCGAAGTGTGGCGAAGCTCTCTGTAAGGTCCTCCATGTGCCGAGATGCCTCCTTGCTTTTTACCAACATGTTATCAACATACATCTCCATGTTCCGACTGATTTGCTCCTTGAAGACTTTGTTGACCAGCCTTTGGTAGGTGGCCCCTGCATTTTTCAAACCAAAGGACATAACTCGGTAGCAATAGATACCTCGGTCGGTGATGAAGGTGGTTTTCTCATCGTCTTTGGGGGCCATTCAGATCTGGTTGTAGCCCGAATAGGCATCCATGAAGGTTAGCATTTGATGCCCTGAAGTTGAATCCACGAGCTGGTCAATCCGTGGAAGAGGGAAGCTATCTTTTGGGCAAGCCTTATTGAGGTCAGTGAAGTTGATGCAGATCCTCCATTTGCCATTCAATTTCTTTACCATGACCAGTCGGGGTAACTAACCTCCCGAATAAACTTGGCTTTGATGAGCTTATCCACCTCTTCTTCGATAGCTTTTTGGCACTTTGGGGCGAAGATCCTCTTCTTCTGCTTAATGGGCCTGAATGTTTCGTCCACACTGAGGTGGTGGACCAGAACATTTGGGCTGATTCCATGCATATCTGATGCAGACCAGGCGAAGACGTTGGCATTCCTTCGAAGGAACTCGATCAATTCTTGTCGAAGATTTCCTTCTAGCTGCGATCCGACCTTTATAGTTTGGTCGGGCCGAGCCTCGTCGAGCGGTATCTCTTCCAATTCTTCGGTGGGCTCTCCTCATTGCTCGGCGAGATCTTCTCAAGCATCCAGCTCATTCATCTCGGGCTTTCTGGATTGGAGGTCAGCAAGAAAGCAATGCCGAGCTATTATCTTGCTCCCTCGAACAACCCCTACTCTCCATTCAGTGGGGAATTTCATGGCGAGATGGGGAATAGAAATATGGCTTTGAGAGCGATTTACCCTGGTCTACTGAGGATGGCATTGTAGGGAGATCTGAGCTTGGTTACGAGGAAATCCATGAACATGATAGCCACACGGGGCCAGGTGCTGGCTCGGACTGACAGAGTGATGACTCCTTCAGGGATTATGGAGTCACCTGTGAAGCCCATCAGGGTGGATTCCATCGGTCGGAGGCTTTCTACCTAAAATTTTAACCTCACAAAGGCATTGAAATACAGAACGTTAACAGAGCTTCCACTATCAACCAGAATCTAGTATACATCATACTTATTTATATTTAAAGATACAACCAGAGCATCATCATGGGGGTACTGTACTTTCCTAAGGTCTTCATCAAAGAAAGTAAGCTCATCGACCCGAGCTTTCTTCGGCAGGTTCTCCTCCTCGCCTGGCCAAGAAGATGGAGATCCAGCCGTCGTTATCACATTAATGTTGCCGATAACTAGGGATTTGGTGGTGGGAGCTAGTGAGGCTCAGGCTGGCGATTCTCTTCATTAATCAGCTCAGGAGGGCCCCTAAACCAGTTCAGTCTGCCTCACCGAATCAATTGCTTGATCTTATTTTTGAGCTGCCAACAGTCCTTGGTATCATGCCCGTAGTCCCGATGAAAGCGATAGTACTTGGCCGGGTCCCTTCGAGCTCCGTTGCCTCGAAGAGGAGGGGGTCGAGGAAGATGACGCTCGATCTCCATCAGGATCTGTGCTCTTGGCGCGGTAAGGGGGGTCTAGCGGTCAAACCTTCGAGCCGGACTACGAGTTCGGTCCCAAGGCGGCGGTGGAGGAGCCCTACGGTGGCGAGGCGGGCTAGCGTAGCGGTGGGCCTGCTGCTTGTCCTAGCCCTTTGCCTCTTTCTTCTTTAGCTGCTCGGCCCAAGCTGACCTCCTCGATTCTTTTACCCTGGCGTATTTGTCTGCTAGGGACATCATGTCTGAAAGGCTCTTCGGATAATTCACCTCCATAGCCAGGTAGAAGTCTCCCTCCTTGGACACTCCTTCGGCCAGGGCAGATATGGCCACCTCATGGTTGAGATGGTCGACTTCTAGGAGGGCCATGTTGAAGCGGCCAAGGTAACTCTTTAGCGACTCCCCCTCTCTTTGCTTGATCTCGGAGAGGGAGTCGGATCTCCGTCACTGGCGATGGCTGCTGACGAACTAGCTAATGAGCAGACAGCTTAGCTCGTCAAAAAATTCAATGGAACCTGGTTTTAGGCTGTTGAACCAGGTTTAGGCAGATCCCCTTAAAGTGGAGGGGAAGGCTCTGTACATGATCACATCTGATGCCCCGTGGAACATCATGATGGATCTAAAGCTGCTACGGTGGTCATCGGGATCGGTGGATCCATGATACGGCTCGATGGTAGGGAGCTTGACATGAGGGGAAATCACTTTCCTTATGATCCTCTCGGAGAAGGGGATGCTCTGCTCCGCTTTCGGATGGGATGGAGGAGCTTGCCTGGCGACGTCCAACTCCCGACGCCACTCCTGCCGCATCTCCTACATATGTTGTTTGATCCCTTCATCCAGAGTGGTATGAGGGATCGGGCGAGGAGAAGATGGCAACGGTGTCGAATCCTGGGAAGACACCGGGGAGAGGGAGCGAACCCACCCAGATTTGAGCGGGCTCTTCCCTCTAGCTCACTGTAGTGCCGATTTTGCCTTTGTGGGCCAGTGACCATGATCCGCCGCCCCAGGTGGATTGGAAGAAGAAATCATTGGTGGGGCAGGGGCGGCATCCTCCTCATGGGGTTGAGAGGTAGGGATAGCAAATCCAAGGATCACCTGGAACCCCTGGACCAGCTGGGTTAATGCCTGGACATGCTGAACCAGAGTGGTGAACTGGTCCAGGGTTACCGCAGTTGCCGGTGGTGCAGGAGTTTCAGCTGGCAGTGGTAGCGGAGGTACTGCACCACTAATCGAATCAGGCCTTTGAGAGGCGGCCTGGTCTTGAGCTTCAGATGTAGCTCTCTTCCGATTGGCCATTAGAGGATGCTTTGCTCTGATTTTTTGAGTCTTGTCTCCTGGATCACAAGTTTATGGGACTTGAGGGCCCTTCCTCTAGCGCCAATCTGTTGCCGCAAAAATCCGTTCTCCGACTCGAGTGCGCTTTCGGCTCCTAATCTGGACGTCGATCCTGTTGGCCCAGATGGCAACCCAAGAGGGGGGGGGTAAATTGGGTTCTTAAAAATTTAAGACTTTTTAGATGTTTTAAACTGATTTGCTCAAGATGTGCAAGTGAGTGAAATTAACTAAGAAGCAATGCACAAGCAATTAATAAAGAGAGATAGAGAGAGAGAAAATATAGCACGGCAAACACAAGATAATTTTATAGTGTTTCGGTGCAACCAACACCTACGTCCACTCCCAAGATTCACTTGGGTCCACACTATAATCTCCTCAGATTACAGCTGAGTTGTTTTCCAAGCTCACAACTCAAACTTGTTGTTTTTCACGGGCGCACAACGAACCCAGCTAGTTTTACTCGGGCTTACCAGCACAAAACCCTACACGTTGTTTTTCACGGGCTCACAACTAACCCAAACACAAGCACTCCGGCTTGTAACGAGGTGTATCAACCTCCACTGATTCAATCCATTGATTGAATCAGCAACCAATCAAAATATTCAGAGTTTAAGTATTGAACAGCTCCCCTTGAGCAAATATACAAATTGAGTATAAAAGAATAAAAGGTTAGAAAAGCCTGATAAGATAGCAGATGGATGTGGCTTTGGCTTTCTTCCTTCTCCTCTCTAACTCCCCTTGAAGTGTCGAATCAAGCCTCAGCAAGATCCTTGACCGTTGAAGACTTTGGAGTTGAGATGTAGCTTTTTCTCCTTTTGTTGAATGTAGAAAATCCTTCGATTTGATCTTTGAAAAGCTCTTGGATTTTCTTTTGACTTTTGTGGATTGAAGATCTGGAGCAGACGAAACTTCCTCTTGGATTTCACTCCTTTTGAATCACTCTCCTTTGAGCTAGAAGATTTTTCCAATAAGCTCTGTTTTTCTCTCTTTTTGAAAGATATTCTTTCTCTCTTTTCGATATTCAAATTCGTTGTGTGATATGAAAAGAGCTCCTCTATTTATAGATTCTGCAAAAATATATCCGTTAGAGACAAGGAAAAATAGCCGTTATTCAAAAATCTTACCATTGGAGTGATGTGTCATCGTGAAAAAAATATCATCCAGATTTGCTGGAGTCGACTCATGCTTTTCCCGAGTCGGCTCGAGCTCGTCTTTCCAAATATAGAAATGTTTATAAAGGTTAGGGGTCGACTCGCCAGAAATAAAGTGTTGACTCCTGATAGTCGGGAGTCGACTCGAGAAAGGCTTGGGGTCGACTCGCGAAGTGCTCAGAAAAACACTCTTCTGGTGTCTGAGCGGAGTCGACTCGCATAGTCAGGGAGTCGGCTCGACAGAATCAGGGGTCGACTCGACAATTTCGTGGGTCGACTCGACACAGATGCACATTTCTGTACACTGAGCGGAGTCGACTCTGAAACTCAGGAGTCGGCTCCGGAACGTATCAAAAATCAGAAACTTTTCTGATTGATATTAAAATCGTTCTAGATTCATTTTAATTCATTATTTTGACTTGAATACAATAAAATTGACATTTAGAGTTGATTCAAGAACTATTCCAAAAAATCATTGATTAAAACATGAATTATAACATTTCTTTTTCGAAAGTTTGAATATTGAGCTTAAAGTCACTTTCAAAATTGATTAAGGTTAAACTTGAGCATGTTCATTGATAGTTCAAAATAAATTTGTTGCTCATTTACATAAACTCATTACATCCTTTAATAACTCAATGGCTTTTAGTAATCATCAAAATCAAAAGGATTGGATCATATAGTTTTTCTATAATCTTCCAACAATCTCCCCCTTTTTGATGATGACAAAAATATTGAGTTTGTTCATGATTGATTAGTGAATTTATTTTGTTTTCATAGTTAGGCTTAGGCTCCCCCTTAATGAGGTAGCTCCCCCTATGAAACTTAATTGAATATCTCATTGTTTATCTCATTGTATCACAATCATAGACTATAAAATTCTCCTCTTTTTTGTTATCAACAAAAAGATAGAGAATCATAAACATTCATTCAAATTTCATTCATTCATTGAGATAAGGAAATAGAGAATTCATTTCATTAAAGGTCTAATACATCAAAATATTCAGTACATTGATTTCAAAATGAAGGCATAATAAAAACTTCAGTACAAAACAAGGATTGAAACTCTAACAACTCAAAATGAGTTCTTACAATTCTAGTTAAATGATCTACTATATTTTTCATTCCTTCAGATTAAATTTTTACATAATCCTTGAGCCTTTCATCAACAAAGGTGCACGCACTCTGAATCTTGTCTTGAAGCTCCGCGTTGCACTTGGCATATGTCTCTCCATCTCCGCATATATCCTTAAGTTCTTCAAAAATATTTTTGAGATCACCACTTAAGGATGCCGAAGAAGAGCTGAGAGTGGACTCTATCTTAGAGATACGATCATCAAGTGAATAAAGAGTCTCTCTCAAATTCATAAATTTATTCTCAAAATCAGTTTTAAGTTTATCAGACTGATCATCAAATAAAGCTTTGAGTTGCATAAGATGTTGATCTGAGAAACTGGCAGAAGATGATGAGGCTTGATCAAATGATGGAACTGGGGCTGGAGCAGAGGTAGACACCAAAGGACTCGGAGGTGCAGGTGAAGGATGTCTAACAGAGGGTCCTGCAGCCTCAGCATCTGTAGCTCTATCTTCTGTCACTCCTTTTCTTTCCCATTTTCTATTCTTTTGATAAATCCCATCCGATGAATTGTTGCCAAGCTATAAAAATCAGTGTGTCTTAGATTCTTCATAGGTTCATTATCAGAAATCACTACACCTTGGCTTCGAAAGATCATTGTAAGGATCATCCCATAAGGCAGACTAGATTTTCTTTTCCCTCCGCAGTCTGCTATGTACCATAGAATCATGCTGGGAAGATTGATAGGCTTGCCTGTCACTATGGCATCCATTACAAAGACATCTCTCTCCGAAACATAGTCAAATCTACCAGTTTTAGGAAAGAGTATCCTACTGCAAATATTGTGTAGTAATCTCAATTTTAAAGAAAGCTGATTAGCAAAAACCTCTTCAAATCCAACCACATCCCGGTTTAATAATCTCGATAAAGCTGGGGCGCGGTCATCAGAAGAAAAGGTGGAAGTGCCAGATAAGGGTAATTCCAACAATCTAGATAGAATCTCAGCAATAACAGATAGTCTGACTCCTCTCACATTGCTAATAAGTCCGTGATCTCCTCTAGACAAATTCTTGTAGAATTTCTTTACCAAAGAGGGATAAGTCGGACACTCTAGAGAACAAATTTTCTCCCAACCCATCTCAATCAGCTGTCTCCCAACAAGAAATCCCTCAGCCTCAAATAATTCAAAATCCACCTTCCTACCAGTAGTAATGATCCTATCCGCTAGACGATCTACCTGGGAGAAGTGGCAGCAGGAGTAGCAGTCGGAGTAGAAGCAGATGAAGTGGAGTCCGTGCTTGGAGAAGGCTCACGCACCGGACGCTTCACCGTCTTCTTCACGGACGCTTCCGCTTGATGCCGCCCGCCACAAGACTAGATCCTCTAGTTTTGGGTGCCATTTGATGATTGGAGGTGATAATCAGGGATTATTGGAAGTTTGGAAGGTTTGGAAAAACGTGGAGAGAGTATTTTGAAGATTTGGGTCGAATGAAATGAGCGGCGAGTCGACTCTGCCCTAGATAAATCAACTTGGGACCACCTCGAGTCGGCTCGCGCAAACCCAGGTGTCGACTCGGCACAGACACAGAAAGGCCATCCCGACATGGAGTCGACTCGCGCCTAAGAGGGGTCGACCCGAGAGTTTCAGTTGAAACCGGGAGTCGACTCCGATACGCATCGAGTCGGCTCCGAGACCATTTCAGACCAAAAACATGAAATTTCTGAAATGTGTCCGGAATATGATCATAAAAATTGATAAATAATCATTGGATATGAGTGAATCAATTAGATATGAATTCTAGATAAGATTTCCTTAAAGATTGAGGATTTGAAAGAATCTTAGAAAATTTCCTTAGGGGTTTCAAATTCATTCTAAAGGATCACAAATACCTAACTCTCCTCTAAGATAACAGAATCTCTCTTCATTTAAAGGTTTAGTGAATATGTCAGCTAATTGTTCTTCAGTGTTAACATAATCAAGACATATTTCATTATTGCTACATGTTCTCTTATAAAATGATATCTAATTTCTATGTGTTTAGTTCTTGAATGTTGAATTGGATTTTTGTTAGATTGATTGCGCTAGTGTTATCACATCTTATGGGTTTTATCAAGTGTGATACCATAGTCTTCAAGTTGTCGCTTAATCCATAGGATTTGCGCACAGCAACTTCCAGCTGCTACATATTCAGCTTCAGTAGTTGATAATGCAACTGAATTTTGCTTTTTGCTAAACCATGTGATTAAGTTACTTCCTAAGAAATGGCATGCACCACTTGTGCTTTTTCTATCTAGTTTACATCCAGCATAATCAGAATCTGAATATGCAATTAGATTTAATGTGGAGTCTCTAGAATACCATAAACCTACATTTTTTGTTCCACTTACATATCTTAGTATTCTTTTAACAGCTATTAAATGTGATTCTTTAGGTTCAGATTGAAATCTAGCACATAAACATACTGAAAACATAATATCTGGTCTACTTGCTGTTAAATAAAGAAGGGATCCGATTATACCTCGATAATACTTTTGATCAACCTTTTTACCTTCTTCATCTTTGTCCAGCTTGCATGAAGGACTCATTGGAGTTCCGAGGGGTTTCATTGATTCCATACCAAACTTTTTGAGTATTCTCTTGTGTATTTTGTTTGGTTGATAAAGATTCCCTCTTTGCTTTGTTTGATCTGGAGTCCAAGGAAGAAGTTGAGTTCTCCCATCATGCTCATCTCGAATTCTCCCTGCATCAACTTTGCAAATTCTTGACAAAGAGAATCGTAGTAGCACCAAAAATAATGTCATCTACGTATATTGTACTACAAGTAAATCTTTACTTTTTCTTTTCAAAAACAAGTTTTATCAACATTTCCTCTTGTAAAATCATTTTCTATTAAGAATTTACTTAACCTATCATACCAAGCTCTAGGTGCTTGTTTCAAACCATATAAAGCTTTGTGCAATTTAAAAACGTGATTTGAAAATTCGTGATCTTCAAAACCTGGTGGTTGTTCTACATAAACTTCTTCATTTATAAATCCATTTAAAAATGCGCTTTTTACATCCATTTGAAATAAGTTAAAATTCATATGACATGCAAATGCAAGTAATAGCCTAATGGCTTCTAATCTAGCTACAGGTGCAAAGGTTTCATCAAAATCAATACCTTCCTCTTGATTATATCCTTTAGCAACCAATCTAGCTTTGTTTCTAATTACTATGCCATTTTCATCTAGTTTATTTCTAAAAACCCATTTTGATCCTATTACTGAATGATTTTTAGGTCTTTCAACTAAAGTCCAAACATTATTTCTTGTAAATTGATTTAGTTCTTCTTGCATTGCTAACATCCAATTATTATCTTTTTCAGCTTCTTCTATAGTTTTAGGTTCAATTTGTGATACAAATGCAAGATGATTACTAATATTTCTCATATGATCTAGTTCTTATTCCTTGAGATGGATCGCCTATAATCAATTCCTTGGGATGACTATGAGCATATCTCCAGTCTCTTGGAAGATCTGTATCATTATGATCAATATTGACATCATCGTCCTTATGTGAATCATCATCTTTAGCTTCTTGCTCATGATCAGAAGATACTTCAATATTAAGTTTTTCAAGATCTTTTTCAATTATGTTTGTATCTTCCTCATCATCAAGCTTTTCAGAACTAGATGCTAAAGACTCATCGAAAACTATATGAATGGATTCTTCAACTACTAAGGTTTTCTTGTTAAATACTCTATAAGCTTTACTAGTTGTTGAATATCCTAAAAAGATTCCTTCATCAGATTTAGCATCAAATTTTCCTAAATTGTTTTTACCATTATTATGAATGAAACATTTACATCCAAATGCATGAAAGTATTTTATATTTGGTTTTCTTTCATTCCATAATTCATAAGGTGTTTTCTTTAAGATTGGTCTTATTAAGGCTCTATTTAAGATGTAACATGCTGTGTTAATGCTTCCGCCCAAAAGTACTTTGGTAGGTTACTTTCGCATAGCATGGTACGGGCCATGTCTTCTAGAGTCCTATTTTTCCTTTCAACTACACCATTTTGCTGTGGAGTCCTAGGGGCTGAAAAATTATGATTAATTCCATTTTCAGAACAAAAACTTTCAAATAGTGATTTTCAAATTCTGTTCCATGATCACTTCTTAGAGATACTATAGTAGTGTTTTTCTCATTTGTGACTTTCTTGAAGAATTTCAGGAATATCGAGAAAGTCTCATCTTTGTGAGCTAAAAACATTACCCAAGTATATCTAGAATAATCATCTACAATCACTAGACCATATTTCTTTCCTCCTAGACTTGTGGTTCTAGTTGGTCCGAAAAGATCCATGTGAAGTAGCTCTAGTGCCCTAGAAGTTGAAACAATGTTTTTAGATTTGAAAGAACTTCTAGTTTGTTTTCCAAATTGACATGCATCACATATTTTATTATTTTCAAAATCTAGTTTAGGTAATCCTTTAACTAAATCCATTTTAATTAGTTTTGAAATAAGGTGTGTGCTTGCATGACCTAATCTACGATGCCACAACCAACTAATTTCATTTATGTTAGCATTGTCAGCAATTAAGCAATGATCACTCAAAGATAATTTTTCTAGATCAACCAAGTAAACATTGCCATGTCTATAACCAGTAAATACAATGCTATCATCAATAGAATTAGTTACAGTGCATACAGAAGATTTAAATGAAACATTAAAGTTTTTATCACATAATTGACTTATACTTATTAGATTATGCTTCAAACCATCAACATAAAGTACATTATCAATAAATGTAGATGGAGTTATACGGACTTTACCAAGGCCCATAATTTGACCTTTACCGTTATCGCCAAACGTAACAACTCCACCTTTCTTTTCTTCTAGGGTGATGAATTCATCTTTGTCACCCGTCATATGTCTTGAGCAGCCACTATCAAGGTACCACTTTTTCTTTGATCTTTTGGCTACAAGACATTCCTGCAACATAATTTAAACTTTATGTTTAGGTACCCAAGCTTTCTTGGGTCCTTCATGGTTAGCAGCAAAAAATTGTTCCTTTCGGAACCCATATTTTCTTTGCTTTAACATTTAACTTGTTGTTATTATTTAATGTTTTGCATTCAAATGATTTATGACCTTTTTCATTACATTTGAAACAAGTTATATTACTTTGGTTGGCTTTTACAAAAATATTCTTTAAAGATTTTTGTTTCCTTAATGTGTTATATCCTAAACCTGCTTTGTCAAAAACAGCTTTTTGACTATCTAAGATCATGTTAAGTTTAGTTGAACTTAAGTGAATTTCTCAACAATGTCTTTATATTTTTTAACATCTTTCTTAAGAGAGTCATTTTCTTTAACTTGCTGTTCTTTTTCTAAAGCTAAAGTTTCTAATTGATCTTTTAAATCTTTTGTTGAGTTTTTAGTTTCAGATTTTAACAAATCTATTTCTTGATTAAGATTATCTCTTTCTTTGCTAAGTTCTTCTTTTTCATTAGTTAAGTTCTTAACTTCTAAAGCTAATTCATTTTTACTTTTAGCTAAGCTAATATTGTCATTTTTCAAAAACTTATACTTCTTTTTCAAGGATTTAAAATCAATCATAAGTTCATTGAAAGCCTCAAACATTTCATCAAATGTAAATTCATCATTTGAGTTTCAGAACTTACCTCATTGTCGTTGTCGTCGTCGTTGGCCATGAAGCAGATATTAGCAACTTCTTTTTGTTCTTCTTCTTCGGAAGAAGACTCTTCACTATCAGTCCAAGTTGCCATGTAGGCCTTTTTCTTTTTCTTGTAGGCCTTCTTAAGTAAAGGACAGTCATATCTAAAATGCCCTGGCTTTTTACATTCATACATACTAAGGGCTCTTTCTCTTTGTCCTTTTCCTTTTTCTTATCCTTTCTTTTTCTCCTTCCATTTTTGAAACAAATCTCTTTTTGTGGAAGGGCCTCCTTCTTTGCATAAACTTCTTGAATTTCCTTGCAAGGAGGGCTGTCATCATCATCATCCTCTTCATCATCGCTGCTGCTTACTTCCTTTTCCGCAGCTTTGAGGGCGATGGTCTTCTTCTTTCTTGACTCATCCTCATTGACATGTTGTTTAACTTGAAGCTCATGAGTCATCAGCGAACCAAGAAGCTCTTCCAATGGTAGGATGTTCAGATCTTTGGCTTCTTGTATGGCGGTCACCTTGGCTTCCCAAGTCCTTGGAAGTGACCTAAGAATTTTGCGAACAAGCTCAGAGTTAGTATAAACTTTTCCAAGACTTTTTAAACCATTCACAATATCAGTGAATCTAGTGAACATGCATGTGATGGTTTCATTTTGTTCCATAGTAAATAATTCATATTTATGAACCAAAATATTTATCTTTGATTCTTTTACTTGGTTTGTTCCTTCATGAGTTATTTCCAACCTATCCCAAATTTCTTTTGCGGAATTACAAGTTGAGATTCGGTTGAATTCATTTGAGTCTAAGGAACAATATAAATATTAATGGCCTTAGCATTTAGTTGTGCCATTCTCCTATCATTATCATTCCAATCCCTTTCGGGCTTAGGAACAATAGTGCCATCAATAAGGTGTGTGGGTGTACTAGGTCCATTTATTATTACTCCCCACAATTCATAGTCAGAAGCTTGAATGAATATTCTCATTCTAGCTTTCCAATATGAATAGTTGGTTCCATTAAATAAAGGAGGTCTATTCGTAGAATGACCTTCAGCAAAACATGAACCACTTTGTGTTGCCATAAGGATCTTTAGCCCTTGATCGTGAGATCAAATTCTAAATGAGCACTTGCTCTGATACCAATTGTTGGCCCAGATGGCAACCCAAGAGGGGGGGGGTGAATTGGGTTCTTAAAAATTTAAGACTTTTTAAATTTTTAAACAGATTTGCTCAAGATGTGCAAGTGAGTGAAATTAACTAAAAGCAATGCACAAGCAAAAATAAAGAGAGATAGAGAGAGAAAATATAGCACGGCAAACACAAGATAATTTTATAGTGGTTCGGTGCAACCAACACCTACGTCCACTCCCAAGATTCACTTGGGTCCACACTATAATCTCCTAGATTACAGCCGAGTTGTTTTCCAAGCTCACAACTCAAACTTGTTGTTTTTCCGGGTGCACAACGAACCCAGCTGGTTTTACTCGGGCTTACCAGCACAAAACCCTACACGTTGTTTTTCACGGGCTCACAACTAACCCAACACAAGCACTCCGGCTTGCAACGAGGTATACAACCTCCACTGATTCAATCCACTGATTGAATCAGCAAACAATAAATATAGAGTTTAATATGAAATGCTCCCCTTGAGCAAATATACAAATGAAGTATAAAAAATAAAAGGTTAGAAAAGCCTGATTTGCAGATGGTGTGGCTTTGGCTTTCTTCTTCTCTCTAACTCCTCTTGAAGTGTGAATCAGGCCTCAGCAAGATTCTTGACCGTTGAAGACTTTGGAGTTGAGATGAAGCTTTTTCTCCTTTTGAAAATCCTTCGATTTGATCTTTGAAATGCTTTGGATTTTCTTTTGACTCTTGTGGATTGATGAGAGGAGCAGACGAACTTTCTCTTTGATTTCACTCCTTTTGAATCACTCTCTTTGAGCTAGAAGATTTTTCCAATATGCTCTGTTTTTCCTCTTTTTGAAAGATATTCTTTTCTCTCTTTTTGATTTTCTCTTTTGATTTGAAAAGAGCTCCTCTATTTATAGATTCTGCAAAAATATATCCGTTAGAGACAAGGAAAAATAGCCGTTATTCAAAAATCTTACCGTTGGAGCTGATGTGTCATCGTAAAAATTCGCCCAGATTTGCTGGAGTCGACTCATGCTTTTCCCGAGTCGGCTCGAGCTCGTCTTACCAAAATAGAAATGTTTATAAAGGTTAGGGGTCGACTCGCCAAAATAAAGTGTCGACTCCTGAAAGTCGGGAGTCGACTCGTGAAAGGCTTGGGGTCGACTCGCGAAGTGCTCAGAAAAACACTCTTCTGGTGTCTGAGCGGAGTCGACTCGCACAGTCAGGAGTCGGCTCGACAGAATCAGGGGTCGACTCGACAATTTCGTGGGTCGACTCGACACAGATGCACATTTCTGTACACTGAGCGGAGTCGACTCTGAAACTCAGGAGTCGGCTCCGGAACGTATCAAAAATCAGAAACTTTTCTGATTGACATTAAAATCGTTCCAGATTCATTTTAATTCATTGTTTTGACTTGAATACAATAAAATTGACATTTAGAATTGATTCAAGAACTATTCCAAAAACTCATTGATAAAACATGAATTATAAATTTCTTTTCGAAAGTTTGAATATTGAGCTTAAAGTTCACTTTCAAAATTGATTAAAGTTAAACTTGACATTCTCATTGATTGTTCAAAATAAATTTGTTGCTCATTTAATAAACTCATTACATCCTTTAATAAACTCAATGGCTTTTAGTAATCATCAAAATCAAAAGGATTGGATCATATAATTTTTCTATAATCTTTCAACACTCTTCAACCAAAGTAGATCAACTAGCCGGTAAGACTATCACAACTGGTAGGAAGGTCAACTTTGATTTCTTTGAGTCAGAGGGCTTTACAATAGGAAGATGTTTAAGAGAAATGGGGTGGAAAAAGATTTGCTCATTAGATATCCCCACTTATCCTGCACTAGTCAGAGAGTTTTACAATGATTTGAGTAGAGGAGAAGGCGGTTTAATCAGTATTGTAAGAGGAACAAGAGTCACAATAACCGCTGAAATACTTAGAAATTTGTTGGAAATGCCCACAATTGGTATTATGGAATATCAGTATGAAGATAGAAGTGGTGCATTGTCAAGAATGTTAGGGAGGAATGTAACCGAGTTTGAGGAAATCCTTGCAAATCAATTAAATCTGGAGCTCAGGTTACTACACAACATATGTGGAAGAATTTTATTTCCCAAAATTGGTAGATTTGAGTACGTCTCGGAGCGAGACATTCTTTTGATGGATTGTATAATTACTGGAAAGCCAGTCAACCTAGCTGGCATGATGATTGGATATATGGCAGAGGCTGCTATAAAGAAAAGATCTACACTGCCATATGGTATGATTTTGACATTGATTTTTAGAAGCCAAGGTGTGCTTATTATGGATAATGAACCCCTAAGGAAATTAAGGCACACTGACTATTATAGTATTTCTACTATTCATCGGATGGGCTTCAAGAAATTAAATGGTATATGGATGAAAGGAGGACGGGAAGAAAGAGCTGAAGAGGACAGAGTAGAAGATATCCCTGGACCATCCACTGCGGGACCATCAGTCCCTGATCCATTTATTACGGGACCATCTACAGCTGGACCTTCAGAGGCCGGACCGAGCACAGTTCCCTCTCCTCTACATCAGTCTATTACTGCTTCTGGGAGATTCTCTGATGAGCAGATTGGTCAGTTAAGAGCCTTGCTTGCTGAATATAATAGTCAGAGATCTCATGAGATTAATCAATTAAAAGAAGATTTCAATCAACTAAAAGAAGAACTTAACTCGAGACTGGACATGATCTCCTTTTCCATAAGAAATTCTGTTGAATCCTTTGGTGCTGAACTTCACAAAATCTTTGAAAGGATGGAAGGCATTGCTGATGGCTCGGGATCTTATGTTCATGCAACTGGTCAACTGAAGAAGGATATTGACCTTGCAGTCTCACAGATTGAAGCTTATCTTGAAAATTTTAAGAAATCTCAAAAAGATGATGTAATGGAAATCATAGGTTACTTGAAGAAAATTGTATTCAAACATATCTGACCTTGATTTTTGATAGTTTGTATTTAGGAATTTTTGAATATCTAATGTATTTCATTTTGGAATGTACATGAATCAACTTATGTAATGTATCTTACTTATGAAATGCAATTACACATTTTCAAATCTGTCTATGATTGACTGCTTGAATCCCTATGTCTTATTGAACCTATAATTTTTCTCTAATAACTTTCTTTATCTAATACTCTCCTTATTGCTGATAACAAAAAAGGGGGAGAGATGGTTGAATATGCAAAGAAAAGAAGACTTGAGATTTTAATGAGAGATGGTTGAATATGCAAAGAAAAGAAGACTTGAGATTTTAATGAGAGATGGTTGAATATGCAAAAAGAAAGAAAGAAAGAAAGGGGGAGAAATGATTGTTTATGTAAAAAGAAAGAGACTTGAAATTTTGATTAGTTCAATTAAAATTTGATTTTTATATAGGGGGAGCTATTCAATGCAGGGGGAGCTTAACAACAAGCTTAATTGCAATTTTCTGTATATTTAGTTTAAATGTTCATAATTGATGACTTATATAGAACTCATACATAATTTTAAAAGTTCACTTTGAATATTGGCATCAAATCCTTTATTAAAATTATTTCAAGCTTTAAAATGACTATAATCTTTAGTTCGAATGAATTTTTTGAATGCATATACTCAAAGTTTTTGTTATCATCAAAAAGGGGGAGATTGTTGACCCAATTGATGATTTGATGATTAACAAAACTATTTGAGTATAACAATTGAAGGCTCTAATGATTTTGATTAAGTTTTTCAGATTATAAGTCAATTGAATGATCAAAATCAGGAGTTAAATCGTGTTCTGGATCGAATCTAATGTCTAGGTAAGATTGCAGACATTAGAGTCGACTCCGAGAATCACAGAGCCGACTCCAGAATCTGGCACGGAAGTTAGAGTCGACTCCGAGACTGTTAGAGCCGACTTTCACAGAAGAAACAGAACGTTGATTTTTCTGGCCCTGACTTAGAGTCACTCCGGGTATGTTAGAGTCGACTCCAGAAAAGTTTCTTGTCGACCCCAGAAAAGTCAGAGACGACTCCAGAATTAACGGATAAAAGTGTTTCGAGTTAGAGTCGACTCCAGAAAAGTTAGAGTCGACTCCAACCCACCTGGAACGAAAAATCAAATTGTCAGATCAGCTCTAACGGTAATATTTCTATTTTACCTTATTTCTAACAGATATATTTTGTTACAAGGTACACTCCAACGGATAGTTTTCTTCCAAAAATGGCTTGAAAGAAATCTATAAAAAGGGAAGACTATCATTCAAAAAAAAAATAGAGAGAAAACAGAAAAACAAAGAGGAAATCAGAAATAGAAATCCCAATTCAAAAATCCAAAAAAGAGAGAGCCTGAATCTCAAGAGAAAAACCTTCTAGCTCAAATCCACTCCACTCCAAAAGCTCAAGAGGAATCCAAGGCATTCAAATCAAAGTTTTGGTGGATTTCCCAAATTGGAGAAAGAAAATCAGTTTCTTGCTTTTCAACCCTTCTCAACTGCTTCAACTGTGAAGAATCGGAGCTGAGGCTTGATTCAATCCAGCAAGGAGAAGAAGAAAAGAAGAAAAGAAAAAAGCTCAAAAGCCAACCAACTATAAATCAGGCTTTTCTAAAC
Organism: Calamus simplicifolius; assembly: GCA_900491605.1. Lineage (NCBI taxonomy): Eukaryota > Viridiplantae > Streptophyta > Magnoliopsida > Arecales > Arecaceae > Calamus > Calamus simplicifolius. The sequence goes on along the minus strand of UESW01004890.1, from coordinate 483,877 downwards.
CTTGTTATTTTATTTGATTATTTGCTCATTGAGGAGCTATGTACTTGAAAAACACTATTTCTATTTTGTATCTAGTTCAGTCTGAGGGATTGAACTAGTGGAGGTAGTCTTACCTCGGTACAAGCTTGGTATAGCTTGTGTTAGGGTTTTTGTGCTGGTGAGCCCGGAAAACCGGCTGGGTTCGTTGTGATCCTGGGAAAACAACAAGTTTGAGTTGTGAGCTTGTAAAATAACTCAGCTGTAATCAAGGAAGATTATAGTGTGGACCCAAGTGAATCTTGGGAGTGGACGTAGGTGTTGGATACACCGAACCACTATAAAATCTTTATGTTTGCCGTGTCTCCTTTATCTCTATCTCTATCTCTATCTTATTGATTGTATTTTGTATTTGCATCTGCATTAACTTTCACTCACACTAAGCAAACAAATATTTCAAAAGGTTTAAATTTTTTAAGAACCCAATTCACCCCCCCCTCTTGGGTTGTCATCTGGGCCAACAGTTATGGATTTGGATTGCCTAATATAATTATTGCTTTATATTGATCGATGTGTAAATTTCGGGAGGCCTTGCATGCCCGGCATGCGGCGGGTTGTCATCCTAGCTCAAAATTTTGGGTCTGGGGCATGATAGCTTTTATGGTATCAGAGTCTAGGTTATGACCTTAGGGACACATGCATGATGACACTCTAGGCAAAATACTAGGATGATATTGAGACAATTATGACTTTAAAGGAATTTCAGGAATTATGCTTTGGAAGCTTGAAATTTAAAGTTTATCAAGATATTAATTGAATTACAAATTTGATAGGAATTAAGAATGAACCATCGCAAGCCAATGATATAATGGGACTCCCAGGCTGGTGACCTTGATCAGTGGGGAGGTCAAGGGGCTTCTAGAGGTTTTAGTTCCGTCAAACTTGTTGGAAATGACTCGTAGCAGTTTTAGACCTTTAAATAATATGGGAGATGAAACTTTAATTGGATATGCAATAAAAGATAGATGAATATATGGAATATAGTAGTTAAAAATTGCAATTAAGGACTAATATGACTAAGATAACATCATTATATCCAAATTGCAATTGAGTTAGATATTTGGATTTTGAGTTATTAAATCTGAATTTGAATATGGATATATACAATGAATTTTTATTTATGGAACTTATATTGTTGATATTGTAAGTTAAGATTATGAGCTAATCTGCTGGTTATAGAGATGATTGATATTGATGATATTTTGGTAATGAAATAGTTATCTACATATTTTTGATCAATTACAATTGAGTACTTTTTGAATTTGAGTCTGGATGGATAAGTATATATAGTGAATTTTACTAAGAGAACTTTTATTATGGAGATTACATGTTCAAAACTGATTGTTATTTTGCTAGATATGGAGATGGTTGATGCTGATGTTAATGAAGTGGTGGACTGCATATTATATCATGATAGACCATTTAGGAAGAATATAAAATTTTAAATTCTGAGACAATTATTGTTTAAGTTTTTGAGAGCAGTAGACTCTATTAATATTTAGAACCAATCTTGGTAATAAATGATCAAATATTTTGATGGTAGAAAGTGAAAGATTTTAGCAAGAATGAGAATAAGATAAATTTCACTAATAAAGAATTTCATGAGGATTTTCATCTTTTAATAGATTTCTAAATCAAGATATCTATTCATTAATTTATTGTGCCTTTCTTCATAGTTCCTAAGTAGATATCTTTCTCTAGGATGGATAAATTATTAATCAGCCGTAAGTGACATGAATCTTTTCTAGAAAAATAGGAGGGAGATGATTTTATTTTGACTATTGCTAATTGTGGATTATGGTTAAGGATACATCTAATATCACTTTCAGTCATAGAGAGATTACTATAATTTCTCAATTATGTCTGTTAGATGGTAAGTGTATTTTTAATCTTTATAGACCTTATAAGTCATGTATCCATCTGTGCTAGATCAGTGAGGTCACTTTGAGATATTCAAAGGATTTAAATTAGTTGGCCATGATATGGCATTGCATAATCTATAGGTGATTTTGATAGTCATTGGTAACAAAATAATTGATTCGAGGATTCAAATTATTTAAATTGTAATATTTATTGAGAAAACACTGACCTATTCAAGAGAAATTGATTAGTTATGGTGGTATTATTGATAAATTAAAGATGACACTATTATTCAAAGAAAATAAATTAGTTAATTATGATTGATGTTAGCTTGAAGTATTCAAGAGTGAAATCAAGTATGTTATGATGATTGAAATAAGTGTCGTAATGATTAATGGCACATTCAACTATTTATGAGTTGAGAGAGCATTGGAAGAAAACTATCTTATATTTAATTCAAAAGAACTTTGAACTGTCTTATCGAGGAATTAACAGTAATTGATATAGGTTATTAACCTTAAGAATGGATGACATAATACATGTGATGGACTCTATGATATTTATGATGATTGTGTTGTGAGAAGTTAAGGTATAAAAAAAAAGGGGGGGCAGGAAAGAATACTTCTTAAGGAAGTCAATTTTATTCGGTAGCTTGAGGAGGAAATGAAAAACTTAGGAACTTGAGGAAAAAATCAAAAAGAAGTATCCACAATTATTTGCAGGTAAATTCTCTATTCAAGATTGTTGATAGATCATATTTGAATTCTATAGTATATTTGATGTGTGTCAATTTTGAGGACGAAATTTTTATAAGGGGGGAGAATGTAACCCCCGGTAATTTATTATGGGGAACGTAACTCCTAGTATTTATTTGGGGACACCTGACATCTTGACTTCCTTCTGACGTTTAGGTTCCGATGCGGTCTTCGCGTGTCGGATGGGTTCCCGTTTTCCCTTGATCCGAAGCGTCACATGGGAGAATAAAAGGAGTTGGAGGTTGACTCCCTCCTTCACCCTGGCGCACACCTCCAGGTAATCGCCTGCCCATCCTCCTAATGCCAGAGAGAGAGAGTTAGGGAGGGAATCTGAGCGCGAGAGGACAAGCGGAGGTCCAAAAAAAGGGAGGTCCAGAAAAAGGACTCCGTGGAGGATAGCCACCGCCAGAAGGAAGAGATCTTTTATTTTTGAAGGCCTAACCTTGTCCCAGTCTTGAGCTATCATCGCCGGAGCTGCACCGGCCAAATCCTACAACGTAGGGTGGTGGAGAAATGAAGTGACGAATCTTGGAACTTGCGACAGTGAAAATCTTGATTTGATTCGTAGGTCCGGTGTTTGTTTAGTCGGACACTTTTTGGTTGGGATTTTGGATGGTGCTAGAGGAAGGCGGATTAAGAAGCTTGTTGGGATATTGATCTGTTGTGTCTCGAAATGGCAGCTGCCCACTTTGAGATTGGACCCCATCTTTGGGTTGAAGATCCAGATGGAGCCGGATAGATGGAGAGGTCATTGAGGTCAATGCCATTAGTTTCTTCTCAGATGGCCGATGGCTTGTTTCGGGTGGAGATAACATTGTTAAGGTATCCAGATGTCCAAATACCTGGTTAACCATTTGGGATTAGCGTATAGAGGTAAGTAAGTCTATTTATAATTAATAATTTATAACTCATGGTTTTATAGTTTGCAAGTATATTATGAGATAAGAAAATGGACGTTTATTTGGTTTGATTATTTTGAATGGTACCATAAATCTACATATAAGCATTTATTATGACTATAGTAGCTGATAATATTTTGAAAGAAATAGTTTCTTGGTGTATGTGCAAAAATATAAATTCTTTGATTTGCAAAATATGTTGGGATGACCATATGCATTTGCTAATAATGTACAAACCACTATATATGTAATATGAGAAATTGATGCATGATGAGTGACATGCAAGTATAATGATAACATTGTGATAGACTAATATGTGTCGCCGCGGTTCTCATTTGGCCTCACACATCTGTAGGGTGTGTTCTGTTTGAGTATGTATGGCCTCACACATCTAGAGGATGTGTTCTGATTAATTTGTAGGGCTATGGGACACATACGAAAATAATAATTACATAAACAGTGGGTTTGTTTACATTACATAATTTGGTATTTATTGCATAATCTAGTAAGTAAGCCAATATAATAATTTTATAAATTATAAATTATTGTATTTATAGTTTTATGCATACTTATGAAATGGAGTTTTATTGATTATTTTGGAAATTGGTAAACTGTACCATGAGTATTTAATTGAATATTTGCTACAATAGCTGGTATTAATTTGCAAAGTAATGGTTTATTATGCTTATGCCAAATATGATGTATATGTTTATTTTTAACTTTGCAAAGTAAATTGGTTACATGCAATGATTAAGAATGTACAAACTACTGTTTATGTGATATGAAAAGATTATGCTTATGATGATGCATGATGTGCATATATAATGATGACCTTTAATTATATTATATGTGTCACCGCGGTTCTCCTATGATGTGGCATGTGGAGGCCACACACATCTAGAGGATGTGCTCTGATTGATGATGATATGGCATGTGGAGGCCACACATCTAGAGGATGTGCTCTAATTGATTATGATGTGGCATGTGGAGGCCACACATCTAGAGGATGCGCTCTAATTGATTATGATGTGGCATGTGGAGGCCACACACATCTAGAGGATGTGCTCTGATTGATTATGATGTGGCATGTGGAGGCCACACATATCTAGAGAATATGCTCTGATTGAGGTGTTGCAGGGCCGTGGGACACGTAAAATATAATATAAAAATGATCATATAAACAGTGGGTTATTTACAATTCATTTTCTAGTATTTTTGTATAAGCTTCCAAATTAATTTGAGTGGTGATATGCTTGTTCTGATAGCATGATAAATGCATTTGAAACTGGAAGTTTATGAAATTATGACTTGATAATATCTTGATAAGATATGTGATATATGACTATTTTATATTATAGGCTTACTTATTGAGTGTGAGCTCATGTAAATCTCATAATATTTTTCAGAGCCTCAGGATTGAAGATGGATTTATGGGGTAGATGGAGCTTCTATATAAATCAGTTTCTTGATATCATTGTAACCCCAGTATTACTTGTGTATAGGGTTTGTAGCCCAGAACTATATTGATTGTGTGTAGGGCTTGTAGCCCAAACTTACATTTATGGTTTGTGCTAAGTTATGGATTTGGATTGCCTAAATATAATTATTGCTTTATATTGATCGATGTATAAATTTTGGGACGCCTTGCATGCCCGGCATGCGGCGGGTTGTCACCTTAGCTCAAAATTTTGGGTTTGAGGCATGACACCTACCCCTTCATCCCTTCGTCACCAACCTCATCGATCGATACTCCGTAGTGCTCACACAATTGGTTATGAATTCCATTCGAACCATGAGCAACTTCCTGGTGCTGTGTCACCTCCAGGGTATAGAGGCTAGGGTTTCTCTCTTCCGCTGCTTCTACACCCTCCGCCATCAGTCGGGTTGGTGGTTGTTCCAACCCAGGCCCAGTCGAGCCCTCAAATTGGGTCTTCCCACATCTGTCAAAGGGTGGAAGACTCAATTTTTCTTTTCCGACCTTAAGGGGGTGAAGCTGAGTTGGGGGGATCCGGACGTAGGGCCGAACAAGGACCAGTCAGTGATCATGAGGTACAAGGAGGCGTTCGAATAGCTGCTGACCGCTATGGTCCCCCGCTGCAACCAGCTCCTGTCGGAGGAGAATCTCCAGCTCATGGGCATCCTCTTGAGCGATGGTGAGCAACCACAGACCTTTCCCTATTCCTTCTCTTTCTCCTCTTTTTCTATCTTTTTTTTAATCGGCTCTGATTCGTGCAGACATGAGGCCGCCAACCAAAATGCTTATGAGGGCATTAGTGAAGAGACGGAGGATCACTAGCGAGGCAGGGCAGTCGAAGAAGGGGTCTCGGCCTCAGTTCCCTGCTCCCCCCTCTGACAACTAGCAGGCGAGCGAGGAAGTTGCCCCGCCGGTCTCCCTACCTGCAACCCCATCAACCACTCCGCCGATCGCCCTGCTGACTGCTCCGGCAATAGACCTCACCGCCGATACGCCCCTGGAGGAGCCAAGGGTCGCGGCGGTTCACCCGAATGTGGAGCCGGCCACTTTGGGCATGGAGTCATCCGAGCCTGCAGCTGCGCCAGCACTGGAGGAATTCTCGACGAGGAGCGGGGATGCCGCTATAGCAGCGGGGGTGGCTACAGAGGATGCCTCGACTAGTAGGGGCTGTGGAAGAACGCCGTCGACTCTCGAGGCGACATCCGCGCCCTCGGCCTCGGCTAGGCCCGTAGGGGGGAGGACTAAGGCGGTCCCACCCCGGGTGTCCCTTACGTACGACGGTTGCATCGCAGAGCGACTGCTAGCCACAGTCTGCCTACCAGAGCTCCAAGCGGAGTTCGGCCAACTGGACGCCTCCGCCATCCTTCAGGCCACCTTCGCCATCCTTCAGGATGCCTTCGCGGTGTATTTATGGGTAAGTGTCTTCTCTTTTCTTTGAATCCTCTCTCCGCTTCATTGTGTACTGATGATGGCTTTCTCTGTGCAGGCATTGAACTCCTTGTCGGCCTTGAGGGACATCATCCTTTGGAGCGATCATGCCCACCAGGTGACCTTAGCCACCATGGCCAGGGCCGAGGAGGTTGAGATTGTGCTGGAGGCGGCCCGAAGGGAGGTCGAGAAGGCTAAGAAGACCCTGGGGTTGTTCTAGGAGGAGGTCAAGGAGATCAGGCGATAGGGAGTGGCCGACCTCGGGTGTGCCCGTGCCGCTGAGGCGGAGTTGGTGAAGAAGGAGGCCGAGCTGGAGGGTAAGCAGCGCCAACTGGATAAAGTGACCCAGGAGGTGAGGGAACTTGAGGGGCGAGCCAAGAATTCCAAGGAGATCGCCCGGATGGCCGATGCCAGGGCTGCCGACGCTGCTGCCCGAACGAGCGAAGCCTTCTAAAGAGCACGGGACGTCGAGGAAAGGGCTGCAGCGGCGGAGAGGGCAGCAGCAGAGGCCGTGGAGCAGTTCCAAGGTTCCACTGCCTTTGCTGAAGAGGTGATGGAGGGCTCTGTGGATGCCTGTCTCCTCGACTTCCGAGATGGCAAGAGAAAGGCCGCGAGGGTCTCTAGCATCTTGAGTCTCAATGACCTCGAGCCCGATGTCAGTGAGGAGTCGGAGGAGCCATCTGGTGGTGGATCCGCGCCGGCCGACGCTTGAGGGCCTCTCCCCTCCCCTTTGTTTGTCTTCTTTTTTTTGCTTTACCTTTGTTACCATTGTATCAAAGTCCGACCTGAGTCAGTATTTTGTAGACATTTGCTAAGTAATGAAAATGATGCTTTCTTGAAATTTTTTATGCCTTAAAAAACTTCTTCGAATATTTATCTCAAAGTAGTGTGTTCTTTCTTTAGTCCGCATTTGTAGGATCCCCGACAGGGCTGCATCGGTTCGGTGCTCGCTGTAAGTGGGCTTGAGACTTAGTAGTAGTGTTAGGGCAGATCCCAGAGTAAGTGCTGAGGTTTGCTCTAGAACTAACCTTCATGAAGACTTGAGGTCGGTCTTGGGCATTGCTTTCGCAGTAGACTTATGGCGTTGATCTGTCGTTGGAGCTTTAGGGCTGGCCAAGGTCAGTCCTTAGGTGTCGAGCTGGCCTCGAGCTTTAGGCACTGATGCTGAAGTTGGTCTTCGTGCCAACCCGAAGTCGATCTTTAGTGCCGAGCTGGTCTTGGTCTTTCAGTGTCGACCGGAGTCGGGCTTTGGTGTCGAGCTTGCCTTAGGCTTTCAGTGCCGACCAAAGTCAGGCTTTGGTGCTGAGCTGGCCTCGGGCTTTTAGTGCCGACTGGAGTCGGGCTTTAGTGCCGAGCTGGCCTGGGGCTTTCAGTGCCAACCGGAGTCGAGCTTTGGTGTCGAGCTGGCCTCGGGCTTTCAGTGCCGACTGAAGTCAGGCTTTGGTGCCGAGTTGGCCTCGGGCTTTCAGTGCTGACCGGAGTCGAGCTTTGGTGCCGAATTGGCCTTCGGCTTTTAGTGCCAACCAAAGTCGGGCATTGGTGTCGAGCTAGCCTCGGGCTTTCAGTGCCAACCGGAGTCAGGCTTTGGTGCCGAGCTGGCCTCAGGCTTTCAGTGCCAATCGGAATCGGGCTTTGGCTGAAAGGATGAGATACTCGAACATATCTTTATTAGCCAAAAGGATGAGTTATTCAAATTCATAAAAGAATGAAGTACTTAGATTTATAATCAAAGATTGGTGTACATTACTGGTAGTACCGACGGAGGTTATTAGCATTCCAGGTGTGGGAAAGTGGCTTCCCGTCATGTCCTTCGATCTTGTATGCTCCGTGGCAGAGGGCTTTGGCGAACCGGTAGGGTCCTTTCCAATTTGGCGATAGCTTGCCTCCTTCTGTTGGCCTCAAGACCTTGGCCCATATGAGAACTAAGTCCCTTGGTAGGAATGCCTTGGGGCAGACACGAGTGTTGTAGTACCTGGCGGCTCTCTGGCGATAGGCAGCCATCTTGAGTTACGCCCGATCATGTACCTCATCGACGAGGTCGAGGTTGGCCCGCAGTCGGCTTGGGTTATCTTCCTCATCGTATGACTCCATTCGAGGACTTGGGATGCTGATCTCCATGGGGATGATAGCTTCGAACCCAAATACGAGGCTGAAGGCGGTCTCCTCGGTGGGAGCCCACGACGTTGTGTGATAGGCCCACATCACATTAGGGAGCTCCTCTACCCACCTTCCTTTAAAGTCATCGAGCTGCGCTCTGAGCCCTTCAAGGATGGTGTGGTTCGTCACCTCGGCTGCTCCATTTGTTTGTGGGTGGACGACGAAGGTGAACCACTAGTAGATGCCCAACTTGGTGTAGAATCATCCGAAGGGGGCATTGTTGAATTGCCGGCCATTGTCAGTGATGAGGGTGTGGGGTAGCTCGAAACGACAGATAATATATTTTTAGAAGAAGGATCTCACTTTGCTCTTGGTGATCTTTGCCAGTGCCTCGGCCTTCACCCACTTGGTGAAGTGGTCGATGGTGACAAGTAGGAACCTCTGCTGACTGAAGTCCGAGGGGAATAGTCCCAGGATGTTCATCCCCCACTGAGCAAAGGGCCACAGGGCTGCCAGGGTGCTCAGTTGAGAGGTCGGCTGTCGCTGGATGTTGGCATATCGCTGACAGCTATCGCACCTCCGAACTAGCTCGGCGGCATCCTCCTTCATAGTGAGCCAGTAGTACCCCTAGTGCAGAGCCTTGTATGCCAGCACTCTGCCTCCCATATAGCTCCCATGGATGCCTTTGTTGATCTCTCGAAGGACGTAGTCGGCATTCGTAAGGCCAACACACTTTCAGATTGGGTATGAGAAGGACCTTTGGTACAGATGCCCATTTAATATTAGAAACTTGGGAGCTTGTCGTTTAAGTAGCCTGGCCTTCGTAGGATCCTCGGAAAGAGTATCGTCAATGAGGTACCGAACGTAAGCATCCATCTAGGTGGGCTCTTGGTTGACTGGCAGGGCTTCCTCGATGACCTCGATGCTCGGGACCTCTAGGTGCTCTACATACGTCCTTTCCAGGGCCCCATTGGCCGAGGTGGCTAGACGAGACAATGCGTCGGCTTTGGCGTTCTCACCTCTGGGGATGTAACTGACACTAAAATAAGCAAAAAGTGAGGTCTGTGATTGGACCTTACTCAGATAGCAGGACATGATGGGATCCCAGGCCTCGTACTCTCCAGCGATTTGTCCGGAGAAGAGTTGGGAGTCAGTGAAGGCTCTGAGATGCTTTATTCCAAGCTCCTTGGCTAGCTTCATTCCTACCAGTAAGGCTTCATATTCTGCTTGATTATTGGTGGCGGGGAAGAGGAACCAGAGGGCATACTCCATCGGCTCTCCCTCCGGGCTTGCTAGGATGAGACCAGCTCCACTCCTCTGGAAGTTCGACATGCCGTCCATGTGGAGGATCCAGTCCTCCCCCTGCCTCGGCTGTCATGTTTGAGGACACCGAGCGGGGCTCTTCTAGTTGCTCCTCGATCCAAGTGTACTCGATCAGAAAGTCCGCTAGGATTTGGGACTTCATGGCCAATCTCGATCAAAATGATAGGTCAAACTCTCCCAACTTGATGGCCCACTTCGCCAGTTGGCCAGAGGTATCAGGACGAGATAGGATTGCTCTAAGCGGTTGGTCCATGAGCACCACGATCGGATGGGCTTGGAAGTAAGGCCTGAGACGCTGAGCAGAGACGATCAGTGCGAAAATAATCTTTTTGGTTTTGGAATATCTGGTCTCCGCATCATGAAGCACCTTGCTATTGTAATAAATGGGCCTCTGTGTTCCATTTGCATCAACGCGAACAAGCATGAAGCTGACCGCCTTGGGAGAAGCCGCGGTGTAAAGGAAGAGTTCCTCTCCCTCCCTCAGCTTAGACAGCAACGGCGGAGTAGACATAAACTCTTTCAACTCCTCAAAGGCTTTCTGGCATTTCCCTGTCCACTCGAAGCCATTGACCTTGTGCAGGGCCTTGAAGAAAGGCATGCACCTCTCCGCTGACTTGGATAGGAAGCGGCTCAGGGCAGCCACTCTCCTGGTCAGGCGCTGTACCTCCTTCTTATTGGTCGAGGGCCTCATATCGAGGATGGCATGGATCTTATTGGGGTTTGCCTCGATCCCTCGCTGGATCATCAAGAACCCCAGGAACTTGTCCGTCGTAACCCCGAAAGCACACTTGCGGGGGTTCAGCCTCATCTGAAATCGGCGGAGGTTGCCGAAAGTCTTCGCTAGGTCAGCAACATAGTCATCAGTGCAGATACTTTTGTTCAATATGTCATCCACGTACACCTCCATGTTGCACCTGATCTGGTCCTCGAAGACTTTGTTCATTAGTCTTTGGTATGTGGCCCCTGCTTTTTCAGTCCGAAAGGCATTACCTTGTAGCAGTAGATGCCCTTTTTGGTCACGAATGGAGTAGCCTCCTCATCTGCCGAGTCCATCATGATCTGGTTGTACTCTGAGAAGGCATCCATGAAGCTGAGGGTCTCGTGGCCAGACGTGGCATCCACCAACTGGTCAATCTTGGGTAGCGGAAAGCTATCTTTGGGGCATATCTTGTTGAGGTCGGTGAAGTCGATGCACATCCTCCAGCTCCCACTACCCTTACGGACCATCACTACGTTGGCCAGCTAGTCTGGATAATGCACCTCTTGGATGTGGCTGGCGGCAATTAGCTTGCGGACCTTCTCGTCAATGGCCCTATGTCGCTCGGGGGAAAAGCTCCTCTTCCTCTGTCGGACTGGCCGGTACCCCGGGTTGATGTTGAGTCGATGGGTGATTACCTCTATTGGTATGCTCGGTATGTCAGATGCTGACTAAGCGAAGATGTCCGAGTTGGCCTACAGGAAGGCGAGAAGCTGGTCTCGCGCCTCCTCGGGGAGAAGAGCCCCGACTTGGATCGTCCTCGCCGGATTCTCCCCCAGCAGGAAGGTCAACAAATGCTCGGCCGGCTCCCCCCTCTTCTCCGAATCTTTGGGGTCAAGCGACTCGGGCACCAATGGAGCAATTACCCCCTGGGGGCTAGGAGATGTATGATAATAGAGCAGCATGGGGTTTTGCTCCCCGCACATCTCTCCAATTCCCTTACTAGTGGGGAATCTTACAAGCAACCTCTTGGTTCCAGGAGGTTCAGACCAGGTCTTTCGAGGATGGCATTGTAGGCCAAGGCAACTCAGATGATCAAGAACTTCATGAGAACTATGCTCTAGCATGGCGACATTCCGGCTGTGACTAGGAGAGTGATCTCTCCCTCCACTCTCATAGAGTCTCCAGTGAAGCCCATCAGGGGCGTGGTTATAGGTCAAAGGGAGCCGATGGACAAGTTCATCTGAACAAAAGCATCGTAACTGAGAATGTCGACCAAACTTTCATTGTCAACCAAAATTCTCTTTACATGATATTTTGTGATCGTCATGGACATGACGACGCTATCATCATTATTATTAACTACCCCCTCTAGGTCTCTTTTAGAAAAGGAAATTACAAAATCTACCCCCTCCTACTCCCGCGGCCTCTTGGAAGTACCGCCTGTCCCCCAGGAAATCATGGCCATGGTCTTCTTAGTCGGAGCGTTGTCGATGCTGACCTGGGTAGGCAGAGGTGCCACGGGCCCAAGGCAGTCGGGTTCCCCCTTTGGACAAACTTTTCCAGATGGCCACGCTGGATGAGGTCCTCAATCGCCTTCTTCAGCTAGCAGTAGTCTTCTGTGTCATGGACATGGTCCCAATGGAAGCGGCAGTAGAGGTTTTTGTTACAGGGTGCTCTTGGCTTCAAGGGAGGAGGGCGCTAAAGATACGACTCGCCCTTGATTTTTATCAGGATGTGGGATATTGGGGCGAGCAGGGGGGTAAAGGGCCCCTCTCTGGGGGCGAGGGTTCGTGGTCGGTTGTCCGGCCGACAAGGAGGCTCAGGCCTCCTGGGCCGAGCCTCAACAGGCTTGGGATGGGCATGCTTCTTGCTAGGCCCTCCATCAGCTTCCCTTCGGAAAGAATCTGCCTCGTCAACGCGGATGTACTTTGTTGACCAAATTATTGATTTTGATGATTAATAAAGGAATTGAGTATATTCATTGTGTTACTAATAAATTTAACAAGTGTTTCAGGGCTTAAAAATATTTGTTTAATCAAAAGGCATCAAGAAATTAAACGTGTTTTGAATCAAGTGCCAAAGGTAAGTTTCAAAATTCAGAACATGGAGTCGACACCTAGAAAGTCTGGAGCCGACCCCATGGCCAATCAAATGTCTTTCTGATTTTTGATACGGTCCGGAGCCGACACCCAGAGTTTTAGAGTCGACACTTACAATGTCTGGAGCCGACTCTGATACGGGGACAGAACGCGTGATTTTTGACTACCTTGGAGCCGACACTTACAGTCTCTTGGAGCCGACACCTGAACATGGCGAGCCGACACCTTACTTTTTCGAAGCCGACTCCTCAACGAGCTCAGAACTTTCTATTTTTGGATACACGACTTGGAGCCGACACCTGAAAAGTTCGAGCCGACTCCAACCTGTCAGAAACAAATTTTTAAATTGTTAGATCAGCTCAAACGGTAATATTTTCTTTACCTAACCCCTAACGGCTATATTTCATGAATGGAAAAACTTTCTAGGTATATTCCAACGGCTAGTTTCACACCCAAAAATGGATTAAATGGAATCTATAAAAAGGGGGAAGAGCATTCGTTTGAAAATATAGAAAAAGAGAGGAAAAAAAAAAAATAGAGAAATCATATTGAAAAAATCTGAGAGATCTTGAGCAAGAAATTAAGAGAAAAGAATCCACGTTCAAATTCTTCCACTCCAAAAAGCTCAAAGAGAAATCCAAGGCGTTCAACTTGAAAAATCGGAGGATCTTCTAAAAGCTCTGTTTTTGTGATTTTCCAACTTCTCATCTGCAACATCTGTGAAAAATCGGAGCTGGGGCTTGATTCAACATCTCAAAAGAGAAGAGGAAAAGAAGAAAAGAAGAAAAGCTCAAATCCAATCATCTTCAAATCAGGCTTTTCTAAACTTGTTTATTTTCTTTGAATATTTGCTCATTTAAGGAGCTGTATGTTATTGTAAACATTATTCTTTCTTGTTTTTGCTAGTTCAATCAGGGGGATTGAATTAGTGGAGGTAGTATACCTCGGGACAAGCTAGATTAGTTTGAGTTTGGGTTTTTGTGCTGGTGAGCCCGCAAAACCAGCTGGGTTCGTTGTGATCCCGGGAAAACAATAAGTTTTGAGTTATGAGCTTGTAAAATAACTCAGCTGTAATCTAGTTGATTATAGTGTGGACCCAAGTGGAACTTGGGAGTGGACGTAGGTATTGGATACACCGAACCACTATAAAATTCTTGTATTTGCCGTGCTTTAATTGTCTCTCGTTATTTGTGATTGAAATTTATTTTGTACCTGATTATTTCAAAGCCAATAGTTTTTAAAAGGTTAAAATTTTTATTAAGAACCCAATTCACCCCTCCTTTTGGGTTGCTATCTGGGCCAACAATTGGTATCAGAGCTCATGTTCATTTGAAATTGGTCTAACGATCAAGAGTTAAAGATCAAATTGGTAGCTCAAGCTAGTTCATCTTACTTAGAAGGTCAATCCACTAATCAACCTCCTTTGTTTAATGGAACTAATTATGGTTATTGGAAAGCTAGGATGAAAATTTTTATTCAAGCACTTGACTATGACTTATGAGGTATCATAGTTAATGGTCCACACACACCTACAATTAGAGTAGATAACATGGTGATTCCGAAGCCGGAAACGAAATGGGATGAACATGATCAAAAGTTGGCATAACTTAATGCTAAGGCTATGAATGTTTTATATTGTTCACTAGATGCAAGTGAATTTAATCGAATTTCTACATGTATTTCCACGAAAGAAATTTGGGATAGATTAGAGGTTACCCATGAGGGTACAAATCAAGTTAAAGAATCAAAGATTAATATTTTAGTGCATAAATATGAATTGTTTAGCATGGAACAAACTGAAACCATCACATGCATGTACACAAGATTCACTGATATTTTAAATGGTTTGAAAAGTCTAGGTAAAACCTATACTAATTCTGAACTTGTGCATAAAATTCTTAGATCACTTCCAAGATCATGGGAAGTGAAGGTGACTGCCATCCAAGAAGCAAAGGACTTAAATGTGTTACCTTTGGAAGAGCTACTTGAATCCTTGATGACTCACGAGCTAACCATGAAACAACATCAAGAGGAGGAAGTCAAGAAAAAGAAGACAATTGCTCTTAAAGCTGTAGAAAGTGAGGAGAGCTGTAGTGATGATGATGATGAAGAGACTGCACTCCTTGCAAGAAAATTTAAGAAATTCATGCAAAGAAGGAGACCCTTCCATAAGAAGAAATCTGGAACAAAAATGGAACGAGAAAAGGGGAAAGAGAAGGACAAAGAAAAAGAAAAGGAGCCCTTAATTTGTTATGATGTAAGAAACCAGGGTATTTTAGATATGACTGTCCTCAACTGAAGAAAGCCTACAAGAAGAAAAAGAAGGCGTATGTTGCAACTTGGAGCGATAGCGATGAATCCTCTTTAGAGGAAGAACAAAAAGAAGTTGCAAACATTTGCTTTATGGCAAACGATGACAACGAGGTAAGTTCTGAAAACCCTTGTGATGATTTCGCATTTGATGAATTGTTTGAAGCTTTTAATGAACTAGTTGATGATTTTAAAGCCTTGAAAAAGAAATACAAATTTTTGAAAAACGATAATTCAATTCTCATTAAAGAAAAAGATAATCTTACTCATGAGATTGAGATGCTGAAATCTGAAAAAGATAATTTAACAAAAGAAAAAGAATCAATCTCCAATGAAAATGATAAATTAAAGAAGGAAGTTGATAAATATAAAAATATTGTTGATAAATTTACTAATAGTTCTGAAAAACTTAATTTATTATTGAGTAATTAAAGAGCTATATTTGATAAGGCTGGATTAGGATATATGCCTAACATAAAACAAAAGTTTGTCAAAAACTTTTTCAGAAAAGAACCAAATAAAGATGATGTTACATGTCATTATTGTAACAAGAAAGGCCATAAATCCTATGAATGTAAGGCAAGATATAGTAACAAGAATTTAAGTAGTAAAGAAAGAAAATATGGGTTCCCAAAGGAACAATCTTTTATGCTACTAACCATGAAGGACCCAAGAAGGCTTGGGTACCTAAATATAAGACTTGATCATTTTTGCAGGAGTGTCTTGCGGCCAAAAGAGCAAAGCAAAGTGGTATCTCGATAGTGGCTGCTCAAGACACATGATGGGTGACAAGGATCAATTCATCATCCTTGAAAGCAAAAGAGGAGGAGTTGTTACGTTTGGTGACAATGGCAAATACCAAATCATAGGGTTTGGTAAAATTCAAATAACTTCCTCCATATATATTGAAAATATTTTATATGTCAATGGTTTAAAACATAATCTAATTAGTATTAGTCAATTATGTGATAAAGGTTTTAAAGTATCATTTGAAGCTTCTATCTGTACTATTTCTAATCCCATAGATAATAGCATTGTTTTTACTGGAAATAGAAATGGCAATGTATACTTAATTGATTTAGACAATTTGTCTACTAGTAATCATTGCTTAGTTGCTAATAATGCTAATATGAATGAGATTGGTTGGTTATGACATCGTAGATTAGGTCATGCAAGCACACACCTAATTTCAAAATTAATTAGAATGGATTTAGTAAAAGGTCTTCCACAACTAGATTTTGAAAATAACAAAATTTGCGATGCATGTCAATTTGGAAAACAAACTAGAAACTCTTTCAAAACTAAAAATATTGTTTCCACTTCTAGGCCACTTGAACTACTTTACATGGATATTTTTGGACCTACTAGAACCACTAGTCTAGGAGGAAAGAAATATGGACTTGTGATTGTAGATGATTATTCTAGATACACTTGGGTATTATTTTTAGCTCATAAAGATGAGACCTTTCCACTATTTTTGAAATTCTTCAAGAAGGTCACAAATGAGAAAAATAACACTATAGTGTCTCTTAGAAGTGATCATAGCACTAAATTTGAAAATCATTTATTTGAAAACTTTTGCATTAAAAATGACATCCATCATAATTTTTCAGCACCTAGAACACCTCAACAAAATGGAGTAGTAGAAAGAAAAAATAGAACCTTAGAAGACATGGCCCGTACCATGCTATGTGAAAGCAACTTACCAAAATACTTTTGGGCGGAAGCTATAAACATGGCATGTTACATTCTTAATAGAGCTTTAATTAGGCCAATCATTAAGAAAACTCCTTATGAACTATGGAACAATAAAAAACCAAACATAAGTTACTTTCATGCATTTGGTTGTAAATGTTTCATTCATAATAATGGTAAAGATAATCTAGGAAAATTTGATGCAAAATCTGATGAAGGCATTTTCTTAGGATATTCAACATCTAGTAAAGCCTATAGAGTGTTTAACAAGAGAAACTTAATTGTAGAAGAATCTATTCATGTAATTTTTGATGAATCTTTAGCTTCGAGTTCAGGAAAGACTGATGATGAGGAAGATACAAACATATTAGAAAGAGACATTGAAAAATTGAATATAAATGTATCTTTAGATCATGAACAAGAAGTTAAAGATGATGATTCTCCTAGTGTTGATGTTGTTGATGCAAATCATAATGATGTAGATCTTCCTAGAGATTGGAGATATGCCTATGGTCATCCAAAAGAATTAATTATAGGTGATCCATCTCAAGGAGTAAGAACTAGATCATCAATGAGAAACATCAATAATCATCTTGCATTTGTATCTCAAATTGAACCTAAAACTATTGAAGAGGCTGAAAAAGATAATAATTGGATGTTAGCTATGCAAGAAGAATTAAATCAATTTACTAGAAATAATGTCTTGACCCTTGTAGATAGACCTAAAGATCATTCAGTTATAGGATCAAAATGGGTATTTAATAAATTGGATGAAAATGGCATAGTAATTAGAAACAAAGCTAGATTAGTCGCAAAAGGATATAATCAAGAAGAAGGAATTGATTTTGATGAAACTTTTGCACCTGTAGCTAGATTAGAAGCAATTAGATTATTACTCGCATTTGTATGTCATATGCATATCAATTTATTTCAAATGGATGTTAAAAGTGCATTTTTAAATGGATTTATAAATGAGGAAGTTTTTTTGAACAACCTCCTGGTTTTGAAGATCATGAATTTTCAAATCATGTTTTTAAATTGCACAAAGCTTTATATGGTTTAAAACAAGCACCTAGAGCTTGGTATGAAAGATTAAGTAAATTTCTGATTGAAAATGATTTTACAAGAAGAAATGTTGATAAAACACTATTTTTGAAAAGAAAAGATAAGGATTTATTAGTAGTACAAATATATGTTGATGATATTGTAATCGGTGCTACTAACAATCTTTTGTGTCAAGAATTTGCTAAGTTAATGCAGGGTGAATTCGAAATGAGCATGATGGGAGAACTCAACTTCTTCCTAGGACTTCAAATCAAGCAAAGCAAAGAGGGGATTTTCATCAATCAAGAAAATACACAAAAGAACTTCTCAAGAAGTTTGGAATGGAGTCAATCAAACCACTTGGAACACCTATGAGTCCTTCATGCAAATTGGATAAAGATGAAGATGGTAAGAAAGTAGATCAAAAACATTATAGAGGTATGATTGGATCTCTGCTTTACTTAACAGCTAGTAGACCAGATATCATGTTTGATGTTTGTTTATGTGCTAGATTTCAATCAGAACCTAAAAAATCTTACTTAATTGCTGTGAAAAGAATCTTAAGATATTTAAGTGGAACTAAAAATGTAGGTTTATGGTACTCTAGAGACTCAACATTAAACTTGATTGCATATTCTGATTCTGACTATGCTGGATGCAAACTAGATAGAAAAAGCACAAGTGGTGCATGTCAATTTTTAGGAAGTAACTTAATCTCTTGGTTTAGCAAAAAGCAAAATTCGGTTGCATTATCAACTGCTAAAGCAGAATATGTTGCAGCTAGAAGTTGCTGTGCTCAAATCCTTTGGATTAAGAGACAACTTGAAGATTATGGCATAACACTTGATAAAACTCCTATTAGATGTGATAATACGAGTGCAATAAATTTAACAAAAAATCCAATTCAACATTCAAGAACAAAACACATTGAAATTAGATATCACTTTATAAGAGAACATGTAGCTAATAATAAAATTTGTCTTGATTATGTTAATACTGAAGAACAATTAGCTGATATATTTACAAAACCTTTAAGTGAAGAGAAATTTTGTTATCTTTGAGGTGAATTAGGGATTTTTGACCCTTTGGAATGATTTTGAAACTCTAAGGAACGGCTATCTAGATTTCTATTAATTTCATGATATTCCTTTCATAATTTTAAGAATAAGTTATCTAGTCATATGAGCAATTTGTTCCTTATATTCCAAAGAATTTTTCAAAATTTTATTGAACCTATTTTGACAAGTTTCAGATGTTTGAATCTCAGTTGTTTTTCTCTGAAACTGTCAGTGGAGTCGACACCTCAGTTTGAGGAGTCGACACCTCGTCTGTATCGCTCTCGGTCCCTGACCTTAGAGCCGACACCCGTATAAGTGGAGCCGACTCCAGTTCGAGCGCTGACTGTGTTAGCGATTTGGAGTCGACACCCGACTTTGCAGGAGTCGACACCTAGGGGTCCCAAATCGACTTTATTAGGGCAGAGTCGACACTTCGTTATTTCATTCGTTTTCAAATCCTTAACCAAACTCTTCCAAAATTCTCTCAAAACCTCCCCAACACAAATTCAACTCTATTCGAACTTTCCTAAGGATCTAAATGGCACCTAAGAGGAGAGGATCCATACTTGGAGCGCCCGTGACAACTGGGAAGCGTTCGGCGAGGCGACCCGTCCACGAGCCATCTCCGAGCGAGGATTCCACAACCCAATCGGACAGTCCAGGCCCTTCTTCTCCTCAGGTAGACACCTTAGTCGGGAGAGTAATCACCATGGGTAGAAAGGTCGATTTCGAATTCTTTGAGTCCGAGGGTTTTTCAATTGGAAATCAATTCAAAGAGCTAGGATGGGATAAAGTGTGCTCATTAGATGTTCCTACCTATCCGGCCCTTGTCAAGGAGTTCTACTTCAATTTGTCAAGAGGTGATGGTGGGATCGTAAGCTCAGTTAGAGGTAAAAGAATCCACCTCACTTTTCAGAAATTAGGAAATCTTCTAAGCATTCCCATCATTGGATTAGCGGCAGATGTTCACAGTGAGAGGTCAGATGCTCTGTCAAGAATGTTAGGGAGAGAGGTAACAGAATTTGAAGAGGTTAGGGCTAACCAATTGCCCTTGGAGTTGAGGTTACTTCACAATATTTGCAGCAGAATTTTATTTCCTAAAACGGATGATTTGAGTATGTCTCGGAGCGAGACATCATTGTGATGGATAGTGTGTTGACTGGTCAACCCATAAACTTCGCCGCAATGATGATTTTCTATATGGCCGAGGCTGGAGGAAAAAGGAGATCTTCCCTACCCTACGGCATGATTTTGACTATGGCTTTCAGGAGCCAAGGGGTTGTGATTTTGGATAATGAGCCTTCCAAGAACCTTAGGCATACTGACTACTATAGTTTGGCTACAGTTCATCGGATGGGATTTATGAAGATCAATGGACAATGGGAGAGGAAAGGCAGTTTGGATGTAAGAGCTACTAAAATGAGGTCTTCAATACCTTTTGAGGCTGGTCCGTCTGTGAGGGTTCCTTCTCCACAGCCTGGCAGTCCTGCTCCTGCTCCCGCTCCTGCTCCAGTTCCGGTACCTCCATCTACTTTATCAGTCGGATTTTTAGACATTCAGTTGGAGCAACTTAAAAGTCTTCTTGCTGCTCAGAAGGATGAAATGAAGACTGGGTTTGACAGTCATTTTATGTATTTAAAAGAGACCCTTTACTCTCTGGATGATCGCATCAGTAAAATTGAGTCCACTCTTAGCTCTTCTGCTGAATCCTTAAGGAATGATCTAAAGAATATATTTGAAGAACTTAAGGATATCTGTGGAGACTCAGAAACATACTCAAGATGCAATGCTGAACTTCAAGATAAGATCATGACTGCTTGCTCTTTTGTTGATAGAAGATTAAAAGAATTTGTAGCAACTCAAAGCGAAGGAATGGGAAAGATTTTAGAACGTTTACAAAGAATTATTAGAACTAATCTATAATTATCATGTAATGAAGTACAAGTTTTTGATTCAATGTAGTTTGATGTTGAAATCTTAATGTAATGATGTATAGTTTGATGCTTGACAAAGTTCAGTTTCATTTTGTAACACCTGACTTTTTGATGTAATAAAATTATCTTTTGATCTATCAATGTTATCATTTCACTCTTCTTAATCTTTTGTTGATTACAAAAAAGGGGGAGAAAGTTATGTCGTATATGCATTGATCAGTTATGCTTTGATTGGTATTTGATATACATAAGCTTAAGTGAAAATTGATATAACTGAATTGTAAATATCAAACACTAAAATGTAAAATGTAAAATATAAAGCAAAAGGAAGAACAATTGTCAAATTAAACTTCATAGGGGGAGCTACCTTATTCAGGGGAGCTTACCTGTGAGGATCATATATTTGAAAATTTTGATTTGAGAATCCTATGCATATACTCAATGTTTTTATAATCATCAAAAAGGGGGAGATTGTTGACCAAATTATTGATTTTGATGATTAATAAAGGAATTGAGTATATTCATTGTGTTACTAATAAATTTAACAAGTGTTTTAGGGCTTAAAAATATTTGTTTAATCAAAAGGCATCAAGAAACGTGTTTTGAATCAAGTGCCAAAGGTAAGTTTCAAAATTCAGAATTTGGAGTCGACACCTAGAAAGTCTAGAGCCAACCCCATGGCCAATCAAATGTCTTTCTGATTTTTGATACGGTCCGGAGCCGACACCCAGAGTTTTGGAGCAGACACCCAGAGTTTCAAAGTCACACTTACAGTGTCTGGAGCCGACTCCGACACGGGGACAGAACGCGTAATTTTTGACTACCTTGGAGCAGACATTTACAGTCTTTTGGAGCCGACACCTGAACATGGCGAGCCGACACCTTACTTTTTCGGAGCCGACTCCTCAACGAGCTTAGAACTTTCTATTTTTGGATACACGACTTGGAGCCGACACCTAAAAAGTTGGAGCCGACTCCAGCCTGTCAGAAATGAATTTTTAAATTGCCAGATCAGCTCAAATGGTAATATTTTCTTTACCTAACCCCTAACGGCTATATTTCATGTATGGAAAAACTTTTCAGGTACATTCCAACGGCTAGTTTCACACCCAAAAACGGATTAAATGGAATCTATAAAAAGGGGGAAGAGCGTTCGTTTGAAAATACAGAAAAAGAGAGGAAAAACGAAAAAATAGAGAAATCATATTGAAAAAATCTGAGAGATCTTGAGCAAGAAATCAAGAGAAAAGAATCCACGTTCAAATTCTTCCACTCCAAAAAGCTCAAAGAGAAATCCAAGGTGTTCAACTTGAAAAATCGGAGGATCTTTCAAAAGCTCTATTTTTGTGATTTCCCAACTTCTTATCTACAACATCTATGAAGAATCGGAGCTGAGGCTTGATTTAACATCTCAAAAGAGAAGAGGAAAAGAAGAAAAGACGAAAAGCTCAAATCCAATCATCTTCAAATCAGGATTTTCTAAACTTGTTTATTTACTTTGAATATTTGCTCATTTAAGGAGCTGTGTGTTATTGTAAACATTATTCTTTCTTGTTTTTGCTAGTTCAATTAGGGGGATTGAATTAGTGGAGGTAGTATACCTCGGGACAAGCTAAATTAGCTTGAGTTTGGGTTTTTGTGCTGGTGAGCCCGCAAAACCAGCTGGGTTCGTTGTGATCCCGGGAAAACAACAAGTTTTGAGTTGTAAGCTTGTAAAACAACTCAGCTGTAATCTAGTTGATTATAGTGTGGACCCAAGTGAAACTTGGGAGTGGACGTAGGTGTTGGATACACCAAACCACTATAAAATTCTTGTGTTTATCGTGCTTTAATTGCCTCTCTTCATTTGTGATTGAAATTTATTTTGCACCTGATTATTTCAAAGCCAATAGTTTTTAAAAGGTTAATTTTTTTTTAAGAACCTAATTCACCCCTCCCTCTATGGTTGCCATCTGGGCCAACATACTTTTATGTACGGCTCAACAACTCAGCGTAGGAACCAGGAGGTTTCTTGTTGAGGGAGTAGGCAAAGCGGGAAGGGTGGAGCCCTCGCTTCAAGGCCAGAGTGGCCACGGAGTCTTCAAGGTTATAAACTTCGAGCGCGGCCTTCTTGAACCAGGCCACGAAATCCCTCAACGACTCATTGTTCCTCTGTTGAACGGTAAACAAGCTGTCGGCTACCCGCGAGATCTTTCGGCATGCATCGAAGTGCGCTAGAAAGGCTCTCTCTAGCTTCCAAAAGGAGTTGATGCTGCACTGTGGTAAGCGGGAGTACCAGGCGTGCGTAGCCTTCTGAAGGGTAGTAAGGAAGGCGATGTAGAGGAGGGAGTCGGTCACCTCCTGGACCTGCATGAGGACCTTGTAGCTCTCCAGATGGTTCAGGAGGTCAGTGGTGCCATCGTAGGGATCCAGCTGGGGTAGGCAGAACCTGTTTGAAATTGGATTCTCCATAATACGGTGAGAGCAGGGGCAGCTATCATAATTGGCCTTTGGTGGGTTGATGATTCTGCGGCTGAGCTCCTCCAGCCACTGGTTGTACTCATTTAACCGTCGCTTGGTCCAGGGTGCAATCCGACCATCGAAAGACCCCTCCCACCAAGATCCTAAAGACGGGGAAGGGTGGCATCGATGATGATGTCCCCGCTCGGTCTCCTTCCCGTATCGCCACTTGGGGGAAGCGCTAGCATGGCGAAAGAGAGACCAGGGCCTCTTGGAGGCCTCCCGGCAGCGATACCTGGGCAAGGCACAATGGTGGTGGGTCTCCTGCTGAGGGGATCTCCCGCGGTGGACTGTTGACTGGGTTGAACCATCTCCGCACCCGACGAGGGTGGCCTTGGGTGCTGCTGCGCGGCCACTGATTGTTGTTGCAGCTCCTGGACCGCCGCCACAAGTGATTGGACCTGCATAGTAAGGGCAGCGATTCGATCATCCTAAGGCGGTGGTGAAGGCTGTGCAGGAACATTGGCCTGGGAAGCTAGGAGACCGGTCTCCAATTGCTGAGCTCTCTGGCGATGCCCCCCAGCGTGGCTGGTGGAAATCTCCTGGGTGCGCATCACCACTATCTTCTCATTTGCTAAGGGGAACGAAAGCATGTAGCTGGCTGGTTCGAAGCTTTCTACTTATTCCCCCCTTCCTGGTGCGTCAATCTGTTGCCGCCAAGTCACGTTCCTTGAACGTCGGGTAACAGGGTAGATTTGGAGGACAATGAGAATAGTTTGAAAATCTCCTAATGCCTTCTCCTCAATGGGATCCCTGCAAGAAAGTCCTCAGGGATCGGTTGCATCGGTGGGGACCCTCTGATGCTCAAGAGAGCAACTTGAAAAATCATGATGAACAGTGGACTAAAAGACTTTAGCCAAAAAAATTTGAAGTTCAGATCCCTTCTCTCATTATGAGTGAAGGTTCTTATACCTGTCCGAAAGTTCCCTTTACCCGCTTTTGGAATGTTGTTGATTTCGAGACATTATTTTCTGGTAGCGGATAGACGGCAAGGTTGACAGGAATGGGCCGCAACCACCCTTGAGTTTGTCAGGGATAACCCTGCTTGTCAGCCTCCCGCCAAGCACGGCGCCATAGGTGGTAGGTGGGCTGGATCACGTTAGGCATGTGCTGTAACTGGCAGTAGCCACGCACAGACGCAGACAGTTGGTGGACCACGTCGTGATTGTAGGCGGTTGGTGGGCCACATGGCAGTTGCAGATGGTTGGTGGGCCATATGGCGATTGCAGGCGGTTGGTGGGCCATGTGGCGATTGCAGGTGGTCCGAGGCCGAGGGGGACTCCGGAGTCCGAGGCCGAGGGAACGCTGGAGTCCGAGGCTGAGGGAGACACTGAAGTCCGAGGCCGAGAGGAACCCTGGAGTCTGATGCCAAGGGGATGCTGTAGTTCGAGGCCAAAGGAGATCCTGGAGTCCGAGGCCAAGGTTCCGCCAGTCGCTCTATTCGTTCACCCTAACGTGGCTTGATCATCCACATCAATTGAGTTTTGTTTTAAGGGTTGAAAAGTACTATTTAGGCCTTCCCCTATTTTGTATTATAAAAAAACCGAGCTACAAAGTTTTTAATTTATATTAATAAGGTTTATCTTTTTACAGAGCAAGATCACTCTTTTAGTAAAAAAAAATCCAAATTAATAAGAGATAGGTTTCAATTTTTCCTTTTTTTTAAAGAAGATGGTGTCAAGTGTAGAGCTCAAAATATTATATGGTTTTATTTTTAAGGAACAGTTTATACTGTCTTTTTTTTAAAAAAATGAAAAAAAAGCATCTCAATTGAATGTTGTATAGATATATAATATCTTTTGAAAATTTGGCAAAGACTTAGCTTCCCAATTTAACAAATTTCATCCCTTGATCTTGCTTAATCCTCTTTCTAGTGGCCAAATTAGTCTATATTGAACTTGGTGATCCTCTTGAATAAGCTACGTTGGACAACCTAGTGATGTAGGATCTAAATTCCTTACAAAAGAGATGAGAAATTTATAATTTCTCCTAATATCTGATAATTAAAACTAAATTGTATTTTACTTGAATGTGATATTTTTGATTCTCTCTATAGAGAAATTCTCCCAATCTTATCATCATTTATATGCGAGAAAAATCAAGTATTAGAATAATTTAACTTCTCAAACCGTCAAACGTAATCCTTCTCAATTAATTAGAGTATTAGTTAGACTTGAATTCTAAGGAGTGTTTATATGATGCATACAAATAGCTTTTTTTTTTTTTACAAATGGGCGATCACACAAGTCTCGTGTGAATCAGCCCAGATACATTAGAGAACAAAATATGCTGAAGAAAAGTAGGACAATGATCTCTAACCCTCCAATTCCATGAGCCAGTATGCTGAGCCATAAAAGAAGCCGCCCAATCAGCAGACGCATTGGCTTCCCGAAATATATGGCGAATCAGGACCGAGTCGTTCCCTTGCAGAAGGGAATAAATATCCCTCAAGATTGGATTAGAGGGACCATCAGAATAATTCTCCTCCTGCAACCAAGAGATGACCATCTTAGAATCACCCTCGATCATGATCCGATGAGCGCGGAGAATCCGAACGGTGTAAGAAATTCCTGCCCAAGCCGCATAGAGCTCCGCCATCAGGACAGAATAGTCAAGAGCACCAAAACCTTCTGCCGCCACCAGATCACCCGCCTCCCCATGGATGATAAACGCAGAACCAGCGATTCTACCATGGACACTCCCATCGAAGTTGATTTTGACATACCCTGGAGGGGGGAGCTCCCAATGGATGAAAACTGGATACCGGTTCGCTGCCGAAGCAGCAATGGAACCCCAGCGGCCAGATGAGCCAAAATCAACACCGGATAAGACACGGTCATAGTCCATAATCAGCAATCTTATCTTCCTCACGACCCTATGGGGAGAAGCAGAGGTATTAGAAAAAATGAAATCATTCCTTGACAGCCATATCTGATATACCGTGGCAGCCCAGAGACCACTTTTATGCTGAGATCCCCATCGAATATCATGAAAAAAGGAGAAGCGCGGAGATGCTGTTTCATCCAATCTACTAGAAAAACCCATCAGATGCCATATCCGTTGAGCTCTAGGGCAAAGAAAGATAGCGTGGTCATCGGACTCCTCCTCCAGCCGACAGAAAGAACAAATCGGCTGAATAGACAGACCCCTCCTAGAGAGAAGAGCATACGTAGGAAGGCAGCCCCAAAGAAGCTTCCAAATAAAAAGCTGGATCCTAGGAATGGTTGGAAGCTTCCAAATCCAAGCAGCATCCTCCATGCGCCGAGACTGAGGCCTGAAAATCCTCATAAGATCCTTGGAGGGAGCCCTAGAGAGACACGATCTCTGCCAAAGCCTAGAATCACCACCATAGCCAGGCATAAGAGGCATAGATAGGATCTGCCGAGAAAGCTCCTCCCCGAATAACCATGTCACTGTGGGGATATGCCAAGAGTGGGAATCCCCGGAAATAAGATCCTTAACCCTTAAACTGGATGGGGCGTCCATATTCATAAAGGAGGGCCATCTCGAAAGGGGGAGCTCAGAAATCCAAGTATCCTGGATAACATCGATCAAATAACCATCTCCTATACTCCATGAAACATTCTCTAGGATAATCTGACCATATCTGCAAATCTCCTTCCATAAGAAGGAAGATCCACGGATCGGCAGAATAGGCAGGCCGGAAGTCCATTCCCCATACCTTGCTCGCATCAGAGAACTCCACAGACACTGCGGCTCCAAGAGAAATCGCGAAGCATGTCTAGCGAGCAAAGCTTCTCTTCTAACAATCAGAGAATGAATTCCAAGACCGCCTTCCTGGATAGGCATACAAACCATGTCCCAGGATAATAAATGCATTCCATGGCCATCTTGCATAGAGGCCCAAAGGAAGTCTCTGAAGCATCTCTCAATTCTTCTAAGACTGGTAGTCGGAATAGCAGTATTCGACATAAGATACAGAGGAAGCGAAGAGAGAACCGATCTAATAATAATGACCCTGGTCATCATAGATAAACTAGTGACCTGCCACCCCTCAAAGCGCTGACGAACCCTCCTCTCTAACTGAGCAAAATCAGAACAACGGGGACGTCTACCAGTAATGGGGATCCCCAGATACAAAAATCGATCAGTCAGAGTAGATATGCCTGACAGAATAGTAATGGCTTCCCTAGTAGATCTGTTGGTCTTCGGGCTGAAACATAAAGAGGATTTGAGGTAGTTAACCCTCTGACCCGAAGCCAGACAATAATTCTGCACAATTGAATGTAAGGAAGCCGCATTTTTAATGGTAGCCTGAACCAGAAGAATACAGTCGTCAGCGAAAAGAAGATGGGAGACCGCAGGGCCCAGGCTCCCAGCCATAAAAGGGACAATCCTTTGATTCTGCTGTGCCTGATGAAAAGCACGAGAAAGATCATCCGCAGCAAGAATGAACAATAAAGGGGATAACAGACACCCCTGCCTCAGACCAACAGTAGAATTGAAAAACTCCGTCGGGCATCCATTGATAATCAGAGAAAAAGAAGGCCTCAGAATACAAGCCAAGATCCACTTGATGAACAGCTCCTGAAACCCAAACTCCTGGAGCGAGCGATGTAAGAAAGATCAACTCATCCTATCATAAGCTCTCTCCATATCAAGCTTTACTGCCATAAGACAGCGACTAGCTGGGGCTCTTTGAAGATCATGCATAAATTCTTGGGCGATGAGAACATTATCAGAAATAGAGCGTCCTCTAATAAAAGCCCCTTGCTCAATAGAAATGATGCGAGGAAGAACACACCGAAGGCGGCTAGCTAGAAGCCGAGCACATATCTTATATAGAGTGGTGCAAAGGCTGATAGGCCGGAAGTGCTGCGGGAGAGTAGCCTTCGGACGCTTGGGTACCAGAGAAATAAAAGTCCGGTTCCATTCCTGAGGAATGGTCATAGTCTGGAAAGCAGTTTGAATAGCATGAGTAACCTCTCGCCCAACAATTCCCCAATAATGATGGTAAAAAGAAGGCGGAAATCCATCAGGCCCAGGGGCCTTATCCGAGCCAAGCCCCCAAAGCGCCTCCCGAATTTCCTCTTCAGTTATAGGCCTGAGTAACATATCATTCTCCTTGATCGATATCTTCCTGGAATCAGGAACACAAACAACCGGAGCTCCCTCCCCCTCGGACTTAGTCCATCTAGTCCGAAAGAATTGGAAAAGCAAATCCCTAATAGAGTGGATGTCCTCCTGAGAATGCCCTTCAGCATCTAATAATCTACGAATCCTGTTAGTGGACCGCCTCTTTAAAGTGGCTTGATAAAAAAATCTGGTGTTACGATCCCCCTCACATATCCACTGAACCCTGGATCTCTGCCTCCAAAACATCTCCTGCTAGCTGAGAAGAGAGTGATGGCGTGACAGAGAGTCTCGAAGCACCGAGAGGTCCGATTCCACCAAGAACCCATCCTGGTCCTCCTTCTCCTGTAAGGTAGAAATGTCGGCTTCAACCCTTTCGACTTGTCTAACCAGATCACCAACCTCCATCCGATTCCATCTGGATAGACGACGTCGAACCATCATAAGACGTCTCGATAATCTATAAATAGTATTTCCCCTGATAGGAAGGTGCCAAATCTGCGAAATGATCGACCGAGCTGCAGAATGGACAGTCCAAAACTGCTCAAATCTAAACTGTCTGCGATAATACATAGAAACCTCCATTGAAATCATAATGGGGCAATGATCTGAAGCAATCCTAGGAAGGTGGGCAATAGTAACCTCGTGGAACCTATGAAGCCATTGTTCTGTAGCCATAGCTCTATCAAGTCTCTCCCAAACTCGACCCGAACCCTGACGGTTATTACACCAAGTGAATTGGATCCCAGAGTAACCCAAATCCAACAGCCCCGATGCTCCAATGAAGGATCTAAACTCATTAACATCAGCCGAGGCAGTAAACCGAAGCCCTCCACGCTTTTCGTTAGCCTCATAGATGCAATTAAAATCACCAGCAATGATAGATGGGAGACCCTGAGAAAGAATGGAAAGCAACTCAGACCAGAGGATCTGTCTCTCCCGATAATCCATACTAGCATAAACAGCTGATAGAAGCCAAGGTTTAGAGGACCCCTCAGAGACTACAAGACCTATCTACTGGTTACACTGATGAAAAGCATCAACCTTAACAGTATCGGCACGCCAAATGGCCAACATACCTCCAGACAAACCTTCAGCGTCAACCGAATAGGAAGACCAGGACCGAGAAAGCTGCCTCCTAAACTGAGCCAGACTATCACCTGACAACCTTGTTTCCAACAGAACACAAATATCAAAATTATGAATCTGCACCAATCTACTAAAGGAGGATCGAAATGAAGGCTTTCGAGCTCCTCTAACATTCCAAATCATGATCTTCATTTACAAGGATGATGAAGTTAGGACCCCTCCCTGGTCCTCCATCATCGCAGTATCAGGTAGGCACCCATTGGATGAGGTGCCCCCCTCAGCTAACAAGGATGGATCAACCTCAGGCTCCTGAATGACGACAAAAGCCGGAGGAGATTGATCCGAAGACAGGGAACCGGAATTCATAATTACATTATATGAACCCTTCGAGGAAAGGCCCACCGGCATATTAGAGCAGGACCTAATCACATCCTGAACTCCTTCATGAGAGGAGGAGGCCATGGACATCATTTCCTGAGAATCAGTCGATATCACAGAGCTTTTATAGGTCCGGGCTTTACCTTTACCTTTTTGTTTCCCAAGTTTAGAAACAGCCCTAGGGGCCTGATAATCAACTGGTCTAGCCCGCTTAAGGGACCCGGACATACTTCCTTATTGACCATAGAGCCACCTTCCCCCGATAACAATCCAAGCGAGGCAAATGGGTTTTTCTTCAAAAGGGGAATGTTCAGACTAATCTCAGCCGAAACACCTGAATCAGCCTTCTTCAAACCCTCCGTTACTGTAGCACAACCGACACGCAAAGGCAAACTCGACACCTTGACTGAATTAACGAAGCCTTGCGCTGTCTCCCCCACAGAACACCCAGAAGCCATGGCAGAGGAGCCTCCTACCAAAGAAGAAGACGACTTCCTCCTTCGAGCCAGCTTGGCAGGAAGTTTCCAACCCTCAGCAGCTTCAGCACCATTCTCAGGAACCGCTGAATTCCTATGAGATCTCGTCCCGCTGCCTGAAGCCCCCGGAGACGACACCGCCTGTGACTTCCTTCTCTCATCCCGTTGGGGAGCAGGGGCTTCCCTTCGTTGACGAATTGCTGCTATCCACGGTCCGTAAACAAGGCTGGATGCTGCTCCATCGACTCCTGAACCCGGCTGAGAGCAAGGGCCGCTCAGATGCAACGATCCACAGGATGCACAGATCCCATCCAGATTTTCGAAAGCATATTGCTGCCAAAAGGGGAGACCAATTCCCTGGATCCGAGCTCCCGGCCTCAGAGGACGACGAAGGTCGACCCGGAGACAAGCCCTGGCAAAGCCTCCTCTGCTCTTCGCCACAGTAGAAGCATCCAAACATATGAACTGCTGGTTCCAAGATGGCCTTGATGAATTCCTCCTTCCAATACTCAATTGGAAGGTTGGGGAGCCGAACCCAAACCAGAGCCGACGGGATAGAATCCGCTGCCGAGAAGAAATCCGCCCGCCATGGCTCCGAACCCATAACCTGACCATTTACCATCCAAGGACGCTTGAGCACCGTGTCACAGGCTTTCGGATCTTCAAATCGGAACAAGTGGCACCGGAATGCCAAACTGATCGGGGCAATTTCTCCTTGAATTCCCGCTCTTCTGAACTCCCTGATCACCGCCTCTGCCGGAACCCATTTGTGGTAGGAATGAACCATAATGGCTCGCGACTGCCAACTCTCTACTTCAGCCTCCAGCTCAGCTGCAGGGAGACGAATGACATCCGGAAAGGATGCTTCCAGCGATGCTACAACCGCCGGCGATGGAGACGGCGAGACCCATCGAAAGCCGGATCCCAAACCCATCGATCCGGAACCCTGCCCAGGCTTAACCCCATCCGACGCCATAGGCAAGGAAGGGACAGCAAGAGGAAATGACCGACAGAGGCTTAGCCGAAGAAGACAAAGATCGTCGGAGATCGGGGAAGACGACGGATGAAAAACGAATCTTAAAGCACACCCAGGGAACAGAGACGAAGCTCAGTCATACATACAAATAGCTTTAAGTCTTCGATCTAGCTAAGAAACCATTTAGAGCCCTATAATTGAAATGCATAATATAGATGAATCACAATTAGAAAGTAGAAGGCACACTTTTGATGGACCATCTCAAAATAGTAGTAATATCAAAGATCTTATGTGATTGTTATTAAATAAAAAAATAAGAACATAGCCATAGGCACTTTTCTTCTTTTAATAATTTTCTTTTTATTTATAAAATAACTTCACCACCTTCCTCACCTATAAGGAGTTGAAAAAGCTTCATATTTTAGACTGATGGAATGTGTATGAAAATAATTATATCCTGAGCTTGCCCTCATAAAAAGTGATCTTTTAACACTGTGTGTAATTTTTTCAAACATAATTTGAATTTATTTTATTTTATTGTTTGTAATTTTATAGACATTATAATTCATCAACAAAAAAGTCCTTTTTCATTATTTTTGGAGTCAAATTTATTATTTGGAATCAAGTATTATTAATAATGTTTAAAAAATTATCATAAAATCAAAAAGGCCAGCCCATGGGCTGGCTTATGTGTGAGGGTCTAGGCTTCATGGACTCTGCTGGCGCGACCTGTGAAATCATGGGCTAAGCAGGCCACGAGCTGTGGCCCAGCCTAGCCCATTTTATACCACTATGAATAGTGACTTCTTAAGGATGTCGAGAGCTTATTAGATATGTTTGCCCTCTACCTTGGAGATGCTTATGACCACTTTGATTCTTTGGTTCATCTCCTTAAGTTGTTATTCTATCTAATATTAGTTTGTTAGGAGGCCTTCATCCGATTGTGATAACTGATCTTAAAGCTCTTCTTCAAGTCAATCATCTTGGTATCTACCCCAATTCATTGATTTTGAGGGTCCCAAGGGTCTTCACTAATTTAGGTCAAGGTCAATCATTTTTGGCATCTCATAAACCCCTCTAATTAGCTTTAAGTTGGTCAACATGTCTACGCACTATAGAAAGACATTGAATTGATCCTAAGTGAATACCACTATCGATGGAGAATTTGGGTTGATTAGATCTCTAAAAAAGTTGTAGAAGCCAACTAGAGTATGGCTTATACCCTTTGAGTGTTGCTTGCTTGTTTATTCGATTTCAACCTATTAATATCCAAAATCAGTTCTTCAACACCAACAGATGAGGAAGGTCATAGCTCTAATAGTAGAGCATTTCCTTAGCCTATAATTGCACGCTCTAGCAAGATAGAGATGGAAAGAGCAAAAGAAGTCTAAATATTTTGATTTGGAGAGAACACTCTAATGCTTAAGTTGGGTTAGAAAGTGGAAGAAAACCTAGAAATCCTTTGGTTGAATTTAGGCTTCAATTTTGTTTATCTAAAGGTTTTTTTTTATTAAGGAAGAAATAAGGGTGAAATTCCTACTTTTAATTGTAAAAGGAAAGGAAAATGGTTGATGAGACTTACACTTTTTTTTTCCATGCACCATTGAAAAATTTTTTCCAAGGAGAAGGTTCTTATCCCATTGAAAAATTTTTAGCATCAAAAGTTCAAAATTACTCTTATAATATTTATGTTATATTAATATATATATTATAATATATAAACTTACATTATATTATAATACAAGATAAACTTGGCTACATTCAAATATAATCAAGCCTAAAATGAATTTATGCAGTTTACGAATCTCATAGATGAAAAAAAAAATTATAAAATTTATATGGATTTAAGAATGAAAAAGATGATTGAATCCTAAATTTGACTACATTTGAATGCAGACAAGTCTACCTCTTATAATATATATGCATAGTATAATATAATGACATGTTATATATATTATATTATAATAGATAAATTATAATATAATTTAATAATGTAATATAATATACAATATAATAATATCATATATTATAACTTATACATTATATTATCAATAAATATTAGTAAATAATATAATTTAATATTATTAATTGATACTATACTATAATAATATAATATAATATAATATATTTTAATTGATAATAAAAAGTATAATATAGTATGATTGTATTATATTATATTAATTCCCTTGCAATCTTTATCCTAGATATATTATAGTAAAGTTAACATTTTTGTATATAAAATCATCCTCAACCAAATAAAAAACATCTATAAATCTATTTTCTCATACAATTTTTTTTTTCAACCTAACATGGTAAATTTTATTTTCTGAAAAATGAATTGGATCTAAAAAAATTCAAGAAATTACCAATGAACACTAAAACACTAAGAGTTGCTTTATAAGCATTTTTGGAAGAATTACTTTTGGATTGATCTATTTATCAATGGGTGACTTAGATGGGTTTGAAGCTTTAAATAAGAACAACAATTTCAACATATAAAGCGTAAACCCATTCCATCCCACTCCAGCTAAAGATTTCTGGCCTTTTGAAAATAAAAATAAGGATAAAAAATGTTTTTATTTTTTGCTTGCAAGAATACAAATAAATATATTTTTATCCTACTTCATCCTCGTCTTATACTTAAGTACTATAATATCATTATATATTTTTATATCTACAAAACTATTCTTATAATTTTTATTAAAACTCCATGATGAATAAGGAACGGGATGACAATAGAGTTTTCATTCCTTACATGATAAAATCCTTAAATAGAAACTATAAAAAACTTTTCAAAGAAGACAATGGACCCTACTCTTCATAACTTTGATGGAAAGCTTTTGAGGCTAATTTGAGACATTGGTAGAACTCTTTTCTAATTGAAACTTCACTACCTAAGAGGACGATCCGACTTGCCAATCCTGCAAAGTGTCAATGTTAGAAAACTACAGCAGCTTATAGAATGTCAAATTTAATTTATTATACATTTAATTATTTATTTATAAAACAATCGGATTCAGTTGCCGATCCTTAACTATGTAATATGTAATAAAAGGCATGACAGATTTTTGACTTCACTGACCTCATCCGCTTGCCAGTTGGGCTGATAAGACTGCCTACACTGCAGCCGACGGACGTATTCTGCTTCGCTGCGTGCAAAGCACGAGGCCTCTAGGCGAGCGCCTTTAGAGCTTCGCTTCGTGTAAAGCACGAGGCCTCGAGAGAGGAGGGCAAATATCGGCAAAGAAAAAACTTGTACACCGCATCTTACACAGCAAACATTACGTGAACCGTATTTTTTTTAATTAATCCACATGCATTTTAAATGACTTAACACAATGAAATAAAATAGCAAAAATTATGATTATAAATTTACAAATAATATACTATATTTTTAATGAAAACGAGATAGAACAGCTTATCTTTCAAAAAAAATTAAGATATCTTAATTGTAAAATTACGATATCATAAATATAAAATTACACCTATTCAAAAATATAAGACATATAAGACAGCTTTACGATATCCCAACAAAAAAATTATGATATCTCAATTAAAAAATTACGACATCATAGTTATAAAATTACAACACCCATTCAAAAAAGCCAAAAAAATTACCATACCCCAATTATAAATTTACGACATGTAGTTATAAAATTATGATATCAATTCAGAAAACGTCTATATATAAATTAAAAAAAAAAGCTAAAAAAATATTAATACACATCACATTAAAATTTAAAATGACACCATAGTTATAAAATTACGATACCATAATTATAAAATTAAAACACCCATGCTAAAAAAAATTTACAACATTTGATTATAAATTTACGACATCGTAGTTATAAAATTACGATACCCATTCAGAAAACATATCTATACACAAATTTTTAAAAAATACTGAATAGACACGTTAAAATTTAAGATACACCCCAATTGTAAAATTACGACATCATAGTTATAAAATTAAAATACTTATTTAGAAAGCTAAAAAAAATTACATTTCAACTATAAATTTATAATATCATAGTTATAAAATTATGACACATATTCAAAAAATATATATTGTACCATCTCTAGTTTGTACACATATTTAAAAAAATTAATATATATTAATACATGCCACATCAAAAATTAAGATCATTAAAATTTCAGATGATATCCCAACTATCTTATTTTGTTCCATCGCAAAGTCATAAAATTTATGTGAATAAATAAAAAAAATGGTGTAGTATCCATAGAATTTGCTGAGGCGATGTACAAAGACTTTTTTTAACCGGCAATTGCAAAGCACCCGATGACAAGACCACTTTGGATTGGCTTGTTAGACAGCTAAAACAGACCATAAATATTGAAGGCGTGGTGTCGTAGGGACGACGGAGCACCTTCGCCGCAAAGAAACGGCGAATGATTTAGGAGGCTACCGCCAACGTGCATGGGTGATGGGACCTCATAAGAAGTTAGAGCGCGCAAATCTCTTTATGTTGTTGGAAACTGGTAAACACACGCACAAAAGAATTTTCAATGGGGCAAACAAGTGGAAACACTGAAAAGAGAATTTTGATAGAACGTAAATAATGTTGAAAATTAATCACAAATGCTGAAGAAAAACATGTAGACAAAACACTTCTAACCCTGTTTTATTGTATATTCTATTAAAATCACTATCTTAAACAGATCAGAATTTAAACCCTAGTTCTATCAATAATTTTTAGATCACCACGACACGTAACTAGGATATTATTTGATGGTTACAATAGATCATCATAATATTGATTTAAGGCATCATAGTTTTCAAGACCTCAAAATAATGTATCTTCCATCAACATTTCTTCGGTTCTGTTCTAATAAGGAACTTTCACAGGTAATGACCAACTTTTATTGGTCGTGAAGGAACATGTTGGAACACCTGCGCGGTATCAAATTCATATGATTCCTGCCAAAATCCTTTAAGTGGACTAGCATTGTTTAAGCATCAATTATGGACTGTTGGACAATCATCTTTGAAAATAAAGGCAAGTTCCAGAGGTTTACTAACATCCACGCCAAAGATTATGATAAAGATTTCTTGTACTCACAAATGACAATGAGGACATAAATAGGTCACAAATGACTTAAATAAGCAACAGGAAGAAATTTAGTCTTCCAATTCTTGACCTTACAAGCACACACCAAAATCACCGTTGCTATCATGTTTCAACAGAAAGCTGTAAAGACCGTAATGTCCAAACACCTGGTTGGACGCGAGCAAGTACCAAGTATTGGTCTGAAAAAATGAAGTTGGATAAAGAAAACTTCGTATCTTACTGTCTTCAATTAACTCAACTCAACTTAACTCATCTAAGCCTTTTTCCAACTACATGGAGCCAGCTACATGAATCTGCTTCCTCCACTCGGCTCTATTTAGGACTAAATCGACATTCAAATTACAAATAATTATATATTTTTTAATTATTTTTGTCCATATTAGTTTAGGTCTACTTCTACCTCTATCCTTACTATGGATTGTTAAAAGACCACTCTTTCTAACTAAAGGTCTACGTTGTATATGTCCAAACGACAGCAATCGATTTTCTCTCATTTTATCTTCAATTGGGGCTACTCCTATCATTTCTCTATATATTTATTTATAATTCTATCTTTTAAAGTTTTACCGCATATCCATCTTAACATACGCATTTCTGTCATACTTAATTTATTCACATGTTCCAATATTGCCCAACACTCTATTCCATATAGCATAGCTGGCCTAATAGCGATTTTATAAAATTTTTCTTTTAATTTTAATAGAATGCACCGATCATACAATACTCCCGAAGCACTCCTCCACTTAATCCATCCTGCTTTAACTCTATGATTCACATCTTTACTTACTTCACCTTCTTCCTAGATAATTGATCCCAAATACCTAAATTGATGTAAAAATTTTAATAACACCAATCCAACGTAGCATCAGCTACTTGATTGTATCAAAATGGCAATAGCATAAAGACAACATCAGCCCCATTTTCTTAAATAACATCCTTAAGAGTTGACTGAGAAGCTATTCTTTCAGAAAAACAAGGGCAAAAAAACCACTAAGATAGCCTAGACCAAATTCCGTACTGCAGATGAAATGTTTCTACTACTCCCAGTGAGCGTATACCAGAGGGTTGTACAACTATAATATTCAACCTGTAAGACGAAACTTCCTACATAAATGCTCACCATCAGTTTTCATCTAACCAACAGTTTTACTCGAAGAACAAGCATACATATTTCCTATCAATCACATCCATGCTTAATACTAACTATAATATTCAACATGTAGGACGAAATTTCCTACATGATTGCTGGCCATCAGTTTTCATCTAACCAACAGCTTTACTCCAAGAATAAGGATGCACGACCTTCATGCATGAGCATACATATCTCCTATCAATCACAGCAATGCTTAATACTATTTCATATATCAGTAGACCAATGCATATGAAAATCTACAGAAACAGTGGCACAACATAGATGGGAGCCTGACCTCACCACCCACCTCTTTTGCTAGCATGGATGAAAACTGAAAAGTTTCAAGCTCATCAAGCCTAATAAGACAGATTTGTGTAATCAACTTTTAATCAATTATTTCACAAGTCTTTTAAAAATCCCTAAAATAATTTTGATGGAAGTCCTGCAGTATCAGCAACAAAAATGGAGGCGGCTACCCAACAGATAATGGAGATGGGATCATTCGTATCAAAAAAATCACCTGATGCGAACTGCAAGCCATCGCCCTTCAACGATTGACTTAGTCAAGAGCCACTTTCAATGTGATGAATCAAAATAAATTATCAGGTTTCGAAGCGTCCTCCAGCGCTTGAGTTATCACCAGACAACCAATAAAGGTTCCTCAGTGCTTTATAAGCTCACCCATGAAAGGCTTCAATGTTGGTGGAGAGGGTATAGAACAAAAGCAGCAGCCCCTGTACAAAGCGAAAATACAGGAGGAAAGAAACGATTATGCTTTGACAAATGTCTCAACTACT
This sequence comes from Calamus simplicifolius, assembly GCA_900491605.1. Taxonomy (NCBI): domain Eukaryota; kingdom Viridiplantae; phylum Streptophyta; class Magnoliopsida; order Arecales; family Arecaceae; genus Calamus; species Calamus simplicifolius. The sequence continues at coordinate 445,634 of UESW01004890.1, read as the reverse complement.
ACTATGAATGGCAAATTTTCTAGCTCTTACTCCATCCTCAAAAGTAGCCTCCATTACTCCCTACATCTCTAATTCTCTAATTTGTAAAACTCTAGCACGTATAAGAGACCATGGATTCTACATCTTCATCGCAAATGTAGAGTAGCTACTGAAGGGAACATAAATATCTACAAACCTCTATCACATGTTGATAAACAACCGAAGGCAGTTCACATCTCTAATGTCCATACCAGAGAAGCTGCTGAGGGATGTGCAAGTCTTTAATTCTTATCATGTGCCAAGAGCAAAATTGAAATAGTTCCAAGAAGTGTCAATCAAAATCAAGAGAAATTGCCAAGAACTTTATCATCAGATTTTTGGAATAAATGGCACTACCATAAACATGGCAAATAACTAAGACCAAAACACACAATACAGCAATAGAAAGTCTAGATAAGATATTCTAGCTTTAAGACCACAGGAAAACTAGGGAAATCAATTCCAAAAAACTGCCTTGAAAAACACCTATAAGCTGACAAATGTAATATAGCAAACTTGAAAGCAAGCAGTAGAGCGAGGTAAATACTACTCCTCATAACAGCTACTTATTGTATACTAGAAAGATAGGATATTACTAAACTACCAAGGATTTAAGCATTCCTACAAGTCCCAGAAAACTGCTTTCCTCAGCAATAGCCAGACCTCTTAACAGGCAAGAAAACCAAGTGATTGAGGCCCCGTCACAAAATTCAAGAACCGATTCTTGAGCCTGAATTCCAAGGTGGAATTATGATCCAACCATCATGATCATGATCACTGCTGCTGAGCCTGCCTTGACTGAGCACCACCATAAGCACCACCATAACCAGTTGGTCCACCAGGAGGCCCATTCACTTGGCTAGATCCATAACCCGCACCTTGCGAAGGGTCAGCTCTCCAAGAATTTGGATAACCAGAGCCACCACTTGCATCACCATAGCCACCACCCATGTAGCCAGAACCAGCCCCTTGTTCTCCTAGGCCACCAGCAGGATTGGTGGTTGGACCACCACTGCCACGTCCACCAACAGCCCCATAGCCACCTTGACTGCCATAAGAGCCTTCAGTTCCACTGTATCCACCATATCCATATCCCTGATTCCCATATCCAGTAGGCCCGCTGGGAGACTGACCAGCAGCTGGAGCACCAGGCCCACCACTACCTACTGCATTCCATGTACCAGCCCCATAGCCTGTATTTGCACCATAGCTTGCAGAGCCATAAGCAGGTGGTGTTTGGCTGCTCCATGGGCTTCGAGGTGCACCTGGTGGGCCACTTGCATATCCTGCAGCTGAGGCATTTGGATTTCCATACGGTCCTGCAGGTCCACCATATCCAGCTGAAGCACTTCCATAGCCACCAACACCATAACCTCCATAGCCTACACCATTGTTTGCCGCTCCATACCCATATCCAGGTGTACCATAGCCTGTTGAACCATATGCTGGGTAACCACCACTAGCAGCTGATGGTTGCATATACCTACTGGCATCAGCTCTACCATCATAGGAACTCATGTTGACACTAGAAACACTGCTGCTTTGATAAGGCCCTCCAGATATTGGACGACCACCAGCATTGCTAGGGTTTGCATCCTTTGGGAGTGCACGCTTGACCTCCACAAGTTTACCATTGAGCTCATGGAAGGTCTTGTGTAAAACTCGATCAACAGCATCTTCTGATTTAAAAGAGATAAAACCAAACCCTCGAGGGCGATGGGTGTTTTGATCATACATCACGACAACATCATCCACATCTCCGTAAGCCTGAAAGTACTGACGGAATGTTTCTTCTGTTAAAGTTGGAGGCAACCCTCCTACAAATATTTTCTTGGTCCTAAAGTTACCACCACTAACAGGTCCTCCTCCAGCTCTGCCAACATTAGGGTTTCCAGATTTGGCATTCTGTTGTTCCTCTCTTGAGAGAGCCCTTTTTGCTTCCACCTGGAAATCAAAGCAGAAGTTACATAGGAACATATGCAAGAAATTTGCAATACAGCAAAAAAAGAGCCTAAAACTTCATCATAAAAACTAGCATGTTATAGTTCAGTACTTAAATGTCGCATATAATCATGAATAAGGAAAAAAAAAAACACTGCCTTTTTTCAAGATTAAGCATGAGAGTGACTTGCAAAAACAAAATGAAATATAAAATAATAAAGGAATTCCATCTCAGAATATAAAAGACTTTTTTGTTCTATAAAAGATGGGAGAGCCGATACCGTGCTAACAGTGTGGTTGGTATGGTATGATATGCACCGGTATGACAAACTATGATCCTTTATTTTTCAGTTCCTTTGCTTTCTTGTTTCAAAGGATTAACTTTGTTCCATGAAATAGCCTGAGCAAGACCTGAGCAAACTATGATCCTTGTTTTTCAGTTCCTTTTCCTTCTTATTTCAAAGGATTAACTTTGTTCCACCTTAAGTGCAACAACCTCTTTGTGCCTTGCCTTTGACTCTAGCAACCTATCCAAGCAGCTAACGCTGCAAGTGGGTCCAGTTTTCATCCTTAATGATATGCTTATGTAAGTGTTCATAGGCCAGTCATGAACTCAATGCCCGCTACTTGTTACACTTCAGTTTTTTTATTACTATTATTTAATCAAGCATGACCCTTTGTGCTTTACAGTTTTTTTACTTTTTTTTTTCCCTTTCCTCATCCTCCAAATGTTTTGCATATGCATTAGCTCTATGTAGTGTTATTATGCACATTGTGTCAGATCCTGTCCCATGGGACATTGGAATAGATTGTCATCCCAAGTATTGGGACAAGACCATCCCACCAGGGTCTCAATCCATGTCTTGAGATACCTTCGGTACCAAGCGTCAAGATGGGATAAAATGGCGGCATATTCCGTTTCATGAAAACACAGAGACAATCTTATACCATAAAATTTAAAACCCTGATTATGCATACATGTATCTGTTCATATATGCATATGCATGTACTTATGTATAAATGTGTTATTGCGCTTATGCTTTTATGCGCATACAAATAACTCAGCAAAGACCACCAATAAAAGAAAACAACAGTCATAAAATACCAATATTAACTATGAAATGTAATCCATAAAACCTAAATGGAAGCAAGAGAGGTCTCAAAACCAAATCAACCTACTACATCGCACACCCTCAAAAATAAACAAAACTACCAGGAAGTGGAGGTCTCTGTTGCCCCATACAATAAAACAATGACGACAATGACAGCAAGAAAGAGAGAATTTACTAACAGAAAAAACTCCAGTACTAATTACCGACAGAGAGGGGAGCTAAAGACATCCACATGATTACAAAACTTAATTCTCTATAAATCAGAAAGAAAATGAGAGACCAATTTAAATAATTAAAAGAAACCACTAGAAATGAAGTAATCAAATATTTTCGTTGAGTAAAGACTGGGAAATGCCTACAACATCAGCTGGTTCACGGAATTCGAAACACTAACGAAAATCATGAACAACACAAGCTTTTGTACTCATGACCACATCTCGATAGGGGTGAGTGAAAATCGAGAAGCTCATTGCCATTAAAATGACAAAAAGCAACTGCGCATTCTAACAAGAGAACAAGATGGAGCCGTCTCTTGAACCACGAAATTTCTTTGCCTTATTGAAATATCGACTCCAAAAATGGAAATAATACTGAAGAAATTCCATTAAACCAACACCGAACCAGGTGTTTTCCACGGCTCCAAAACCCTAAAAGAGCATAATTCATCCAGAGAACCAAAACTACATAAATAAAACGTCAGAGAAGTTTATAATCTTTCTTTTTTTTCCAGATCATGACCACATCAGGCGTTCTCATCGCTTTAAGATCGAGAAAAACCATCAGCCCAAGAACAAAACCTAAATTTTCAAATAAAACCCCTAAATAATCAAATTTAACGTGCGAGTGCTATTGACCAGATCGGATCGGAAAGAAGGGAAGGAAGCGAGGGCGAGGGGCTCACCGTCCGGCCATCGATGGTGTGCTTGTCCTGGAGGACGCGGTCTAGGATGGATGGATCGGCGAAGACGACGAAGCCGAAGCCCCTGGGACGACCCGTGATCTTATCCTTCATGATCACCGTCTGCATAACGTCCCCGTACTTGGAGAAGTACTCCTTCAACTTCTCCTCCGTCGTCTCCCACGATATCCCCCCGATGAACAGCTTCCCCTGATCCGAATCCATCGCTTCCTCTTCTCCGCTCCCCTCTCCTCCCTATAGAGAGATCGAGATCGAGGGGAATTTCCTCTCCCCTAGGGTTTCTTCCAAGAAGAAAGAAGAAGAAGAAACGAGGATTTTCTTTAGGGTTTTGGGGGCGAGCCGGCGACGAAGGCAATTGGAGAGATAAATATCGAAGATGGGGGAGAAAGAAATGGAAAGAGAGGATCGAGAAAGGAAGGCGAACGAAGGGTGGGGATGGATGGATCGGACGGTGGTGTTGCTTTCAATGGGAGACGCGGGCGTGGAATGGACGCTGGAGATCTGGTATAGGGTTTCAAGGGGTGAACGTGCGGTGTTCAGCTCGGTTGCACGTGTGGAGCGGGCGGGGCATGCGTTACGAACTTTGTAGAGAATAAAGATAATAAAGAAGTGCTTTGGAATATGCTTACGAAAATGAATAATTTAGATATGCTTAATTTTAGGGCCCTTCTTCTCAAGGCTTGGGATTCTTCATATGTTTAATTGTTATCATAGATGCTGCAATGTGCCATACCATTTCTCATAATATTTTTCTTATATAGAATGTAATGCACCTACTGATTCAATTAATTTTAAAAATTTAAGTATAAATTAATTAATAATAGATATTTGATTGAAATTATATGATTCAAAAGTGTTAGTATCATTTTTTTTTTTGGGTTCAATTTTGTGCTATTGACTCAGCAGCTAATGCTGTTGTTTGGATGATCGGTTACTTGAATATTGTATTTCCTAAAAAATTATTAGAGTTGTCTTCCTCAGGTTAAGTTTCACTGTCCTGATATCGAACATATATATATATATATATATATATATATATATATATATATATATATATATATATATATATATATATATATGAGTCAATTTGATACCATACCATGATGCACTTGATATGAAACGTTATGAACTAGTATGATATACTATTCTCATGAAATAAATCGCAGGGTCTTTGCCATCTTTATACTCTCTCTCTCTCTCTATATATATATATATATATATATGAGTCAATTTGATACCATACCATGATGCACTTGATATGAAACGTTATGAACTAGTATGATATACTATTCTCATGAAATAAATCGCAGGGTCTTTGCCATCTTTATACTCTCTCTCTCTCTCTCTCTCTCTCTCTCTCTCAAAAAAAAAAAAAAAAAAAAAAAAAAGAGGCTCAGTTAACCTAGAATTTGTTACCCATTTTTCGGGTAAGATTTCTCTGTTTTTTTTTTAACGTGAATGATGAGGTACCTTTGAAATTTATTAATGAAAAGTAATTTACAACAGAGTAGGATGTACCAGAGAAATCAGAGAAGAGACAAGAGGTTTTTCAGCATAGCACGTACCTCTGCATGCCCACCAACAGACATAACAAGCCCATCAGAAGAGTAGGATTTTGTGGATGTTATCTTCACAACTTGAGAGAGAGTTTCGTGGTGCAAAGTTTTATATTATTTTCACCAACTGCTAAAATAAATAAATAAAGAGTGTGTAACACAAATTGTGAACATTTGATTATAGGACAAGTTGATTACTGACATCAGTAGTCTTGATGCGAAGGAGAGAATGGACCCATCTCCAACTGACTCTGAATCAAGGAAAATTTTCAGAGGGGATTTATGTGTACTAGATCAAAGGAGGTGATAGGATTAGTAGTCATCATAGGAAGGCTGAGAGAGCCCTAGGCGGCCCCAGAGACTCTAGGCGGCCCCAGCGTCCTAGGTGGCCCCTGGGCCTTAGGCTGCCCCTAAGACTCTAGGCAGCTCCAGTGCCCTAGACGGCCCCTGAGCCCTAGGCGGCCCCTGTGCCCTAGGCGCCTCCTGGGCCTTAGGCAACCCCTGAGCCCTAGGCGGCCCCTGAGACTCTAGGCGGTCCTAGTGCCCTAGGTGGCCCCTGAGGCTTAGGCGGCCCCTGAGACTCTAGGCGGCCTCTGAGCCTTGAGCGGCCCCTGAGCCTTAGGCGGCCCCTGAGCTCTAGGCGGCCCCTGTGCCCTAGGCACCCCCTGGGCCTTAGGCGGCCCCTGAGCCCTAGGCGGCCCCAGTGCCCTAGGCGGCCCCTGAGATTTTGGTGGCCCCTGGGCCTTAGGCGGCCTCCGAGCCCTAGGTGGCCCCTAAGCTCTAGGCGGCCCTAGTGCTCTAGGTGGCCCTTGGGCCTTAGGCGGCCCCTGAGCCCTAGGTGGCCCCAGTGCCCTAGGCGGCCCCTGGGCCTTAGGCGACCCTTGAGCCTTAGGCGGTCCCTTCCGGTCTTACATCTAGAGCTCTCTAGCTGCTCTCATATTAGAAGCACCTAATACGATAAGCTGTCATGTCTGGATGAGGCTCGAAAATCATCAACATCATGACGCTTTAATAGCTCATGTAAGACAAACTCTGGAAAGTCGTCGTTCATCGAAAGACTCATATAAAGGAGGTACTAATTACCTACTTCAGAGCCAGATAACTTTTCATGAATTCTGACATTCTCTTGGAAAGATCAAAATCCATCATGAAGATCCCATGCTTCTTGAGCAAGCAAACTCCTAAAAAAAAATCCGAGGGTAACTTATCAAGAACGACCATGTGGCGAGCACATGGACAAAAAAAAAGAGAAAAAGAAAGAAAGATGGCTCATTGGAAAGAGAGGGGAGAGATATAAGGTGAATAAGGATACTATTTAAAGACACCTTCTTTTTAACAAAGAAAAGGAGAAAAAACATCCCCATCTTTCTTCCTCAATTCGAGCTCCAGAAGCTCACGGCTGTGTTCTTGGCCATTAATACTTGGAGCCTGTGAAGTCTACTTGGTGATCAGGAACCAACAGATTGGCGCACCAGGAAGGGGACGAACCTTCGGGCATGGATACGAGATCTCCGAGGGAGAATCCCTCCAATCAGTCTGGGAGGCATCTCTCGCCCTCTGATTGTATTGGGAAACTTCTTTACCCAACCGAACCGACAAGGGACAGCCCCCTTATTCCTTCTCCACCATTATTAGTGCCAGCTACTCCCTAGGACCAGTTGGCCATCCTTACACAGCAAGTTCAAGCTCTTGTCGAAATGGTTCAGCAGCTACAGGAGCAGCATTCCAAAGGAGTTAAGCAACAGCCCGAACCGCCACCGCCGCTCAGATCGGCTACTCCTGTTAGCCGACAGTCTACCCGAGGGAGGTCCCCTCCAATGAGGCCTCTTTACCCTTACACCTCGGCCGGACCTCGTTCTCAAGGCTCCCAAGGTGGCTTGCATTCTCTTACCCACTCCTCGGGAAGCCCTCCTGTCAGGCGGCGACGGGGGAAAGAGCATCGCTGGTGGCGCCATCGATCCTTCTCACATTCCCCTGAACCAGCCGGGGAAAATATGACTGACCAGATGGAGAGGCGCCTCAATGAACAGGACCGGAGGCTGGAGGAGCTTAGCCAGAGACTCAATAATCAGTCGGGGTCAGATTATGACGCCCGCCCTCCTCTCACTCAGCGGGTTATGGAGGAACCCATTCCAAAGAGGTTCTGTTTCCCTCAATTAGACCCCTATGATGGCACTACTGATCCCTGAATCACTTGGAAAGCTACAAGGCTATTATGCAGGTCCAGGGGGCAACTGACGCCCTCTTATGTATCGCCTTCCCGGTCACTCTCCGAAAGGCTGCCCATGCTTGGTATTCTCGCCTGCTTCTGCGCAGTATTGATTCCTTCCGGCAATTGGAGAGATCCTTCTTGACCCATTTTGACGCATGTCGAAAGATTCCCCGGGTGGCGGACAGTTTGTTTTCTGTGCAACAAAAGGAAGGAGAGTCCTTAAAAGACTTTGTTACTCGCTTCAAGGTGGTAGCCCTGGAGGTTTATCACCTTGATGATGCTGTAGCTACTCTGGCCCTGAAGCGGGGGCTTCGTCCCTCCCGCTTCACTTATTCTCTAGACAAGAGACCTCCCAGTTCTTATGCTGATCTCCTAAGTCGCACGCAGAAATACATCCGCGCCGACGAGGCTGATTCATCTTGGAGGGGTGCCGAAGGGAGGATTGGTAAAAGGTCAACCCGCCCGGAGTTAAGCAGGCCTCCTCCTAAGAAGTCCAAACCTTCGCGCCGACTGACTGACCGCCGTACAAGCCTTGCCCCCAGGGAAGACCATCTTACACCCCTCCTCGTGCCCCGAGCTCATATCCTCATAGAAATTGAAAACGAGCCTTATCTACGGCATCCTCCTCCATTGAAGAAAGGCGCCATGCATGATAAAAGCCGCTACTGCCACTTTCATAGAGATTACGGTCACGATACTGAGGAGTGTCGTAATCTGAAACAGGCCATTGAAGAGCTTATTCAGAGGGGATATCTTGGGCAATACATTCAGAAGAAGGAAACTTCGCCTGTTCCGGCTTTGATGGGACCCCCTCCTGTTCAGGCCAACATTGACAACACCCCAACGGAGCGGATGGTGGGCATGATTACTCGCGAGGGGGCATCATCCTCTAAGAGACCAAGAGGGGAGGGGGAGTTAGAAAATGTAATCCCTTTTAAGGGAGATATAGCGGGGGGTAATGTTGTAAAAGATGATATCGTCGTCGTTTCTATGACGATTGCTAAGCACCCTGTAAGGAGGATTCTAATTGATAGTGGAAGTTCTGCCAACGTGCTTACCTATGATGCATTTCTTCGAATGGATTTGTCTCCTAACTCTTTTCGGCCTGTGACTGCTCCTTTAGTCGGGTTCACAGGGGACTCCATACGGGTGGAGGGTGAGATTACCCTGCCTGTGATAGCGGGATCGCCGCCGCGCTAGAGCATGGTCATGATGGATTTCCTAGTGGTCCAGGTTCCCTTGGTGTATAATGCCATTCTTGGCCAGCCTGGATTGAACACACTAGACGCAGTCATATCCACTAAACGTCTACTAGTGCAATTCCCCACTAACCAGGGAATTGGCAAAATGTATGGAGAGATGGATTCGGTGAGGCCTTGTTATCATCTGGCTCCCAGCCCTCAGACGGCAGTAATTCTCCTAGTCACCGAGTCATTCGACCTCAGGGAGACTGAGCGGAGAGGAGAGCCGGCGGAGCGTCTGATATCTTACCCTCTAGAGGATGGCTCAACAAAGATCGTGCAAGTCGGCGAACTCCTTCCCCCTGAAGCCCTGAGCCAACTCCTCGCCTTTTTGTGGGCAAATGCGGATATCTTCGCTTGGAAGGTAACGGATATGGTCGGTATCCCTCCAGAGGTGATTACCCACGGGCTTAACATCAACCCAGGATATCGGCCGATCCGCTAGAAGAAAAGGAGTTTCACCCCTGAGCAGTAGAGAGCCCTAGATGAGGAGGTGGATAAATTGCTTATGGCCGGTCATATTCGAGAAGCAAAATACCCTAACTAGCTAGCTAATGTGGTCATGGTCCAGAAGGCGAGCGGAGGGTGGAGAATCTGCATCGACTATACTAACCTTAGCAAGGCCTATCCCAAGGACAACTTTCCATTACCACGGATCGACCAGCTGGTGGATTCTACCTCTGGCTATGAACTTCTCAGCTTTATGGATGCTTTCTCGGGATACAACCAAATAAAAATGAATCCCCCAGATGAAGAGCATACTTCTTTTATCACTAAGAAGGGCATTTATTGTTACAAAGTAATGCCCTTTGGATTGAAGAATGCGGGAGCTACCTATCAAAGACTAATGAATAAGGTTTTCAAGGATCAGCTCGGCCGCAACATGGAGGTGTATGTAGATGATATACTGACGAATAGTACTTGTGCTGTCAACCATGTTGCTGACCTGCAAGAAACGTTCCACAACCTCCGGCTTCATAGAATAAAGCTCAACCCGCGCAAGTGTGCATTCGGGGTTACCGCCGGAAAATTCTTGGGTTTCTTGGTAACCCGGCGAGGAATTGAGGCAAACCTTGAGAAGATTCAAGCTATTCTCGATATGAGGCAGCCGGCCCGCAAGAAGGAGGTATAGCAGCTCATCGGAAGGATAGCCGCCTTGAGCCGTTTCTTGTCAAGATCGGCGGAGAGGTGTTTACCTTTCTTTAAAGCCTTACGTAAGGCGGATGGCTTTGAATGGACAGAAAGCTGTCAGCGGGCTTTTGAGGAGCTTAAGGAATTCTTATTCACGCCGCCCATGCTGTCCAAGCCAGAAGAAGGAGAGAAGCTCTTTCTTTACCTCGCGGCTTCCTCGGAGGCGGTTAGCTCCGTTTTGGTGTGCATTGATGAACATACCGCTCAGAAGCCTATGTATGTTGGGGAGATTGTTGAGAAATTATTGCCCCAATTTTATTGATTTTGATGATTACCAAAAAGCCATGAGTATATTAAAATATGCAATGAATTTATTTACATGAGCAATGAATTTATTTTCATAATCAATGAGTCTGTTAAGTATGACTTAATCAATTGAAAGTAGCTTCAAGCTCCATGTTTAAACTTTCAAAAAGAAATTTTTATACTTCATATTTCAATCAATGAGTTTTTGGAACATATCTTGAATTGATTCTTAATGTCAAATTTATTATATTCAAGTCAAAAATTGATTTAAAAATCTGGAACGAATTTTAAAGTCAATCAGAAAATTCTCTGATTTTTGATACGTTCCGGAGCCGACTCTAGAGTTTCAGAGTCGACTCCACTCAGTATACAGAGATTCCTGATTTTCTCGAGTCGACCCCTGTGATTTCAAGAGTCGACCCCCGATATTGTCGAGCCGACTCCATGACTGTGCGAGTCGACTCCGCTCAGACTCCAGAGAGTTATTTTTCTGAGCACTTCTCGAGTCGACCCCTTGCTTTTCATGAGTCGACCCCCGACTTGTCAGGAGCCGACACCTTATTTTTCTTGAGTCGACCCCTTAACTTTCTGAATGTTTCTATTTTTGGCATCGCGTCTTCGAGCCGACTCGCCTAAAGTTGGAGCGACTCCAACAAATCTGGGCGTGATTTTTTCTAAATGCCAACTCAGCGCCAACGGTAAGATTTTTCAATAACGGCTAGATTTCTTTGTTTCTAACGGCTATATTTTTGCAGATCTATAAATAGAGAGGTCGTTTTCAAATCAAAAGAGATCAAAGAGAAAGAAAAAGAGAAAATCTTTCAAAAGAGGAAAAACAGAGCATCATTTGAAAAATCCGAGATTCAAAAATAGAGTGAAAGAGAGTGAAATCAAAGGAGACTTCATCTGTGCTCAAGTTCATCAATCCAAAAAAGTCTAGAAGAAAATCCAAGAGCCATTCAAGATCAAATCAAGAGATTTTCAACATTCAAAGAAAAGGAGAAAAGCTCAAATCAACTCCAACATTCAATCCGTGAAGAATCTGAGCTGAGGCCCGATTCCACACTTCAAAGGAGTTGAGGAAAAGAAGAAAAGAAGAAAAGCCTGCACTCAAATCGAATCTAAACAGGCTTTTCTAAACCTTTCTTTTATTTGAAATATCTGCTCAAAAGGAGCTATTTTATACTAAACTCATATTTTATCTTGTGTTTGCTAATTCAATCAGTGGATTGAATTAGTGGAGGTAGTTTACCTCGGCACAAGCTAAGGAAAGCTTGTGTGTTGGGTTTTGTGCTGGTGAGCCCGTGTAAAACCGGCTGGGTTCGTTGTGATCCCGGAAAACAACAAGTTTGAGTTGTGAGCTTGTAAAACAACTCGGCTGTAATCTAGGAGATTATAGTGTGGACCCAAGTGAATCTTGGGAGTGGACGTAGGTGTTGGATGCACCGAACCACTATAAAAATTTGTGTTTGCCGTGCTTATTTGTCTCTCTCTCTCTCTATTGTGCTTTAACTTGAATTAATTTGTTATCCTCTCATCAATAGTTTAAATTATTTTAAAAGGTCTTAATTTTTAAGAACCCAATTCACCCCCCCCCTCTTGGGTTGCCATCTGGGCCAACAATTGGTATCAGAGCAAGTGCTCATTTAGAATTTGATTGATCACACGATCAAGAGCTAAAGATCCAAATGGCAACACAAGTGGTTCAGTTTTGCTGAAGGTCATTCTACGAATAGACCTCCTTTATTTAATGGTTCCAACTATTCATATTGGAAAGCTAGAATGAGGATATTCATTCAAGCTTCTGATTATGAATTGTGGGGTGTATAATTAATGGACCTAGTACACCCACACACTTAGTTGATGGCACTATTGTTCCTAAGCCCGAAAGGGATTGGAATGATAATGATAGGAAGATGGCACAACTTAATGCTAAAGCCATTAATATTTTATATTGTTCCTTAGATCTAATGAATTCAACCGAATCTCAACATGTAATTCCGCAAAAGAAATTTGGGATAGGTTGGAAATTACCCATGAAGGAACAAACCAAGTAAAAGAATCAAAGATAAATATTTGGTTCATAAATATGAATTGTTTACATGGAACAAACTGAAACCATCACATGCATGTTCACTAGATTTACTGATATTGTGAATGGTTTGAAAAGTCTTGGAAAAATATACTAATGCTGATCTTGTTCGCAAAATTCTTAGGTCACTACCAAGATCATGGGAAGCCAAAATGACAGCATCCAAGAAGCCAAAGATCTCAACACTACCTTTGGAAGAGCTTCTTGGATCCCTTATGACCCATGAATTGACAATGAAGCAACATGTGAGGAGGATACAAAAAGAAGAAGACATTGCCCTCAAGGCTGCAAAGGAAGAGAGCAGCAGCGATGATGAGGATGATGATGAAGAACAGCTCTTCTTGCAAGAAAATTTAAGAAATTTATGAGGAGAAAGAAACCCTTCCACAAAAAAAATTTGGAAAAAGATGGAAGGAGAAAAGGAAAAAAATAAGGACAAGGACAAAGAGAAAGACCCCTTGATATGTTATGAATGTAAAAACCGGGCATTAGATATGATTGTCCATTGAAAAAGCCTTCAAGAAAAAGAAGAAAGCTATGGCAACTTGGACTGACAGTGATGAATCTTCTTCCGAAGAAGAAGACAAAAAGAAGTTGCCAAATTTTTTTATGGGACGACGACGACGAGGTAAGTTCGAAAACCCTGATGATTTACTTTTGATGAAATGTTTGAAGCTTTCAATGAACTTGTGATGATTTTAAAATTTTGAAAAAGAAAATAAATCTTGAAAACTGAAAACTTAAACTTAATTAAAGAGAAAAATGAAATCTTGTTAAAGATTTAAAAGAAAAAAAATCTTAAAGAAAAGAATGATTTTTCATGAAATCTGAAAACTGAAAAAGTTAAATGAACAGCAAAGAAAATGAATCTCTAAAGAAAGAAGTTAAAAATATAAAGACATTGTTGAGAAATTCACCTTAAGCTCAACTAAACTAAACATGATTTTAGATAGTCAAAAAGCAGTTTTTGACAAAGCTGGTTTAGGATATAACACATTTAGAAAACAAAAATCTTTAAAAATATTTTTGTAAAACCAAAGTAATATACTTGTTTTAAATGTAATGAAAAAGGACATAAATCATTTGAATGCAAAACAAAAAAAATAAGTTAAATTTAAAGGAAAGAAAATATGGGTTCCGAAAGGAACAATTTTTATTGCTACTAACCATGAAGGACCCAAGAAAGCTTGGGTACCTAAACATAAAGTTTGATTATATTGCAGGAATGTCTTGTAGCCAAAAGATCAAAGAAAAAGTGGTACCTTGATAGTGGCTGCTCAAGACATATGACGGGTGACAAAGATGAATTCATCACCCTAGAAGAAAAGAAAGGTGGAGTTGTTACGTTTGGCGATAACGGTAAAGGTCAAATTATGGGCCTTGGTAAAGTTCGTATAACTCCATCTACATTTATTGATAATGTACTTTATGTTGATGGTTTGAAGCATAATTAATTAGTATAAGCCAATTATGTGATAAAAACTTTAATGTTTCATTTAAATCTTCTTTATGCACTGTAACTAATTCTATTGATGATAGCATTGTATTTACTGGTTATAGACATGGCAATGTTTACTTGGTTGATCTAGAAAAATTATCTTGAGTGATCATTGCTTAATTGCTGACAATGCTAACATAAATGAAATTAGTTGGTTGTGGCATCGTAGATTAGGTCATGCAAGCACACACCTTATTTCAAAACTAATTAAAATGGATTTAGTTAAAGGATTACCTAAACTAGATTTTGAAAATAAAAATATGTGATGCATGTCAATTTGGAAAACAAACTAGAAGTTCTTTCAAATCTAAAAATGTTGTTTCAACTTCTAGGGCATTAGAGCTACTTCACATGGACCTTTTTGGACCAACTAGAACCACAAGTCTAGGAGGAAAGAAATATGGTCTAGTGATTGTAGATGATTATTCTAGATATACTTGGGTAATGTTTTTAGCTCACAAAGATGAGACTTTCTCGATATTCCTGAAATTCTTCAAGAAAGTCACAAATGAGAAAAACACTACCATAGTATCTCTAAGAAGTGATCATGGAACAGAATTTGAAAATCACTTATTTGAAAGTTTTTGCACTGAAAATGGAATTAATCATAATTTTCAGCCCCTAGGACTCCACAACAAAATGGTGTAGTTGAAAGAAAAAATAGGACTCTAGAAGACATGGCCCGTACCATGCTATGCGAAAGCAACTACCAAAGTACTTTTGGGCGGAAGCTATTAACACAGCATGTTACATCTTAAATAGAGCTTTAATAAGACCAATATTAAAGAAAACACCTTATGAATTATGGAATGAAAGAAAACCAAATATAAAATACTTTCATGCATTTGGATGTAAATGTTTCATTCATAATAATGGTAAAAACAATTTAGGAAAATTTGATGCTAAATCTGATGAAGGAATTTTTAGGATATTCAACAACTAGTAAAGCATATAGAGTATTTAACAAGAAAACCTTAGTAGTTGAAGAATCCATTCATGTAGTTTTTGATGAATCTTTAGCAACTAGTTCTGAAAAGATTGATGATGAGGAAGATACAAACATAATTGAAAAAGATTGAAAAACTTAATATTGAAGTATCTTCTGATCATGAGCAAGAAGCTAAAGATGATGATTCACATAAGGACGATGATCAATATTGATCATAATGATAGATCTTCCAAGAGACTGGAGATATGCTCATAGTCATCCTAAGGAATTGATTATAGGTGATCCATCTCAAGGAATAAGAACTAGATCATATGAGAAATATTAGTAATCATCTTGCATTTGTATCACAAATTGAACCTAAAACTATAGAAGAAGCTGAAAAAGATAATAATTGGATGTTAGCAATGCAAGAAGAATTAAATCAATTTACAAGAAATAATGTTTGGACTTAGTTGAAAGACCTAAAAATCATTCAGTAATAGGATCAAAATGGGTTTTTAGAAATAAACTAGATGAAAATGGCATAGTAATTAGAAACAAAGCTAGATTGGTTGCTAAAGGATATAATCAAGAGGAAGGTATTGATTTTGATGAAACCTTTGCACCAGTAGCTAGATTAGAAGCCATTAGGCTATTACTTGCATTTGCATGTCATATGAATTTTAACTTATTTCAAATGGATGTAAAAAGCGCATTTTTAAATGGATTTATAAATGAAGAAGTTTATGTAGAACAACCACCAGGTTTTGAAGATCACGAATTTTCAAATCACGTTTTTAAATTGCACAAAGCTTTATATGGTTTGAAACAAGCACCTAGAGCTTGGTATGATAGGTTAAGTAAATTCTTAATAGAAAATGATTTTACAAGAGGAAATGTTGATAAAACTTTGTTTTTGAAAAGAAAAAGTAAAGATTTACTTGTAGTACAATATACGTAGATGACATTATTTTTGGTGCTACTAACGATCTCTTTGTCAAGAATTTGCAAAGTTGATGCAGGGAGAATTCGAGATGAGCATGATGGGAGAACTCAACTTCTTCCTTGGACTCCAGATCAAACAAAGCAAAGAGGGAATCTTTATCAACCAAACCAAATACACAAGAGAACTACTCAAAAAGTTTGGTATGGAATCAATGAAACCCCTCGGAACTCCAATGAGTCCTTCATGCAAGCTGGACAAAGATGAAGAAGGTAAAAAGGTTGATCAAAAGTATTATCGAGGTATAATCGGATCCCTTCTTTATTTAACAGCAAGTAGACCAGATATTATGTTTTCAGTATGTTTATGTGCTAGATTTCAATCTGAACCTAAAGAATCACATTTAATAGCTGTTAAAAGAATACTAAGATATGTAAATGGAACAAAAAATGTAGGTTTATGGTATTCTAGAGACTCCACATTAAACCTAATTGCATATTCAGATTCTGATTATGCTGGATGTAAATTAGATAGAAAAAGCACAAGTGGTGCATGCCAATTCTTAGGAAGTAACTTAATCACATGGTTTAGCAAAAAGCAAAATTCAGTTGCATTATCAACTACTGAAGCTGAATATGTAGCAGCTGGAAGTTGCTGTGCGCAAATCCTATGGATTAAGCGACAACTTGAAGACTATGGTATCACACTTGATAAAACACCCATAAGATGTGATAACACTAGCGCAATCAATTAACTAAAAATCCAATTCAACATTCAAGAACAAAACACATAGAAATTAGATATCATTTTATAAGAGAACATGTAGCTAATGATGAAATTTGTCTTGATTATGTTAACACTGAAGAACAATTAGCTGACATATTTACAAAACCTTTAAATGAAGAAAGATTCTGTTATCTTAGAGGAGAGTTAGGAATTTGTGATCCTTTAGAATGAATTTGAAACCCCTAAGGTTTATCTAGAATTCTTTCAAATCCTTAAGGAAATCTTATCTAGAATTCATATTGATCATTATCCAATGATTTTTTATCAATTTTATGATCAATTCCGGACACATTTCAGAAATTTATGTTTTTCTCTGAAATGGTCTCGGAGCCGACTCGAGAGTATCGGAGTCGACTCGAGTTTCTGCTGAAACTCAGGAGTCGACCCCTCTGCGCGAGTCGACTCGATCGGGGTTCTGTGACTGAGTCGACTCCACACTTTGCGCGAGCCGACTCGACGTGGTCCCAGTGATTTATCTAGGGCAGAGTCGACCCCGACATTTCAAAATCTTCAAAATCTCTCTCCAAATCCAAACCTCCAAACCTTAAAACCCCTGATTAACCTCCATGATCAATGGCACCCAAAACCCGTGGAGCTAGCGCGGCCGGTGAAGAGGAAGAAGACCGTGTGACGTCCCGTCGCGAGCCTTCTCCAGCGGATTCCACCTCTCTCTTCCTCCTGCTTCTCCTGCTGTCAGGTAGATCTTAGCCATAGATTATTACACGGGTAGAAAGGTGGATTTTGAATTATTTGAGAATGAGGGTTTCTTGTAGGAGACAGTTGATTGAGATGGGATTGGGAGAAAATTGTTCTTGGATTGCCCACTACCCTGTTGGTTAAAGAATTTTACAAGAATTTGTCTAGAGGAGATGATGGCTTAGTAGCTGTGAGAGGGGATGTACTGGATTCTTCTAGATTTTGAATTTACCCTTGTCTGGACCTTCCACTTTTTCCTGAGATAGATCCCAGAGATTATTGAAATTTTGGATTTGAAGAAGTTTTGCTAATCAACTTCTTTGGAATTGAGATTCTCACAACATTGCAGTAGGATTCTTTCCCAAGACGGCAGATTTGACTATGTATCTGAGAGAGATATTTTGTTATGGATGCTGTAGTTCTGGGAAGCCTATCAATCTTCCCAGATGATTTTGGTACATGCAGATTGTGGGGAAAAGAAATCAAGTCTGCCCTATGGCATGATTTACTAAGATTTTTCAAAGCCAAGGGATGTGATTTCTGATAGTGAGCCAATGAGAATTTAAGACATACTGATTTTATAGTTGGCACTATTCATCGGATGGGTTTGTTAAGAAAATGGAAATGGGAGAGGAAAAAGAAGATAGAGCAGATGCTGAGGCTGACCTTCTGTTAGACATTCATCACCTGAGCCTCCCTTCTGTTCCCCTGCCCCTTCTCCAGCTCCTTTTGATCAGCTCATCTTCTTCTCAGTTTTTCAGATCAACAGTTAGAGCAACTCAAATCTTTTGATGATCAAGAGATTAAAACTGAATTTGAGAATAAATTTATGAATTTAAAGAAACTTTATTCATTGATGATCGAGATTGAGTCTACTCTCAGCTCTTCTCTCCTTAAGTGGTGATTTAAAGAATATTTTTGAAGAACTTAAGGATATTGCGGAGATGGAGAGACATATGCAAGTGCAACGCGAGCTTCAAGACAAATTTTCTGCTTGCACTTTTTGATGAAAGCTCAAAGATTATGTAAATTCAATCTGAGGAATGAAGAAATAGTAGATCATTTAACTAGAATTGTAAGAACTCATTTTGATGTAAGAGTTTACTTTCAATGTAATGAAATTTTTTTTTCTTTGATGCCTTTGAATGATGAGAAAGAATCTATGCTTCTCTACCTTTTTGTTGATAACAAAAAAGGGGGAGAGTTTTATATTTATATTTTTGTGCAAAATGAACAATGAATATTTATTAAGTTTCATAGGGGGAGCTACCTCATTGAGGGGGAGCCTAACTATGAAAACAAAATAAATTTTCAATCAATCATGCATATACTCAATGTTTTTGTCATCATCAAAAAGGGGGAGATTGTTGAGATTATTGAAAATAATTGCCCCAACTTTATTGATTTTGATGATTTCCAAAAGCCATGAGTAATTAAAAGATAATGAGTTTATTTAATGAGCAATTTAAAATCAATGAGAATGTTAAAGTTTGACTTTAATCAATTGAAAGTTTTCAAGCTCAATTTAACTTTCAAAAAGAAATTTTTATATTCATATTTAATCAATGAGTTTTTGGAACATTCTTGAATTATTCTTAATGTCAATTTATTGTATTCAAGTCAAAAATATTTAAAATTATCTGGAACGAATTTTAAAGTCAATCAGAAAATTTCTGATTTTTGATACGTTCCGGAGCCGACTCTGAGTTTCAGAGTCGACTCCCTCAGTGTACAGAATTCATTTTCTCGAGTCGACCCTTGGATTTCAAGAGTCGACCCCTGATTCTGTCGAGCCGACTCCTGACTGTGCGAGTCGACTCCGCTCAGACACCAGAAGAGTGTTTTTTGAGCACTTCTCGAGTCGACCCCCTTTCTCGAGTCGACTCCCGACTTTCAGGAGCCGACACTTATTTTCGAGTCGACCCCTAATTTTAAATGTTTCTATTTTTGGTAACTCGAGCCGACTCCCAAAGCTCGAGTCGACTCCAGCAAATCTGGGCGCGATTTTTACGATGACACTCAGCCCAACGGTAAGATTTTTGAATAACGGCTATTTTTTTGTCTCTAACGGATATATTTTTGCAGATCTATAAATAGAGAGCTCTTTTCAAATCAAAAAGAAAATCAAAAGAGAAAAGAATATCTTTCAAAAAGAGGGAAAAACAGAGCATATTTGAAAAATCTAGCTCAAAAAAGAGTGATTCAAAAGGAGTGAAATCAAAGGAGAGTTTCTGCTCCTCATCAATCCAAAAAGTCAAAAGAAAATCCAAAGCTTTCAAAGATCAAATCAAGGATTTTCAACAAAAGAAAAGGAGAAAAGCTTCATCTCAACTCCAAATTCAACGGTCAAGAATCTGCTGAGGCCTGATTCAACACTTCAAGAGGAGTTAGAAGAGAAGAAAGAAGAAAGCCTGCATCATCCAATCAGGCTTTTCTAAACCTTTTTTATTTTGTATATTTGCTCAAGGGGAGCTTTTTTAAAACTCTATTTTATTTGTTTGCTGATTCAATCAGTGGATTGAATCAGTGGAGGTTGTATACCTCGCAAGCGGAAAGCTTGTGTTGGGTTTTGTGCTGGTAAGCCCGTGTAAAACCAGCTGGGTTCGTTGTGACCCGGAAAACAACAAGTTTGAGTTGTGAGCTTGGAAAACAACTCGGCTGTAATCTAGAGATTATAGTGTGGACCCAAGTGAATCTTGGGAGTGGACGTAGGTGTTGGTTGCACCGAACCACTATAAAATCTTGTGTTTGCCGTGCTTATTTTCTCTCTCTCTATCTATTTTTGCTTGTTAATTTTTAGCCTCTCACTTGCAATTTTAAATTAAAAAGTCTTAAATTTTTAAAGTACCCAATTCACCCCTCCCCTCTTGGGTTGCCATCTGGGCCAACAATGTACTATACAAGTAAGGTGCTTTACGGTGCAGAAGAAAGATATTCCAAAACCGAGAAGGTTATCTTTTCCCTGGTTATCTCCACTCGATGGCTCAGACCATACTTCCAAGCCCATCCCATAATTGTGCTCACCGATCAGCCTCTCAAAGCCATTTTGTCTCGTCCTGATACTTCTGGCCGACTGGCTAAGTGGGCGATTAAGTTGGGGGAGTTTGACTCTCTTTTCAGCCCCGAGCGGCTTTGAAATCCCAAGTCCTAGCCGACTTTTTAGTCGAGTGTACTTGGTCTGAAAGGCATCAAGGAAATCCCTCTCAAAGTCCTCCGAATAGCGGCAATGAGAATAGTGAAGCTTGGATCCTTCATGTCGATGGGGCCTCTAACTCCCAAGGGAGTGGGGCTGGTCTTATTCTTGCCGGTCCGAAGGGCGTGGTGTTGGAGTACACCCTCCGTTTTCTCTTTAAAGCTACCAATAATCAGGCTGAATATGAAGCCTTGTTGGCCAGACTCAAACTGGCGCATGGGCTGGGAATCAAGTACCTCCGAGCTTTCACCGATTCGCAGCTTATCTCTGCCCAAGTAGCTGGCGAATATGAGGCTCGAGACCCTGTCATGTCTCGGTACGTCAGTAAGGTCAATCTATTAATCCCCTTGCTAGATCGCTTCACCATCAGTTACATCCCTAGAGAAGAGAATGCTAGGGCTGACATGCTAGCTCGACTCGCCACCTCAACGGACAACGCCCTGAGTAAGACTTATGTTAAGTACCTGGAGACACCTAGCATCAAAGCCGTGGAAGAAGTTCTACCAGTTATGCAGGAAGGAACATGGATGGACGCCTACATCCTTTATTTGAAGGATGGTATCCTCCCAGCTGACCGCGAGGAAGCCAGGCTGCTTAAGCGAAGGGCCTCTAAGTTTGTATTGCTAGACGGCCTGCTATATAAGAAATCTTTTTCCCAGCCTCTTCTCAAATGCGTCGGCCCGGCGGACGCGAATTACATTCTTAGAGAAATTCATGAAGGCATATGCGGGAACCACTTAGGGAGCAGATCGCTGACACGTAAAGCTCTCCGACAGGGATATTACTGGCTATCCATGCAGGGAGACGCAATTGAACTGGTAAGGAGATGCGACCAATGCCAGCGACACGCTTGTATCCAGCGGCAACCGGCTTCCCAGCTGAGCCCTCTCTCTGCCCCATGGCCTTTTACCCAATGGGGCATGGACATCCTCGGCCCTTTTCCTCCGGCATCAGGATAGCGGAAATTTCTGCTTGTCGCCATTGATTATTTTACTAAGTGGGTCCAGGTCGAGGCACTCGCTAAGATTACAGAGAGCAAGGTTAAGGCCTTTTTTGGAAATCTGTCATTTGCCAATTTGGCATACCTCATACTCTTGTCACTGACAACAGCCGACAATTCGATAATGCTGCCTTCAAGACTTTTGCGCCGATCTCGGTATCACTCATCGGCTCACCTCTGTAGGCCATCCGCAATCTAACGGTGAGGCTGAGGTCATGAATCGTACAATACTACGAGGGCTGAGGACCCGATTGGATACATCTAAAGGCAGATGGGTGGAGGAACTCCCGAACATACTCTGGGCGTATCATACGACTCCCAGGGCACCAACAGGAGAGACGCCTTTCAGCTTGGTCTTTGGTTCTGAAACTGTCATTCCAGTCAAGATCAGTCTCCCGAGTACTCGAGTGGAATCATATAACAAAGCAGACAACCCCCTCGACTTAAGAGCCAGCCTCGACCTCATTGATGAAGCGAGGGACCGAGCTTAGGTTAAGATGGCATCCTACCGTCAGCGAATGGCGAGATATTATGATGCTCATGTCCGTCCGAAAAGCTTCCGCCAGGGAGACTTGGTCCTTAGAAGAGCTGAAATATCCAAACCGACAAAAGGGGGCAAATTGGCTCCGAATTGGGAAGGGCCTTCCCAGGTCACGGAAGTCCTCCATTATGGAGCATACCGACTTGAAGATCTAAATAGACGGCTAATTTCCCGGACTTGGAATGCAGATAATCTTTGGCAATATCATCAGTAATGAATGTATTTATTCAAGGAATTAATGAATGTACATGCTTGGAAATTTCCTGTATACAGAGTTTTCAAAGGACCTAGGTGGCCCTACGGTCCTAAGGACACCCCCGGGTTGGTATTACTTACTCCTAAGGCGGTTCAAGTCCCGGACCTTAGGTGGCCTTGAGTCAAACTCCCGGGTCAGTATTCGACTACCCCCGAGGCAGTTTTCAAAGGACCTCGATGGCCCCACGGTCCTAAGGACACCCCTGGGTTGGTATTACTTACCCTTGAGGCGGTTCAAGTTCCGGACCTTAGGTAGCCTTGAGTCAAACTCTCGGGTCGGTATCTGACTACCCCCAAGGCAGTTTTCAAAGGACCTCGGTGGCCCCACGGTCCTAAGGACACCCCTGGGTTGGTATTACTTACCCCTGAGGCAGTTTAAGTCCTGGACCTTAGGCGGCCTCGAGTCAAACTCCCGGGTCGGTATCCGACTACCCCCGAGGCAGTTTTCAAATGACCTCGGCGGTCCCATGGTCCTAAGGACACCCCCGGGTTGGTATTACTTACCCCTGAGGCGGTTCAAGTCCCGGACCTTAGGCGGCCTCGAGTCAAACTCCCGGGCCGGTATTCGACTACCCTCGAGGCAGTTTTCAAAAACCTAGGCGGCCTCAAGCTAAGCTCCTAAGATCGAGCAACCCTATATGGTTTCTCGAGCCGCGACCCAAATGTTGAAATGATGGAATCCATGTTCCGCAGCTATCTCTTAAATCCAAAGACGAGGTGCCTACGATACGGCCCTTGAATTCGTACCCGATACTGGCGTACGGGGTAAGCCTTAAAAGGCTGGGAGAATAGATGAACCCCCCCCCCCTCCCTTCTTCTTGTGCCATGATTGAAGATAGATAGGCAGTTAACTAAATCATCAGGTAAATAAAAGAAAGAAAGTAGACATCCATTCATCAAAATGTTGAGCCATCACGGGGGCATACTCTACAAAATGCTGTTCAAAGGCCGATATTAATCAACCTACAAAAAGAAGTTCACTAAAGACAAAAAGAAAAAGAAACTCGATCAAATTAAATCTCGCCACATCCTTACTGGTCCCCAGGGCATCCATCCCCTGTGGTCGGCCCTTCTATTTTAATCGGTCCGATGGTGGGATCCTCAACTATCATCAGTTCGTCAGCTGCGTCTTCGACCCTTAACTCATCCTCAACCTCGGCGTCGGAGGTCTCCTCATCATCTGCGGGTCGAAGGTGCTCGAGGTCACCTAGCTTGAAAAGCCGAGACAGTCTCGCACCTTTCAAAACCCTGAACGAAGGCATCCATAACAGCCTCGTGGCACTCCGAAGCGAAGTCGGGGGAACCTTTGTATTTCTCGATGGCCTCCCGAGCTTGAGTCTCGGCCGCATCCACCCTCTCCTGAGCCTGCATCTCCACCATCGCCATTTTATCCAAAGCATCCTTTGCCTCCTTCTCAGCCAAGACCAACTTTTTTGCAGCATCACGGGTTGCGACTTCTGCATTATCGGCCCGATTTTCAGTATGTTCTAACTAGAGAAAAGCCTCTCTCAATTTCACTTCAGTTGGCAATAATCTCGCCGTAACTTCTGACAGTTTGGCGTCCAAGGTCTGCAACTCTTTCTCGGCCCTCTCCCACCATGCACGGTTATCCTCCTGGGCGGTCTGGAGGTCATCTAATACCTTCAACTCCCGGGCCCTCGTTTCCGACAGCTCCTTGTCCAAACCATCGATGCGGGACTTGGCATTAACTAGATCCTCTTGAATCACGAAGAGGCCGTTGGACATCTGCATTAGTCAGGTAACGAGCGTAAAAATTCTGCACCTATAAAAGAGGAAAAGGAGAGGAAAGCCTCGATCTTACCTGGAGCGTGGCTGTAAAGAGCATGTCAAAGGACTCCTCCAACGGTAAGGTCCTCATTAAAGCTTGAAATTTGGGTATAATGGCGAGCTTTAGAACCATTTCTGACAAGCGGCTCTTATACGGCGTACCTCGGCGGGGCATCCGCGAGGATTGAGATGGACCTCTCGAGGCGCCCAAGGGGGCCGGAGCATCCACCCCCCTCGGTGACTGCGGGCCCGGCGGAGATGCTTTGATAAAATTTGGTGGCGTTGCGACCCCCGCCCCAACTGTCGCTCAACTTTCGGACGACCCCCCAGCGACTTCAGGAGGAGGAAAGATTATTGCTGGTGGGCTCGCGCGAGGAGGCCCTCCAATTGGTATTCCGGCAGGAGGGCTCTCTCCTTCTTGATCCTCCTCCACCATGATAGCCTCAGGGAGGGCAGCCGAAGGTTGGGTCGAGTGACCCGGCTCTCTTCGGCAGGGCCTTTTGGGCCTTACCCCTGTGTTATCGGGGACATCCCCCTTCCTCTTCCGAAGGCCCGCAATTATCAAGTCTTGGGAAAACCTCATTGCTGCAAATAGAGGACCCAGAGCAAATGAAAAGGGGACCCAGGATATACAATATGTGAGAGGAAAATGCATGCCAAAACACGTATTCATACATGTATATAAATACAAAGCGAAAAACAAAAAACAAACAAAACAACAAGACTGAACAAAGTGCTAATTAAGATAAAAAAAATTCAAGGCTCACCGGGCGCCGTGGGCAGCGACACCGGCATGAACATGATCCCTCGAATGTTATCCTCCGACAATAATTTCTTACTAGGTGGGACAATGGTGGACACCAAAACTTTAAATAGTTCTTGATCCCTCTCTTCGATAGCAGAATTTTGATTAGAACTAGTATCGGGAATACCCCAGTTTGTGTTCATCCCCTCTATATGCGCGTAAAAGAATCGGGACTTCCACCCTTTAATTTTGGAAGGGAGATTGAGCCTAAGAGTTCTCTTAGGCCTAGAAACAAAATTCCACCACCCAGCCTTTTTAGGATTTCGAATCCTATACAGAGCCCTAAATAAGGAAAGCCGAGCAGAAGCCTCGTGGAAATGATAGAGTACCAAAAATGAATAGATAATACGAATGGAATTAGGGGTTAGGTACGCCAGGATAAGGCGATACCTATCTAACAAATTCACAAAGAAAGGATGGCAAGGCAACCGTAAACCACACTTGAAGAATTCCACATATAGTGCAACCCTCCTCGGTTGCGTAGAGGTCACCCTATCTTCGGGAAGGGCACTAGAAAGTCGGATACTATCAGGAATCCCAAACCGGGCCCTAAGGTTCCTAAGGTCCTGAGAGGTCGTGATTGAGGCGATCTCCATTGGACCAGCAGATTTAGGAGTAGCCACTGGAAATGCTACCTCGTGACTGGTGGATGAGGACGAAACCCTAGGGGATTGGGATGACGGTCTAGGTAATGGTCCCAGGACCCCAGTAGGCTCCCAGACCGCGGCCGGTTGTTCCCCCCGGATGGTTACACCCCCGAGAGCCTGACGGCGTGCTTGGATGATCTCTTTCCAAGAGGGTTCGATCATAGGACCTTTACCTTTCTTATCCTGGTTGGGATCCATAGAAGAAGGAAAAGAGAAAGAAGAAGAAGCTAACCTGAACTCGGAGAAATGGAGATGCAGGAGAAACAGCGAAAATAAAAAGCAAAAGAACTGAAAGGACGGGCTCTTTATAATATATTTGAATAATGCCTCGAGCGCTACAAGGCCATGCGGCAACGCATAAATGGAACTAAGGCAGATGAAAAGATACTATCTTCCTTAGGATATACACTTCCTCTTCCAAGACATAACTTTACGAATGTAAAAATCGATTGGGACCTTTTTCGCCCCTCCCCCTTGGCAAGTGCTATGCGCCCGAACGCAAGGGGCAAGGACGAGGGGGCATATGATAGGGTTAGTAGTCATCATAGGAAGGTCGGGAGAGCCCTAGGTGGCTCCTGAGACTCTAGGCGGCCCCAGTGCCCTAGGTGGCCCCTAGGCCTTAGGCGGCCCCTGAGACTCTAGGCAGCCCCAGTGCCCTAGGCGGCCCCTGAGCCCTAGGCGCCCCCAGTGCCCTAGGCGCCCCCTGGGTCTTAGGCGGCCCCTGAGCCCTAGGCGGCCCCTAAGACTCTAGGCGGCCTCAGTGCCCTAGGTGGCCCCTGGGCCTTAGGCAGCCCCTAAGGCTTAGGCAGCTCCTGAGACTCTAGGCGGCCCCTAGGCCTTAGGCGGCCCCTGAGCCTTAGGCGGCCCTAGTTCCCTTGGTGGCCCCTGAGCCCTAGGTGGCCCCAGTGCCCTAGGCGCCCCCTGGGCCGTAGGCGGCCCCTGAGCCCTAGGCGGCCCCTGAGACTCTAAGCGGCCCCTGAGCTCTAGGCGGCCCAGTGCCTTAGGCGGGCCCTGAGCCCTAGGCGGCCCCAGTGCCCTAGGCGGCCCCCGAGCCCTAGGCGGCTCCCGATGCCCTAGGCGGCCCCTGGGCCCTAGGTGGCCCCTTTCGGTCTTACATTTAGAGCTCTCTGTTGCTCTCATATTAGAAGCACCTAATACGACAAGCTATCATGTCTGGATGAGGCTCGAAAATCATCGACATCATGATGCTTTAATGGCTCATGTAAGACAAACTCTGGAAAGTCACCGTTCATCGAAAGACTCATATAAAGGAGGTACTAATTACCTACTTCAGAGCCAGATAACTTTCCACGAATTCTGACATTCTCTTGGAAAGATCAAAATCTATCATGAAGATCCCATGCTTCTTGAGCAAGCAAACTCCTAAAAAAAATCCGAGGGTAACTTATCAAGAACGTGTTGGGTTACGGAATGAAAAATCCCAATCTAATTGGAATAAAATTACAGCAGAAACAAAATAAATTTATAACCCACCAAGAATCACATGCATTTCATAAAAACCAAAAGAAGGATAAAAAAAATATTACCTTTTGTTATTGCCTTTAATCAGTATGTAATTCTTCTGTTCTTGTGTTGGGTTTTCTCGGATCTTCAAAGGTGCTGCCTTTCAGAAAGACGATCACCCTCTACAAGTATTCACACACGAACGGATACGAAAATGGTTTTGAATGCTAGTTCAACCATTCCATTTTTCACAAAAATGAACTCATGTTTTTAACTCTCTGTTTTTCCATCTTTAAGGCAAAAGATATGACGCTTTAAAAGCCCCAATCGACGTAACCTTTTAAATGCCCCAATCGACGTGACCTTTCAAATGCCCCAATCGATGTTACCTTTCAAATGCCCCACAGACTCTAAAACGTATATATCAAACATATATACAAGCTTGCTAGGAATTTTGGTTAACTAAGATTTTAATTGATATTTATTTAAAACTTCTTTTAAATAATAACAATTTAAATCCTTTCCTTACAAAATAAGGAATATATATTTTTAACGAAAAAAAAAACTTTATGGATTATTTCCTTATCCAATAAAAAAATGTAACAATTTAATTGCTTGTCATAATTTAAATTACGAATTTAAATTTTTTCAAAATTAAACTCGAATCTAAATGACAACTAATTATTATTTGTAATTTAAAATAATCTCATCATTTTAAATTATATAGAGAGTAACAAATCGTAACCTAATATTGTCCGTTCTTAGTGTGCGACCCTATAGGTTCAATTAACGTTGGCAGTAGGCCTAAATCATATTTTGAACCTACAAGTCATAAGCGGCCTCTAGCAAGACATTATGACTACCCAAGTTAAATGAAAAGCTCATGTTCTGAGACAACCTTAAAGTAGCTATTAACATAATCCTTTTGTCACATGATATCTTGATAGAATACAAGGCATGGATAAAGTCAACCTTATATATCTCTATCTTTAATTTCTCGAAACCCAATTAGACTGACTAAACAAATGATATTGATCTCCATCAATTCATTTGAGCATGGCCATGCATTTCTCAGTCTCAATCATCGAGGGGCCCAGAGATATCTCTCTTATAATAAGAGGGACAAATTCCATCTTAATCACTCACATCTCACTACATGATTCTTATTATGTTCAATCATAATCTTTATAATCATCCGGTTAAAGATAACATTTGATTATGTCAAAACATAATATTCCTCATGTTGAGAACTATGGCAATCTCAGGTCTAAGGATTTAATGACACAACTACTAGAGATTAACTTATGACTTTGATCCATGTATTAATCTCAAGGCGGGTCTTGTCCAATATTTGTTCTCAACAAATACATATAAATTTGATTTGTATCTCATACACATATTCATCTCATGAATATCAATTAAATTTCATACTAATCTTAATTTATTGTTATTCCCACAACAATAACTGATTAGGGACATTTAGAATAATTCATAATATTATTCAAGAATATTATTATATAATAAACATGCAAATTATGATAATAGTAAATGTTCATAAATATTCAAAATACAATGTCCATACAATAGGCTTAGGGCACTATTACTAATAGAACCACCACGTGGCGAGCACAGGGACAAAAAAAAAAGAGAAAAATAAAGAAAGATGGCTCACCGGAAAGAGGGGGGAGAGATATAAGGTGAATAAGGATACTATTCAAAGACACCTTTTTTTTTACAAAGAAAAGGAGAAAAAATATTCCCATCTTTCTTCCTCAATTTAAGCTCCAAAAGCTCACGGCTGTGTTCTTGGCCATCAATACTCGGAGCCTGTGAAGTCTACTTAGTGATCTACTTGGTGATCAGGAACCAACAGGAGGAAAGGGAAAAATTCTCAGACTACTTAACAGTACTAACAGTTGTATCTAATTACACTAGTTTGCTCAACCAATTGCTGGCTCATGTTGGCACTTCCCAGCCTATCAGAATCCCATAGTTGGTGGATTACAAGGTAGAAAGAGAAAAAACTTGAAAAATAATGCAAATAAATTAGCCATAGCTTTAATAACAATCAAAACTTCAATATTTTTTTTTTTTAATGTAGCTCATAAGGAACTTGAAACTATTTGGAACGAATATACCAATAATGAAGGCATTTCATTCTTAAACTATGGATATATTACCTAGCAAAGAAAGAAAATAATGAAAAGTTAGTCAAAGAGAATGACATAAAATCACTGATGACATTGTTTTTAAAAGTACTTCCTGTAATTTAGATGCAGGTTGGCTGAATGGTGTTAGTTGATACATCATGAGTTATTTCCACCATATAACATTTAATGCAATTATAAGCCTTTCTGGATCCATGTGCATGCAAATCATATAGTTAGCATCAACAAGTACAAGATTTTTACTGGTTATTCAAAGCCTGTACATGTCTGTGCACAGTCTATTCTTATTAACTATAAATTTTTCTAATTTATATTATGATATTCTATAGTCCTAAGAGGATTTTTGTTAAGTATACTTGGCTAATAATGCATCATTCATTCGATAAATTTGCTGGTATGATGATAACTTTTATTATTAGAAGGCCTTTTGTTAATGGAAAACTCCCATAGTTCACCTGAAATCCACTTTAGCTTACCACTAGATTAAGGGTACCTTAATGGCTGCCTGATTCACTTAATTTAGTTTCAATGGGTGTGGACTGGAAAAGTTAAAGTCGAAGGGTCGTCCATGGGCTTTATTCCGGCAGGCTATGGATGGACCAAGATTAGGCGCTTGTCAGGGCATTATGATGTGGGAAAAGTCTTTGTACGTGCACCACCCTTGGTGCAGCATAGCTTGCACCAAGCACGGTGATTCTTCCATGCATGAACCCATCATGGGACCCATTTATGAGTCTCACATCGCTAATGTGCGGGTCCATATACGGGCAAATCACTGCGTCCCAATGCAGGCTGTGCGGGGCAGTGTACCAAGACTTTTCCTTATGATGTGTTATTCTAGAGTACAAACCTTTTCTTTCCCAGTTTTTAGAGAGAGAGAGAGAGATTTTGTAAATCGAAGGAGATGTAAAAGCTATAATCATTTAAACAATACTTTCTTGCAAGTCAAATTACAACATGAAATCAGAAGTACTTCATATACTTACAAAAACATACATACATAAATGGACTTTGAGACCTCATGATTGCTTGTTCTTGTTTCTGCAAGTAGGCCCTTTCAAGCAACCACTATGAAAAATAACATGACCCTTAGCTTCTCAACTGCTTCTTTCAGTCATAAAATAAACTGGTTCATTTGGCCTTTGATCTGCTTCATTTAATAGATGGAAAGTATTTTGCTTAGGTATTTAATTCCTTCTGAGCATCAACAGATTCAGATAGCTCCACTTTGTAGGAGTAAATTTTACTCACAAATAAGAAGTAGGTGAGATTTAGCACATTAAGGATGGTAAGGAATCCATAATAGTAATCCAGATGAGAAGCGTTCAGATTATTTAATACCCACCCGTGACCATTTTTGCTCGTGATATCGGAGACAAGTTTTAGTAGAAAACTGCTGAGGAAGTTGCCAACACCATAAGCAGTCAAAGAATATGAAGTCCCTAGACTCTTCATGCTCTCCGGAGCTTGGTCATAGAAAAATTCAATCTTTCCCACAACCAAGAAAGCATCAGCTATTCCCATAAGCACAAACTGAGGAAGTAGTATGAAGATGGTAACAGGAACTGTTCCTTGAGTCTTACCTAGTCCATGACTTCTAGCAATGCCTAGCCTGGCTTTCTCAGTTATGGAGGCGATTAGCATTATCATGATATGGAGAACAAGT
Source organism: Calamus simplicifolius (assembly GCA_900491605.1). NCBI lineage: Eukaryota > Viridiplantae > Streptophyta > Magnoliopsida > Arecales > Arecaceae > Calamus > Calamus simplicifolius. Next base: position 414,728 of record UESW01004890.1, on the reverse strand, counting down.
CCAACCCCCATTCTTTGAAGGAGTGTGATTCCCCTAGGATTCTTCGTCCAATTCCTCATGATCTTTACGAAGTAACGGTCATAGAGAACAACAGACACAAGCATGGATAGCGTCACAAATGCTGAAAGGCTGGCTGGGGGGATTTGGAAGTGTGGTCCGATGTGTCGATTCAAAGTAGCACCTTGTTTAATGAAAAGGGTATTGATTTGAGCGATCATTGTGCATGGGATGAACATTGCTGTCAAAATTGGAAGCAATCGTATAATTTGCTTGGTCTCCTCCACTTGGGTTACCGAGCACAATGTCCATGAGGTATTTGAGCCATCTTTCACTGCAGCTTTATTGAGGAACCTGCATTTGTTCATGAAAGAAAAAAGTTAAAAATTACTGGTACTAGGTTTGAACACAAAGCTTACAACATTCAGAAAAATGATTCATTAACTTTCTTCATATTTCCAGTTTAACAGTAAACTAGATTTTAAAATCTTTATAAACACTATCTCAGGAGAGTCTAACTTTATCATACAGTTGTTTTTTTTTTTTTTTTTTTTGATGACCATCAGAGTTATGCTTAATGGAAAGCTGCCAAACTGTCTATATAAACCAGGGAAGAATGGTATGCTATCAATTTTCTCGTGCATATAATTGTCGTCATTCTATTTGAAAATGCATATAAATTTTATTTTGCAGCGAAACCAGTTTTATGTTGATATTTTTCAATTTTATAATTTTGCCATGCTACATCTCTATTCTGACCTTCATAATGGCAACTCTGAATGCTGAATTTTGATATTATTGTAAAATGTTATAACAAAATCTAGACTGAGTTATCCAATTAATTATTCTTTATGGCAGCAGATTTTTGTAATCAAGAACATTGCAGAGACAGACAAGTCATTTCTGACAAAGAGAAAAGGTGAAAATTTGGTGATTTTTGGATTTCTAATCAGTATTGATTTGAGTCAAAATTGTTTAGAAATTTAATGGTAATGCTACTTGGAAAAGAATTTAAGGTCATGGCATATGCCTAGTGCACTTAAAAAGTTAATTCAAATGGTTCGAGTGGTTGTATAAGTAATGGTTATGACCAAATTAATAACTAATGACAAGAAATTCTATCAAGAGGGCCTACTAGGAATGATGTTTCATATTTGGGGGATTTTGGGCTTCATTGTTCATAATGACTGATTGGATAATGAGACTTGAAACACAAAATTATCTCATTGGGAACCTCCTATAATTTGCTTGCTCTTAATAGGGACAGATGGTGAAAAGATCAGTTTGTCACTTATTAATAGAATTAACAGCTAGTCAAGGGAGCAAAAATGGTAGATTCCAAGGTTGATTTGGTGCTCAGAAATGGCAAATTCCAAGATTGATTTGATATGCAAAAATGACAGATTTCATGACTAATTTGGCGAGCCAAAGGACTAGTTAAGTGGAAGTTTTGAATTTAAATTTTGAAATTCAAATTGGCTAACTAAGGGCGCATCAAGGGGAGAATTGTTTAGGCCGAAAATCAGCATCATTGCCATAAGTGTAGAGTATATTGTATATATGCATAGAATTGATAGACATTTATTCTTACCTTACATAATCATGTGTATCTTATGTAATAGCTGATTTTTAGCCTTGTAATTAGTCCGACAACTTTATATAAAGTGAGCAACCCTCACAAGAAGGGTATGGAGAACACAACATAAATTTAACATGGTATCAGAGCCACAAATTATTTTCATGGTTTTCTCTTGGCTTGTTTGAATTCTTGATTTCTTGAGGGTTTCTTGGTGACCACAAATTATTTTCGTCGTTTTCTCTTGGCTTGTTTGAATTCTTGATTTCTTGAGGGTTTCTTGGTGACTGTCGGATCTTGTTTTTTTTCTGTTGCTTGGTAGCTGTCGATAGATTCTGAAGAGTAACTGTTGTGATTTCTCTGCTCTGTCCATTTTTTTATTATGTCTGGAGAAAATTCTATTATTCGCATTAATGGCAAGAACTACACCAGTTGGAAATTCCAGTTCAGGATGTTTGTGAAAGGGAAGGAGTTATGGGGTCATTTGGATGGGTCTTCTAAGGCTCCAACTGATTCCAAGGAGCTTAGTTTATGGGAAAGCAAGGATGCTAAAATTGCTTCCTGTCTACTCAGCTCTGTTGAACCTCATATGGCCAATAATCTTCGTAGGTTCACTACTGTTAAGGAAATGTGGGATTACCTTCGGTAAATTTATTATCAAAATAATTCTGCCCGAAAGTTTCAATTGGAGTTAGACATTGGAAACTATCGCCAGGGGAATCTTTCTATTGAGCAATTTTATTCTTGTTTTATTAATTTATGGAGTGATTATTCTGGATTGGTGCATTCTCAGGTTCCCAAAGAAGCTTTGGCAGCACTACAAGCGGTTCATTCTGAGAGCCAACGAGATCAATTCTTGATGAAGCTCAGATCCGAGTTTGAAAGTGCACGAGCTGGGTTAATCAATCGCACACCTGTCCCCTCTTTGGAAGATTGCTTGGGTGAACTCTTGCATAAAGAACAGTGTCTTGCCTCACAGCTTGGCCTTGATCAAAACACTGGTGGTTCTGAGATGGTTAATATGGCATACGCTGCTCAAGGCAAAGGACGATCTAGATCTCCACCACAATGTTATAGTTGCAAGAAAATTGGGCATATTGCAAAATATTGCAGCAAGAAATTCTGCAATTATTGCAAGAAGGAGGGTCATATCCTTAAGGATTGTCGTATACGCCCTCAGAATAAATCTGCTCCTATTTTTCATACTGCTGTTCAGTCTACTTCTGTGCCTATGTCTTTCACTCTGCCCACAGTTCCAAGTTCTTCTTCCAACATTACACCCGAGCAGGTTCAACAGATGATTATTTCTGCCCTTTCTGCTCTTGGTCTCCAAGGAAAGAAACATCTCCTTCCTTCTCCTTGGTTAATTAACTTTGCAGCTTCCAATCACATGACTGAAAGTTTGGCAGCTTTACAAAATGTTCGTAAGTATGATGGTCAGCAACATATTCATATTGCAGATGGCAGTACTCTTCCCATTACTGCAGTTGGAAATCTAGGGTCTTCCTTTACTGATGTTTTTGTATCTCCTAACTTATCTGCCAATCTCATTTCTGTTGGACAATTAGTAGAAGATAATTGTTCTATTCATTTTGATCGTTCTGGTTATCGTGTGCAGGATCAAGCGTCGGGACAGGAGATAGCGAAGGGGCCTAAAGTGGGACGTCTTTTTCCTCTTCAGTCGTTTTTTGTTCCTCGTTCAAATTTTGTTGGTTGTTCTGCTATTGCTAATAATAATAGCCATCTTTGGCATAAGAAATTGGGTCATCCCAGCTATGTAATTTTGACACATCTTATGAAACATGGTTATTTGAGTAATACAAATGAGTTTTCTTCCTTGCCTTTTGATTGTGCTCCTTGTAAACTAGGAAAAAGCAAATCTTTATCTTTTCCTTTGCAAGGTAGTCGTACTTCTACATGCTTTGATATTATTCATTCTGATGTTTGGGGTATGAGTCTTGTTCTTTCTCATGCTCAATACCAATATTTTGTGACATTTATTGATGATTACAGTCGTTTCACGTGGGTCTATTTTCTTCGTTCTAAAGCTGATGTGTTTTCAACCTTCAAAACTTTTGTTGCCTATGTAGAAACTCAATTTTCTACCTGTAATAAGATCTTCCATTCAGATTCTGGGGGAGAATACATGTCTCATGATTTTCAATCTTTTCTCCAACAGAAGGGTATTCTTTCTCAACGTTCGTGTCCTTACACCTCTCAACAAAATGGCATCGCCGAGCGTAAGAATAGACATCTTTTAGATGTTGTTCGAACATTGATGCTTGAATCTTCTGTGCCTTCTAGATTTTGGGTAGAAGCATTATCTACAGCTGTATATTTGATTGATCATCTACCTTCTCCTACCTTGCATCTTGATTCTCCATATTCTCGTTTGTTTGATGTTTCTCCTAATTATAATTATTTGCATATATTTGGTTGCATTTATTTTGTTCATTTACCTCCCATTGAACGTCACAAGCTTTCTGCCCAATCTATTCAATGTGCTTTTCTTGGTTAGATTTGTGTGTTATGATGCAGATGTTAACAAGCTTCGTATTTCTCGCAATATGATTTTCTTTGAAAATCAATATTTCTTTCCATCTCGTACTAATCTTGTTTCTCCCTCTATTTCACTTCCTGCATTTGATGATGTATCTCATACTCCTTCTAAGCCCGATATCGTGTATCAACGACGTCGCCCACTGCCTCTTCCTTCCTCTGAATCGCCACCTGATCCTGTCTTGCATGAGCCACGACGATCTACTAGGATTTCCCAGCCCCTAGATTGGTATGATTTTTCTTCTTCGGCTCTTCAGGCTACTCTTGATACTATTTTTTTGCCTAAGTCTTATTCTCAGGCTTCTACTCAAGAGTGTTGGCGCCAAGCTATGCAGGATGAAATTCAGGCTCTTCAAGACAATCACACTTGGGACATCATCCCTTGTTCTGCTGGAGTTAAACTTATTGGGTGTAAATGGGTCTACACCATCAAGCTACGTGCTGATGGATCTATTGAAAGATATAAAGCTCGTCTAGTAGCACTCAGAAATAGACAGGAGTATGGGCTTGATTATGAGGAAACATTCGCTCCCGTTGCCAAAATGACTACTATCCGCACTATTATGGCCATTGCTGTTTCTAAAGGATGGTCGCTTTACCAGATGGATGTGAAGAATGCATTTCTATATGGTGATCTGAAGGAAGAAATATTTATGTCTCCTCCTCCTGGCTTATTTCCTTCTTCTTCTGTTGAGGTTTGTCGCTTAAAGCGATCTCTGTATGGTTTGAAGCAGGCACCGCGGGCATGGTTTGAGAAGTTTCGTACTACTCTACTGGATTTCACTTTTTCTCAGAGTCAGTATGACTCCTCTCTATTCTTTCGCAAGACTAGTCTTGGGATTGTTATACTTCTTGTGTATGTCGATGATATTGTGATTACTGGATCTGATCTCCAGTTAATTGAGCAACTCCAACAACGTCTCAAATCTTCATTTCATATGAAAAATCTTGATCCACTGAGGTATTTTCTTGGACTGGAGGTTCACCATTGCCTAAATGGCATGCTCTTACATCAGCATAAGTACACCCAAGAACTTCTTTTTTTAGCAGGCCTTCAAGACGCAAATTCGGTTCTTACACCTATGGAGGTCAATTTAAAATTGCGTCAGGCGGATGGTGATCCCTTATCTGATCCTTCAATGTATCGGCAACTGGTGGGCAGTTTGAATTATTTGACCATTACTCGACCTGATATTTTGTTTGCTGTTCAGCAGGTCAGTCAGTTTATGCAGGCTCCTTGCCAGACATATTTGGCCGCTGTACGGTCTTCTTCGATATCTCAAAGGGACATATGGTCGTGGCTTATTTTTTTCCTTTGAGAATTCTTTACAGTTGAAGGGTTTTAATGATGCCGACTGGACTGGTTGTGCGGATACTCGTCGTTCTGTTATGGGTTGGTGTATGTTTCTTGGCAACGCCCTCATTTCTTGGAAGAGTAAGAAGCAGGCTCATGTATTGAAGTCATCCACTGAGTCTGAATATCGGGCTATGTCGTCTGCTTGTTCTGAAATTATATGGCTTCAAGGGTTGTTAGGCGAACTTAGTGTTCCACAGCTTACTCCTACTCCTCTTCATGCTGATAATACCAGTGCTATTCAAATTGCTGACAATCCTATTTTTCATGAGCGCACCAAACATATTGAAGTGGATTGTCATTCCATTCGTGAAGCTTTTGCTCGTCAGAAGATTACTCTTCCATACATTTCTACTGAACACCAAACTGCTGATGTCTTCACCAAGGCTCTCTCTCATCCCCGACATCAGTTTTTAATTGACAAATTGATGCTTCTCAATCGCCCAGCATCAATTTGAGGAGGGATATTAGTAGAATTAAAGCAGAAATGGTAGATTCCAAGGCTGATTTGGTGCTCAGAAATGGCAGATTCCAAGGCTGATTTGATATGCAAAAATGACAAATTTCATGACTAATTTGGCGAGCCAAAGGACCAGTTAAGCGGAAGTTTTGAATTTAAATTTTGAAATTCAAATTGGCTAACTAAGGGCGCATCAAGGGGAGAATTGTTTAGGCAGAAAATCAGCATCATTGCCATAAGTGTAGAGTATATTGTATATATGCATAGAATTGATAGACATTTATTCTTACCTTACATAATCATGTGTATCTTATGTAATGGCTGATTTTTAGCCTTGTAATTAGTTCGACAACTTTATATAAAGTGAGCAACCCTCACAAGAAGGGTATGGAGAACAAAACCTACCTAGTGCACTTTTTGCCATGCTACATCTCTATTCTGACCTTCATAATGGCAACTCTGAATGCTGAATTTTGATATTATTGTAAAATGTTATAACAAAATCTAGACTGAGTTATCCAATTAATTATTCTTTATGGCAGCAGATTTTTGTAATCAAGAACATTGCAGAGACAGACAAGTCATTTCTGACAAAGAGAAAAGATGAAAATTTGGTGATTTTTGGATTTCTAATCAGTATTGATTTGAGTAAAAATTGTTTAGAAATTTAATGGTAATGCTACTTGGAAAAGAATTTAAGGTCATGGCATATGCCTAGTGCACTTAAAAAGTTAATTCAAATGGTTCGAGTGGTTGTATAAGTAATGGTTATGACCAAATTAATAACTAATGACAAGAAATTCTATCAAGGGGGCCTACTAGGAATGATGTTTCATATTTGGGGGATTTTGGGCTTCATTGTTCATAATGACTGATTGGATAATGAGACTTGAAACACAAAATTATCTCATTGGGAAACCTCCTATAATTTGCTTGCTCTTAATAGGGACAGATGGTGAAAAGATCAGTTTGTCACTATCATTGCAAATTGCAATAGTTGTAAGGTGTGCAACATGCGAATAGCAAAATCATTTCAGCAATTATATAAGAACAAGAAAAACATAATTCATGGGTTTCTCAAAACAAAAGTTAAATGTGTGAAGTAGCAGAAAAACTAACTTTGAAATTCAAAGGAAGTTTCTAAGTTCCAGGGTCATGGTAAAATAAAATTACTAACCTTAATGAATTGGTAGAGTCAATCCTAAACTTTCCTTTCGTTGCGTACACCTCTAAGTCCAGCTCATGAAGCTCCTTTGGGTCGTTAGGAATGGGAAGTTTCCACTTCCTCACTGCAGCCACTATAACTCTAGCCATCCTTGTAAATGGACTTCCTTGTGGCACCTTGTGCCTGTAAAATCGTGTGCCAGCCAAGAAAATGGTTACTGAGATTATGAGGCCAAGCGTTGGAATTCCATACCCCACTGTCCAGCCAACATTGTCCTGCAGGTAGACCAGCACTGTATTGGCAAACAGGGTCCCCAAGAAGATGCTAAACATCCACCAATTGAAGAAGGAAAGCTTATGCATCCTCTCCTTGGGATCAAACTCATCAAACTGGTCTGCACCTATGGTTGAAATGTTGGGTTTGGTTCCACCATTTCCTAGTGCTAGTATGTACAATCCCCCAAAAAACACACTCAGTTGCAATGTTGAAGCATGTTCACAGGTGGCTGCTTTACAAGGTGGCGGCTTCAATGATGATACAGAAACTGCTAGTGTTAGCAAGCACATTCCCTGTTAGCACATAAAAGGTCAGTGATGACTGATGTTCTGAAAAATAGAATCTTTATTCTATATTTGAGAATGTAGTGCACAAAGAACATATCCCCATTTTGAATAAACTCATGTCGCTGAGATCGATCATGGAATGAGAAAACTAGGACTACATTAAGAACAACAGATAAGGCTTCAAAATTAGATGATCTGCACGCATGGGGATGCATCAGTCCTTTGACTGAAAAATAAACTTTGTGCTCTTTTCTTATTTGAAGATTGCAGTCTATTTCCTATGGTTGATTATTGATTGCACCACTGCATGATAGTGCCCTCTCGGAAGATTTGAATTAAATTGTTCGATCTTTTGAAGCAGAGTATATATTATATGCAGCCACAGACTACTATGTACATTCTAGGTGGCCTAATTTTAATGTTACATACCAGGCAAAAGTCCAGTGAAGTAATAATCCATGTACATTCTAGGTGGCCTAATTAAATTGTTCGATCTTTAGATGCTTCAGTTAAAAAGAGTGATCTTTTAACAATCTATGGTAAGAATAGAGGTAAAGATAGATTTAAAATAATATGGATAGAAATAATTAAAAAAAATATAATTATTTATAATTTGAATGTTGACTTGGTCCTAAATAGAGCAGAGTGAAGGAAGTAGACTCATGTAGCCGACCCCATGTAGTTGGAAAAAGGCTTAGATGAGTTGAGAGAGTAGAGTATACAAGGCAAAAGTCCAGTCAAGTTTAATCTTGGTCTACCATGCATTTTTCAAAATCCAGATCATTGGTTTCAATAGGAAATCAACATAAATGACCAGGCAAAGAGGAAAATGGAGATTAGTGGAAAGAGAGAGATTTCTGTCGGAAATTAGATCTGAACCTTTTGGTGAAGACCATCACTATGAAGCCCAAGAATCATTTATGTTTAATCATCAAGAATCCATAATTGATAAATGAAAGCGTACCTGAATCTATATTGCTTGATTGCTCTCCAGAATCCTACAGTTGGCCTTCCAAATCAACACGTACTCTCAGAGAGCCCTTTAGAATTTTCTGTAGACTATTCTTCCTGATGATGAGATTCAGAGAAGAAGGTCGTAGGTGCGATCTAGGGACCATAACCGCTATATATAGATAAATTCATCATTATCTTTTGGTATTTCTATTTTAGCCCATCATAAAAATAAAAATAATCCCTTAGGTCTCTACACATTAAAAGGCCACACTTAATTAGATACATTAAAGCCCAAATCACTGAAACCTTAGCTGATCACTTTTAATTGGGCTTAACCTTATTTGACAGTCCGCGACACATAATTATTTCACATATAAGCCCAATGTTGGATTAAAAATCCAACAATTTTTTGTGCAACTTCATAGCCACATGTGCTCTGAGGGATGCTCTATACATCAATCATGATATGACCATGCGATCCTATTTCTCTAGAAACAAGTCAGTTTTATTGGCATGAAATTGTTCTAAGTTGTCATTCCAAATTTCAGCCAAGGAATTTGGATTGGTATTTTGAGGTTCTGGAGGTTGCAAGCAATCTGAAAGCAACACCCGAGGGAACATGGCTTGAACTTTTGATGAACAAGCACGCACTGTTTCTCTTGGAGAAGTAATCTGAACATCCTACAAAACGAGAGTGCCAACAATTATCCCAAATAATGGAGAAATGGATGCCACATGTGCCACGCAATTGGATAAAATTCCTGCAAGATGATTGACTAAAAACGACGAAAACATCGCATCAACAAGTTGGCTTAAGTTTCCATCGCCCTTAATGCAATCTGTTTGTGATCCAAGAGGTTCAAAGCAATGAAGTCAAGAACGTGGTTGGACCAAGCACACCACTATAATGAGACAGGACAGAACCATGGTTGCAGAAAGCGAACGGCAGAGGAAAAGTCTAAAGGATGGAGACCACCAGCGAAGACCTGCCTCTAGGCTCAAAGCACAGGCGAGCTGACAGGTGACTCCATGGTAGGAGCTTGGACTCACCATCTTTGGCTCAGTAGTATACTGAAATGTCTGATGACCATCCATTCATTTAGACATGACAAGTGAAGCTGTGTCAGAGGTGCCGCTTCCTACACGGTATGTGCATTTGGAGCAGAGCGAAGATTTTGTATTCTCATAGCAAATGATATGAACGTTGTATCTCAAAAAGACGGTATCTGAAGGTCTTCGCCTTTGTAAATATCTATCCAAATTTATCCAATGTACAATTAAATACATGCTAACCCATGACACCATATGCTTATCTTGCTTAAGTTTTGACTTCTTTTTCTGGTTAAAGATTTAAATTTAAATTCAATCCGATGCGGTTAGCGTTGTTCTCTAATCTATATGGACCATGGATCACATATATTTCGATATTATTTGGAATTTTTTGTTTTTGTTTTTTTGGCCTTATTTCAATATTCAAAACCTACTAGTAAGTTTAGGGGTGAGCATGGATTGGGTTGGATAGTTTTCAAGCCAAAACCAAGAATCTACTCTATCAAGACCGGTTTTAGAATTTTATTCTCAAAAATGAATCAATTTTATTCAGAACTAACACAATTAGGTTGGGTTGATTACAAGATAGAACCTATTTTCCTTTTTTTTTTTTTTACATTAGCTTTAAAATTTTTTACTTTTTTATTAGTTTTAATATGTTAAAAGTTTGTTTCTTAATTATAAAAGTTGATGAAAGGGTAAGAGCTATCATAAAAATACTAAAAACAATCACAATATTAATAATATTATTTAATTTTTTTTCTGTGAATGACACTTGTTTAATATTTAATGACCTTTTTTTTGCCCTTTAGTTATTTTAACTAAAAGTATATATATAATATTTATTAATCAATGTCTTCAGCATAGATGATTTTTGAGATATATCCAATTCTATGGTTCTGAAACCAAAAACCAATCCAATGGGGATCATTTCAAGATTTCGGACTCAGAAACAAGCACTCAAAACTGAATCAACATGATCCAATTAAGTAAGCCTAAGATACAACTATAGAATTAAATACACGCATGGGCTTTTACAGGCTTATAAAGTGGTGATCAACAAGAACATTATGGGTTGTGTTTTAGTCAACACCTTCGGACTTTCTTCTAAACTATTTTGTCTCGTATAAATTAATCGTTGGAGGAAGCAACACATCAAAACAATACATCTCTTTTTTACTTGCAACCAGGATTAGCTTGGCCATATGGAAGCAAAAAGAACAACCAAACAGAGTAAGATTGATACCCTCTATCTATACTCAGGAAAAAAGAATTTGCAATCAAAAGACTTTGTTGAGATGAAACAGATCATGGTTACAGAGAAGTAGGACGTAATTACCGCAAGATAGATGGCGGATCCGCTGACAAAGGTCCAGTAACGACCTAGATGAGCATCGGCAACGTACGCTCCCAATACGGGTGCCAGGAACACAGTACCCACCCAGTTAGTCACGTTGTTTGAGGCAGTGACAGTGCCCTGGTGCAGCACATTAGTGAGATATTGCACCAAGTTTGATGATATGCCGTAGTATGCCATCCTCTCAAACACCTCGTACACTGCAGTCATCATCAGCACAGATCACTAGTTTTCTATGTGACCAAATTCAATTCAAGTGTCGTCGAAAAGTTAAGCCAAAAGGAAAGAAAGCCAACAGCAATAAGTACATGGCAGATTATATTTCCAAAGAGTTTGAGAAGGGTTTAGTACAGTTAGCATGAGGGCAGCAGCTTAGAGCAGCAGCATGAGCTTAAGAAGGCCTCTGTTAACTGTATAGTAGCTTATTTCAGTGTTATGAGCATTAAGAAGGCAGAAACAGGGGAAACGCTGAAAGCTTTGGAAGCATGGCTAAAATGGAATAGTTGGGACTCGGGAGGCATTACCCACAACAAAAGAACAGGCGGTCCATCCTCCTCTCTTGGACCTGAGAACAGGATTTCCTTTGAGATCCACTGAGCCATCCTGGGCGAACTCACCCTGCCCTGTCTCCAAGCTCTCTGCCATTGTTTTGCTGCGAACTTAGCATGCTCTGAGAGCTGGCCATTTTATAGACTACATCCAATAGGATTTACTAAGGTAACATTGGGACTGCCATTGATTTTTGTCGGTTTCGTCGATGGGCTCATTGAAGCGGACAGGAGAGGAAGCTCGCTGCAATTGTGAAACATGATGGAGCCAGTTGACCCCATGAAGAATAAAAAAATTTTTGGACGGCCCCAAAGGCCGACACCTTCAAGACCGACGACACCAAAGGCCGACGGCTCCAAGACCGACGGTCCCAAAGGCCGACGGGTCCAAGACCGACGCCCCAATGGCCGACGGCTCCAAGACCGACGGTCCCAATGGCCGACGGCTCCAAGACCGACGGTCCCAATGGCCGACGGCTCTAAGACCGACGGCTCCAAAGGCCGATACCTCAAAGGTCGACGGCTCCATGACTGACGGCTCCAAGACCGACGGCCCCAAAGGCCGACGGCTCCATGGCCGACGGCTCCAAAACCGACGGCCCCAAAGGCCGACGGCTCCATGGCTGACGGCTCCATGACCGACGGCTCCAAGACCGACGGCCCCAAAAGGCGATGGCTCCAAGGCCGACGGCTCCATGGCCAACGGCTCCATGACCGACTCTAAGACCGACGGCCCCAAAGGCCGATGGCTTCAAGGCCGACGGCTCCAAGACCGACGGCCCCAATGGCCGATGGCTCCAAAGACCGACGGCCCCAATGGCCGATGACTCCAAAGACCGACGGCCCCAAAGGCCGACACCTCCAAAGACCGATGGCCCCAATGGCCGATGGCTCCAAGACTGATGGCCCCAATGGCCGACGGCTCCAAGACCGATGGCCCCAAAGGCCGACACCTCAAAGGCCGACGGCTCTATGACTGACGGCTCCAAGACCGATGGCTCCATGGCCGACGGCTTCAGGACCAATGGCCCCAAAGGCCGACGGCTCCATAGCCGACGGCTACATAGCCGACGGCTCCAAGACCGATGGCCCCAAAGGCCGACACCTCCAAGACCGACGGCCCCAAAGGCCAACGGCTCCAAGGCCGACGGCCCCAAAGGCCGATGGCTCCAAGGCCAACAGCTCCATGGCCGACGGCTCCATGACCGACGGCTCCAAGACCGACGGCCCCAAAGGCCGATGGCTCCAAGGCCGGCAGCTTCAAGACTGACGGCCCCAATGGCCGACGGCTCCAAAGACCGATGGCCCCAAAGGCCGACACCTCCAAAGACCGACGGCCCCAATGGCCGACGGCTCCAAGACCGACGGCCCCAAAGGCCGACGGCTCCAAGGCCGACGGCTCCAAGACCGACGGCCCCAATGGCCGACGGCTCCAAAGACCGACGGCCCCAAAGGCCGACACCTCCAAAGACCGACGGCCCCAATGGCCGACGGCTCCAAGACCGATGGCCCCAATGGCCGACGGCTCCAAGACCAATGGCCCCAAAGGCCGACACCTCAAAGGCCGACGGCTCTATGACCGACGGCTCCAAGACCGATGGCCCCAAAGGCCGACGGCTCCATGGCCGACGGCTCCATGACCGACGGCCCCAAAGGCCGACACCTCAAAGGCCGAACCGACGGCTCCAAGACCGACGGCTCCAAAGGCTGACACCTCCAAGACCGACGGCCCTAAAGGCCGACACCTCCAAGACCGACGGCCCCAATGGCCGACGGCCCCAAAGGCCGACGGCTCCAAGACCGATGGCCCCAATGGCCGACGGCCCCAATGGCCGATGGCTCTAAAGGCCGACGGCTCCAAGACCGACGTCCCCTACGTCTCCAAGATAGCCGGCCCCGACACTTCCAAGCTAGCTGGCCCCGGCACTTCCCAAGCGGCCCCGGCACCTTCCTGGCAGCCCCAGCGGTTCAAGAAACCGCCTCTCTGACACGCGCCGCCCGACAGCGCCAGATCCGACACTCAACAGCCCCGCCGACTGATGGGACAGAACCTACCTACCCAACAACTGATGGGACGTAACCCACTAACCAGCCCAGATTCACGCAAGGGCTCAGCAGACAATCTGACTTCACACAATCCCACGTGATCATACCAGGGTCAACCCCTATAACAAGGTAAATCCACCCAGTAAATAGGTATGCACGATAACCCCCAAAATCGCCCTCTCAACTCTCAGAAGGGGATTCCTCCTCTCTGAGATACCTCTTTCTACACTAAAAGGGGCTCACTCGAGCCCCTCTTAAACTATGACCTCAGTCACTAACTTGGCCGTCAGAGGGTCCCACCGGAGACCCTCTTCGGTCCCGGGACTTCTTTGCAGGCAATCCGGTGAAGCGAGGATTCGAGAAGCACCTCTGTTCCCGACGTCCAGGAGAGGTGATTGAGCGTAATCAGATTGGCGCGCCAGGTAGGGGGGATAAGAAAAAGTAGCGAACGTTCTCCCTGAGCTACATCTCTCTCCCCCTCTTCTATTCAAGGAGCCATGGTGGTGACGCGAGCTCAGGATGCCTCCGTCAGCTGTCCAGCGGGGCTCCCCCCGCCAACTGGGCAGCAGGAGGCCAATCCCCCTGCTATCAACCCTCCAGTTGCCTGCCCACCGCCGGAGGCCGTTGATCAAACAGCGGAGCGGCTAGCGACTCTTTCCCAGCAAGTCCTGAATCTCACCGCCATGGTCCACGGGCTCCAGCAATAACAGTCAGTGTTCACTCAGCACCAAACCGCTCCCCGCGCCAGTCAGCAGTCGGTGAGGGGAGGCTCTCCTCGGTGAGAGGCTGGTCAGCGCGAGACCGGCCGACGCCCGGCTTCCCCTAGGAAGCCTCGCTGCGAGCCCCCCAAGCGGTCGCGGTCCCCCGATCACCAGCCCCAGGCGTTGGTTCCTAAGGGGCGGTTTACTCCTCTCACGGCTCCGATCTCCCACATCCTGCTAGAGATTGAGGAGGAGCCTTACTTTCAACGCCCACGTCCCCTAAAGTCAGTAAACCCCCACAACAAAGAGCTTTACTGCAGGTATCACCAAGACTATGGATATGACACCGAAGATTGCCGCCATTTGAAGAGGGCCATTAAAAAGTTTGTCCAGCAGGGCCACTTGGGCAAGTTCGTTCGAGGAAACCTCACGGCCCCGGATGCATCGGCACCTCCAACGCCTCAAATTTGCATCAACAATGCCCCAATGGAAGGAAGCAAGCTGGCATCAAAATGGGAAGCTTCTCCTCCGCATTCGGAACGTGGACGGTATTATCAGTAGCTTGCTGATTCTTTAATAAAGTATTATTCAGAATATCCTTATTTTATCACGCTCTTGGGATGAGTATATTTCTTAGACAAAGACCGACTCCGCTTCGGCAACAAAGATCGACTCAGCGTCGGCACCAAAGACCGACTCCGCGTCGGCAATAAAGACCGACTCCGCGTCGGCAACAAAGACCGACTCAGCGTCGGCACCAAAGACCGACTCCACGTCGGTACCAAAGACCGACTCCGCATCGGCAACAAAGACCGACTCTGCATCGGCACCAAAGACCGACACCGCGTCGGCACTAAAGACCGACTCCACATTCGGCAACAAAAATCGACTCAGCGTCGGCACCAAAGACCGACTCCGCGTCGGCACCAAAGATCAACTCCGCGTCGGCACCAAAGACCGACTCCGCGTCGGCACCAAAGATCAACTCCGCATCGGCACCAAAGACCGACTCCGCATCGGCAACAAAGACCGACTCAGCGTCGGCACCAAAGACCGACTCCGCGTCGGCAACAAAGACCGACTCCGCGTCGGCACCAAAGACCGACTCCGCATCGGCACCAAAGACCCGAGAAGGTAAATAACTGCGAAAAAGCTAAGTATACTACACTGAGAAAAAAGTTTCTTTTCATTAGTATCTAAATGCGTTACAGGAAAACCACCAAAGACCGACTCGGTGTCGGCAACAAAGACCGACTCTGCATCGGCACCAAAGACCAACTCCGCATCGGCACCAAAGACCAGCCTCCGCGTCGGCACCCAAGACCGGCTCCGTGTCGGCACCCTCAAGCTTAAGACATGCGGATTCCAATCAACAGAGTTTCCTAGGGGGCAAATCAGCCCTGCAGAAGGAGACCAATTTCTTTAAAGAAAAAGGCACCTGAGCCTGGCCCAAGCACCCTCTGGTCACCCTCCGGGGTTCAAAAGGTTCTCGACGGCCTCAACTTTGCCTCATCGGCTTCATCTTTGCCTCAACGGCTAACTGACGAGCGTCCCTCCAAAAAAGTTAGCATACGCTGCTTTTAGTGGCGGACGTGAGGTAATCAATTTGCCTCCAAAAAAATTCTTAAAGTTCTACACTCCTTTCGCTCAGCTGATGCAGGGCACGCAAGCTCAAGGAGTGTGGGGGGCATTTGATGGAGCCAGTTGACCCCATGAAGAATAAAAATTTTTTTGGACGGCCCCAAAGGCTGACACCTCCAAGACCGACGGCTCCAAAGGCCAATGGCTCCATGACCGATGGCTCCATGACCGATGGCTCCAAGACCGATGGCCCCAAAGGCCGACGGCTCCAAGACCGACGGCCCCAATGGCCGACGGCTCCAAAGACCGACGGCCCCAAAAGTCGACACCTCCAAAGACCGACGGCCCCAATGGCCGACGGCTCCAAGACCGACGATCCCAATGGCCGACGGCTCAAAGACCGACGGCCCCAAAGGCAGACACCTCAAAGGCCGACGGCTCCATGACCGACGGCTCCAAGACCGATGGCCCCAAAGGCCGACGGCTCCATGGCCGACGGCTCCATGATCGATGGCTCCAAGACCGACGGCCCCAAAGGCCGACACCTCCAAGACCGACGGCCCTAAAGGCCGACGGCTCCAAGGCCGATGGCTCCATGGCCGACGGCTATATGACCGACGGCTCCAAGACCGACGGCCCCAAAGGCCGACGGCTCCAAGGTCGACGGCTCCAAGACCGACGGCTCCAAAGACCGACGGCCCCAAAGGCCGACACCTCCAAAGATCGACGGCCCCAATGGCCGACGGCTCCAAGACCGACGGCCCCAAAGTCTGACACCTCAAAGGCCGACGGCTCTATGATCGACGGCTCCAAGACTGACAGCCCCAAAGGCCGACGGTTCCATGGCCGATGGCTCCATGACCGATGGCTCCAAGACCGACGGCTCCAAAGGCCGACGGCTCCATGGCCGATGGCTCCATGACCGACGGCTCCATGACCGACGGCTCCAAGACCAACGGCCCCAAAGGCCGACACCTCCAAGACCGACGGCCCCAAATGCCGATGGCTCCATGGCCGACGGCTCCATGACCGACGGCTCCAAGACCGACGGCTCCAAAGGCCGACGGCTCTAAGGCCGACGGCTCCAAGACCGATGGCCTCAATGGCCGACAGCTCCAAAGACCGACGGCCCCAAAGGCCGACACCTCCAAAGACCGACGACCCCAATGGCCGACGGCTCCAAGACCGATGGTTCCATGGTTGACGGCTCCATGACCAATGGCTCCAAGACCGACGGCTCCAAAGGCCGACGGCTCCATAGCCGACGGCTCCATGACCGATGGCTCCAAGACCGATGGCCCTAAAGGCCGACACCTCCAAGATCGACGGCCTCAAAGGCCGACGGCTCCAAGGCCAACGGCTCCATGGCCGATGGCTCCATGACCGACGACTCCAAGACCGACAACCCCAAAGGCCGACGGCTCCAAGGCCGACGGCTCTAATGGCCGATGGCTCCAAAGAACGACGGCCCCAAAGGCCGACACCTCCAAAGACCGACGGCCCTAATGGCCGACGGCTCCAAGACCGATGGCCCCAAAGGCCGATGGCTCCAAGGCCGACGGCTCCAAGACCGACGGCCCCAATGGCCGACGGCTCCAAAGACCGACGACCCCAAAGGCCGACACCTCTAAAGACCGACGGCCCTAATGGCCGACGGCTCCAAGGCCGATGGCCCCAATGGCCGACGGCTCCAAGACCGACGGCCCCAAAGGCCGACACCTCAAAGGCCGATGGCTCTATGACCGACGGCTCCAAGACCGATGGCCCCAAAGGCCGACGGCTCCATGGCCGACGGCTCCATGACCGATGGCTCCAAGACCGACGGCCCCAAAGGCTGACACCTCAAAGGCCGACGGCTCCATGACCGACGGCTCCAAGACCGACGGCCCCAAAGGCCGACGGCTCCATGGCCGACGGCTCCATGACCGACGGCTCCAAAACCGACGGCCCCAAAGGCCGACACCTCCAAGACCGACGGCCCCAAAGGCCGACGGCTCCAAGACCGACGGCCCCAATGGCCAACGGCTCTAAAGGCCGACGACTCCAAGATCGGCGGCCCCCTACGTCTCCAAGCTAGCCGGCTCTGGCACTTCCCAGGCGGCCCCGGCACCCTCCTGGTAGCCCCAGCGGTTCAAGAAACCGCCTCTCTGACGTGCGCCACCCGACAGCGCCAGATCCGACACTCAACAGCCCCGCCGGCTGATGGGACAGAACCTTCCTACCCAACAACTGATGGGACGTAACACACCAACCAGCCCAGATTCACGCAAGGGCTCAGCAGACAATCTAACTTCATACAATCCCACGTGATCATGCCAGGGTCAACCCCTATAAAAAGGTAAATCCATCCAGTAAATAGGTATGCGCGATAACCCCCAAAATTGCCCTCTCAACTCTCAGAAGGGGATTCCTCCTCTATGAGATCCCTTTTTCTACACTAAAAAGGACTCACTCAAGCCCCTCTTAAACTGTGACCTCAGTCACTAACTTGGCCGTCGGAGGGTCCCACCGGAGACCCCCTCCGGTCCCGGGACTTCTTTGTAGGCAATCCGATGAAGCGAGGATTCGAGAAGCACCTCCGTTCCCGACGTCCAGGAGAGGTGATTGAGCGTCATCAAAACCTATCCCTCTGCGGCCGTCCAAAGCAGTGGTCCACAATCCACGCGTGCACGCACGCTGGTACGCAGAGTAGGCAGTTTTGTTGTTCAGTGTGTTACCCGTCGTCAGCTTGTTTTCTCCTTAAATTAATAATAAGATTAGGAGGATGCTGCCGATCCCATGTAGTCAAAAAATAAACAAAAAGGCTTAGATGGGTTGAGTTGAATTGAGTATTAGGAGGATGCTAATTCTTATTTAACTATCTATTTCACCTTTCAATCCAATACAGTGTTTGAAAGAGAAGAGAAAGTTGCATACTATGGGTCTCATCAAAATATTGGTTTGATAAACCTAAAAAGACCGAAATACCAATCTCTAGACTTTTACCTGGGATGTTGGGTTGCCATAGAAAAGGTTTATAAGTTATTCCAAGCCATTAATCCATTTGACTTGGCAACCCTACAAGAACCTAATTTGATTCCATGCATTTTTCATATATAAAGTACCTCTTAACATCTTTGTTGATATAAATTGATGTATCTTGAATTATTAGTCAATATGATATTCGAATCAATTGTCATTTTTCAATCTTTTATTAAATAGATTGCTGATTAAAATTATCATTATTTAATTATAAATTCTACTCTTAGAATTATCATGTTGGCTAAGATTTAGGTATTCAAAGTCCATGCTCTCCCTTGCACTTTCCAGGTTGATCAAGATAAATCAAGATCTAAATGTTGGTGGCATATAGTGGCTATCTAATTGATAAGATTGAGGCTAGAGTTATACTCTATGTCCTTAAGATAATTTCGTCCCGTAATGGTGCTTACGGTCAATATGACGATTGTCTCCCAGGATACAACAGTCTTTTTTTGATGAAAGCAGCACTAAAATTCACCAAAAATTTCAAACCAAGAATGCTACTATCTTTTTAATGCACTATTGTTATACTACCCTTAAGAAAGTATGCAAATGCCTAAGAGAGGAAATGATTGAATTGAATTTGATTGGATTCAATTCGGAATGAATAAAATGCTTGGGTCTAGGATCCTATTTATAGATTTTAGGTGCCCTTTGGAAGCAATCCTACGATTTAATTTGATTTTGATTTAATTGATCGGATTTGATCAAAGGATGCCTTTGATACACCGATTTATTCTTTGATCTGATGATCAGCTGATCATATAAGTCTATCCTCGTCCCGATATGCCTTTTCACCATCGTGATCTGATGATCACGTTATCCGATAGGTGGTTGCATGGCTTTGATATGCCGTTTCAAGATCACTTATCACAACAGCCTGATCGAAGGCCTTTTCACCATCGTGATCTATGATCATGTTATCAGATAGGTGATTGCATGTCTTTGATACGCCGTTTCAAGATCACTTATCACAACGGCCTGATCGAAGCGATTCCTTATCTTCAACCATACGATTGGATGGGCGCCTTATCATCAACCGTAGGATCGAACTAGCGCCTTAACATCAATGGTCCTGTTGACCGGTCAACCGATGGATGTGAGCCGTTGGATCGCGATCGCGATCGTGATTTGATCACCGCATCTCGACCCTTCATCCGATCGATCAACGATGATCAACGATCAATTGATCTCAGGCCCTTATCTTAATCCAATCAGTCTCCTCGCGATGATGCGCCAATGCAAAGTGAGCCTACAAAGCGCCCATTACGCCCTTCGCGTATGCGCGAGGGTGATGCTATGCATCACATCAAGCTCTCCACTTATGAGCCTAAGGAACTTAAGCTTCAAGTAAGATGTTTCCATGTAAGTGAACATTCCTTTCTTGTTTTTTACTAAATATCCTTATAATTTCTCATTCACACACAAAGAGAAGTGATGAGCTTTCAAGGCCCATAAGGATATTTTAGGCCTATTAGCCTATTTAGACCTATTAGCCTATTTACCTAACACTGAATTTATGCCAAGCGCAGTCAACAACATGTAATTATCAGCATGAGAGGGATTGAATGGAAATGTGTTATTTTCCCATGGAAACCAAAGGCTCCAATCAAAATCAAGTGTTTCTTTTCCATGGCCATTGTTGATCAACAAAATATACAACAGAGGGGCGTGTTTTCTGCAGTGGTCCTATGGAATGCATAGGCAATTAATATCTCTGTCAGATGCCCACTTGCCATGACTATTTGGACTGCGATTTGTCAACAATTAGGAGTCCTTCACCCTATAATAACTTTATCTGTAGACGTGTGCTATGATTGGGGAATGAATCTCTTTCTAAAAGATAACGCAATCTGCCGTTTTAATGATTACAGCTGTTGTTTCTTAAATAAAGCCTCCATCATCGCTTCTGCTACGTTGAAAGGCATTAACCATTTTAGCGACGGGTCATTGCTCTGCCGCAAGAGAGGCGTTCGGGCCTTGAAAAAGTCAAAGTGAGGGTTAAAACTTAAAAAGTCTTCTAGAAGAAGCAGAACTGGGGTGATCTCAACCTCATGCTGTGTTGGGCCATCACGCTTTGCTGGCATTAGATTTCTGTTCTTTTTCAAGCAAGGCAGAGCGCTCAAACGGAACCCAATCCATGGTCGGGTTGAGTTCGGCTGCTCTTGCGACAACGCAGCATCCTGCACAACAAACTGTTGGAAAATAATTTGATCTTTGTAAAATATTCTTTCTAGAAATTACTAAAAATATATTATAAAATTTTAAGTATAAAATAAAGTAAAAAATAAAAATAAGATATAAATCAAATCAGGACCGAGACATGTTAGACACTGCCCTAAGGATCAGATTTTCGTTCCGATTGTTGACGATATGTCCCCAAGGTACAACGACCCAGCTCGATCCAATCCTCCTACTACGAGTAAGATGCAAACCCAATGATTACCTTCAGATGCCCAAGAAAAGATTAATAAAATATAAAAATAAAATGAGATAAAAAAACTTATAAGCTACTCCAAATCATTTTCCTCTATCTTGAATCCTTAAGCCTATTTATAGGCTCGGCTCATAAAAGCTCCAACGGCTTGGCCCATAATGGCCTTAAAGGCCTATGCTCGCCCGCGAACGCCACGCGTAGCGTTACTCCTTTTTTTTAATTAAACTTTTTCCAACAATCCCCCATAAAAGTTTTAAATAAAAAAAACATCACAAAAATCTTAGGGCATCTTATACTGCACAATAGGTGAGGTGTCCTATGGACTTGAACCTCACTTAGTATTGATTGTATACATCTGAAAGAACCATAGTGGATTAGACCTTAAACTAGGTCCCTTGACTCAGACTTCTACTAATCACACACACAGTATGGATTAATTGGGTTTAAGCGGTCAGCGCATATTAAAGGCCTTGCGCTTAGTACCTTGATTTTTCATGAGAATTCTTTAAGGTTAGTCCAAACCTTTAGTCACGGCCTAATATGACGATTCTCATATAGGTGAATCCTTCAAGAATATTTGTGACAATACCCTGCAGATAACCTACCTCGGATCCATTAAGAGTATGACTCAACTTTACATAAATTTACTTTGTCACTTTACAAGAGCACTCATCATAGGGATGTGATGATTTTATTTTTCAAAAATTTGTGCTCTAACACGATCACTCAATCAGCTTCGTTTCTACCACATTGAACCTCATTCATGGGATCTCTAATCACAGAGGTTGGGTATCCATTGCTGGTGACCAAATAATGGGCTTAAGCCCCTCGATGAATCTAGGACTCCACTCCTAGATAACTCTTTGGTTAATTAATCTGCCAAATTCTTCTCGGCAAATTCCAAAGAAATAACTTTTTTTTAAAACTAGACCTCAAATAAGAGAATCAGACAAAGATATATTAGAATTGAATATCCAAATATAAGGTAAACAATAAGTTGGATATTCCAACAGTTATGAGATTATTTAGTAAATTATAAAAACTTTTATTAAATCTCATGGCAATAGATTTTAAGAGACTCAAAATAGAGCATTTATATGATATACCTTGTCACAGAAGTTCATCCATTCTTTGCCATTTGGTAACATAAAAGATTCACAATAGTAGGTAAGCAATAAGTATTTGCCCAATGTTGTCACTTTTGTCTAGCAACGAACAACACAACAAGGAGATATTAAATATTGACCACTATACCAGAAAACACTTATTTAAAATAGAAAACTTTTTGCATTTATGTAAGAATATAAATATATATGCTAGTAGCTGCAAGTAAAATAATAAAATGATATGAAAATACATCTATACACAAGCACACATATTATGTGCACAAGTGCAAGCATGTGTGTACACACATGTAATCCATATATACACGTGTATAGCATTTGGGTCTAGAATACAGCTTAGCTATGGATGTTATATGCACATTACCGTATTGTAGTCCGACTTAGTTTCTTGGTAGATTTGATGCATCCATAAGAATATCCTACAGCATACAAAGGACAATTGATTGTAGTGTACATAAACCTACATAATGTACTGATCAGCGGTAGTGTAGCATGATAACCATGGTTTAGAGTTCAACTGAAGCTCAGAAAACTATTACCAAAACGGTAATTAAAATATAGCTACTTATGGAGTTAATATAATACAAATATACCATTATTAACTAGAAAGGTTTTGAGAAAGGCACAAACTAAAGATGGAAGGAATTAGTGGTGTATCTTCACAATGTTGCATAATTAGTTCCCAAGAGTTTGTTTCCTTCCTCATGAAGGTGAACAATTTGCTTCATTTTGGATAGCCTGGCATGCAAACAATGTTTGATGTACCTCAGATACAAAACATCAAAAGCTTTCCCAAAGTTCTGGATGTGATACATTGAATGGACAACATACCAATACTCTGTGTTCCCCATTATTATTATAAGATGCTTCTAAATTCAGAAGGCCATGAACGTTCATATTGGAGAAAATATGATATAAGCAAGAAACGAATAACATTCCAAGTAAATTTACTATCATCAGTCTTGGTAATATATTTGTGAAGTGACCCTTCTAATCAAGCAGCATGTATAACATCAGGAAAGAAATGAAATAAATATTAAGTAAAATAAAAAATTAGATAAAATTATTTGGAGTTACAAAATTTGTTGTCAACATTATATTAGAAAGCAGTATTTCAAGAGATAATTATGGATGATCATAATTTAGCATCCATTAATGCACAGGCATTTCATGGTGGCATGAAAACTTTATATGTTGAGCAAACTCATGCAAAAAAAAATAAGAAGATGGAATGAAAATCTAGCAATTTCTAGAAAAGAAGGAATCTGATCCTTAGCTGTTGAAAAATAATTTGATCTTTACAAAATATCCTTTCTAAAAATTGCTAAAAATATATTATAGAATTTTAAATGCAAAATAAAGTAAAAAACAAAAAAAAGATATGGATCAAATCAGGACCGAGGCGTGTTAGACATTTTGCCCCTTCGTGCAGGTTGTTGGCGACCTGTTCCCAAAGTACAACGACCCGGCTCGACCCGATCCTCTTACTACAAGCACGGTATAACGACCCGGCTCGACCCGATCCTCTTACTACAAGCACTCTTACTACAAGCACGGTATAACGACCTGATCCTCCTACTACAAGCACTCTTACTACGATCCGACTCGATCCGATCCTTCTACTACAAGACTCTTACTACGAGCACGATCGTGTGGAGATGCAAACTCAATGATTACCTTTAGATGCCCAAGAAAAGATTAATAAAATATAGAAATAAAATGAAATCAAAAAACTTAAAGCTACTCTAAATCATTTTCATCTTTAAGTCTATTTATAGGCTCAACCTATAAAAATGGCTTGATTCATAATGACCTTAAAAACCTAATAACCGTTAGTCTCAAATCACGTCAAAAATAATTTATAAAATTAATTGTTTAGTCTGTTTTTGACGTGGGCGAGCAAACGCTGGCCTAACGTTCGCGAACCCGCGAACGCCGCAAGATCGCTCGCGTAGCGTTCGCGAGCGTAAAGCTCGCGGACGCTTGCGAGCGTTACTCTTTTTTTTTGTTTTTTTAATTAAACTTTTTTCAACACAAACCTAGTCAAAAGGATGTCTGAAGTGAGACTAAACACTGCATAGACTTTCATGTGCTCCTGAAAGATTCAATCATAAGTACATGTGTACTGTACTCTGCTTCACATGACTATTTTGCTATCATTTGAAACAACTCAGAATCATTCTTCTCTAACTATGAAGGTTTAATCTGAGGTCGGTTCTGTAAGAAGTATTTAGAATCTCTCTAATACCTAATCAACTACAATGGCATGGTCTCTCATGGTCTCTCACTGCACCCATGGTCCTGTTTTCCTCCAGAGATAATCTTATTCTATTGTCTGCGTCTAACGTAGTCAATTTCATTTGCTCTGTATTTGTATAGTTGGAACGAAGTTCAAATCTTTATAAAGTGGGAGGCCATTTCTCCCTTTCTTTCAATAAAGGCAACAACATCACAAAAATGATCAACAAAATGCGAGATTCTCTCCAAGAGCTCATTGGATGCCTCATCCACTGGTCCAACTAATATACCTCGCGAGCAAAACCATGTCCCCTGCTGTCATCCCCTGCTCCGCGAGAGCTGTACGTACCATGTGAACCAGCTTCTACGTGCAAAAGATACGAAGGGAAATCATGATGCCACTTTCTCTATTGGGTTCCCACTGGGTTTTCCTTTTTCTTTTTCTTTTAATTTTGGGCTAACAACAATAGAATAATGCCTAATGCCTCAAGAACAAAACATCTTGGATAGCTGCTGCTTTCCACTTTAGTGCTCAATTGTTCCATGAATGCGACAACATTCAACTTATTGGATGGCTGAAAGGATATCCCGAATGTCCCTCAACAAAGGATGAAAAGTAGATGACTTCCCATTCAACCAAGGTACTCCAGTGGCAAAATCACATTCCAGGCATTCGTTAATTTAACAAAAGGCACAGACTTAGTAGATACTAAAATAGTAGATGCAAAAGGAATCCTTTGTCCATGATTCCATATGATTATTTATTAAGATTTTGTTTAAATAAACTAAGTGGATATTTCTGTGTTGTGTGAAAGGGAATAGTCCCACATCGAAAACTTACAAAAGAGGATAAGCTCTTTATAAAGAAAAGTTTTCCTAGTAGTTTATATAAATTACATAGCCCAAAGTATGCTACTTGGCATTTTTTTTTGACGATTCTCGCCTCTGAGGCCGAAACAGTGACTCTATCACAGCAATTCTCGCCTCAGAAGTAAGGCGGAATTTTGCTTCGGATATGTTGCGAAGTGCTGAGAATCGATGCTTCACAAGCTTCTGCACCGCAGTGCTTAACTTCTTTAAATTCCCATACAAATAAAATCAACACGATCAGCAGAATATTATCAGTTATTGTCTATAATCGAGTTCTCATTAGTGCTTTGGTGCAAGCTTCATTCAAGGCTTATCGTATCTTGCAACGTATTTGTAATTTACCCATAGAGCATTCAAAAGGATACAAATAATGCTTAAATGCTTAAGAAAAATATTTCATGCGTGATTCAAGCCAATGGTGTTATTGATTATTCTTCCTCATCTCAACATAAATCTTCAACATTATTGTCTACGAAAAGGATTCTGCAGCGCTACATGGCACCGGCCATCACCACTCAAGCTTGTTGGTTTACGTCGCCTGAGCCCAGACGCGTTATCTTTGTACAAGTCAAAAGACAGGAGTGGTCAGTTCAAGTAACAGTGGTTGGATAAAGCAAAGAATTGCGGCATGTATGACCAAAGTGGTGCTTTCATGCCTAACCCACAAAGAAAAATATGACACTAACGTACAAATCATTTTCTTTGGTCATGTTTTACTTTTGTGCTTCTATGATTCATCAATCTCCAAACTTTTATTTGGATGGTATCACCTCTATTCACTTGGACAAGAGGTCAAGGATTTATATACAGACATACATTTATATGTATTGGTTAAAAGTCTTAGCTGACTGATTCAACATAATACGCGCCCCATTCGGTGCTTTGCAAGCCACAACATTTGAGGGCTCTCCACTGTGTTCAATTTTTATCGGCAGAATAAATTTTATTTCAGATATAGAGTGTTTCATTTATAAAATTTATCAATATTTTTAAGATTTTTTAAAAAATAAATTTTAACATATAGTCATAAAATCAATGTGATGAAATAACAACAATAAAGCTTTAATTTTAAACTAATTAGGACTGGTTACATAATTTTTTTTCTCCATTCTATTCAGTTTAGAGTTATATTTTTTAAAGATATAAAAAATATTAAATCTTTCTTGATTGCTTTCTCTCATATAGCTTTTAATCTATCTCTACATCTTTTCTTTCTATATGCATCAAATCATTTCTTCATAGTAGTGTATCCTGTGTATACATTACAAATATTGAAACCATCTAAGTTATCCTCTTAATTTATCTTCAATTAATGCTATATTCACCTTCTTACAAATAATTTTATTTCATATTTTATCTTTTTTATATTTTTATACATTCATATCATTATTCTCATTTCAGTTACATTTATTTTGTGTTTATATAATATTTTAGCTACTCAACATTTCATTTTATAAAGCATAGTTATTTTAATCCTATAGATAATATTTTTCTTTTACTTGGTAGGTATTGTATGATTATATATATTATAGTTATATTTCTTTTTTTTATCCAACTTATTTTAACCCTATAGATAAATATTAAAAATGTTTACTTTTTTATGAATCATCGATCCCAAATATTAAAAATAATTACTTTTAAAAATTTTATGATTCTCAATTTTTATCTACATTCATATCTATTTTTAATTATATTAAATTTTTATTTCATGTATTCTATCTTTATTATATTTAACATAAAATTTTTAGATTCTACTGTTTTCTCTTTGATTTTAACTTAAGATTAATTCTAGTTTTAGTTTCATCCATTATATCATGAAATATCATTCTAAATATGTATAATAATTTTTTTTAAATTAATATGAAAAGATAATAATTAAGAGCAATTCCTTGATGTAAACCTATTGTAATTAAAATTTTATTGGTATTACTATCAATAATTCTTGCATTATAATAATTATTTCATTATACTTATCTTTTATTACATTAATATATCAAATAAATGTTCCTTTCTCTTCTAATACCTATCAAAAACTTCTGGAGAAGCTTTGTAATACTCTTTCTCTAAGCTAATAAAAATTATATGAATGAATTATGGATTTTATATAATATGATGTGGCATAACATAACCTTGTTTAAATGAATTATGGATGCCATATATACAACCAGTATGATGTAGCATGACATAATTAAGTTTGAATTAATTTTGAATTTAATCAATAGACTATTAGACTAGCCATATATTGCAAATAGCCTTATTAGAGACAGGAATATAGTCTTATGGTGGTAGCCTTACCACACACAGGAATGTGGTGTTATAATGACAATCTTACCGTGAGCAAGAGCGTGGCATCAAGATGATACCTTTATCATGGATAGAAACATGGACTTATGACAGTAGCCTCACCATAAGCAGGAATGTGGTACTATGATGGCACCTATCCCCTAGTAAGAACATAATATTATTTGCAGTCTTATCATAGAAAGAAGTGTGGTATTGTAATAACAAATTATAAGTAGAAATATGGCAGTGGTTTTTTTCTTTGTTATAGGTGGGGTAGGCGATCACACCACTCTGACGTGAATCAAACCCGAGTACAAAATTTAATGCAAAATAACAGGGCAAGGGACACCAACGTGCCAATCCCACTGACCAGGATGGCGGGCAACAGTAGAAGCAACCCAATCAGCCGCAGCATTGGCTTTCCGATAGATATGATGAATCACGGTGGCACATGTAGCCTGAAGAGAGACTCTAATATCTCTAATCAGGGGATTTAGAAGAGAATAAGAATCCTCATCCCGCCTAATCCACCTGATAATTGTAAGAGAGTCTCCCTCAATGATCAACCTACGATAGCCCAAATATCGAACAACATCAGTGATGCCAGCCCATGCAGCCTGGAGCTCCGCCATAAGGACCAAAATATTAATAGAGCTATGACCGCCAGCCGCAAGTAACTGACCCTCAGACCTACGAATGATAAACCCAAAACTAGCAGTACGATCGGAGACAAAACCATCAAAGTTCACTTTGACGTAACCCGAGGATGGGGGCTCCCAAGAGACAAAAACCGTAGAACGGTGCACTGCCGAAGCAGCAGGGGAGTCCCAGTGACCAGGCCCATCAGTGTGAATGCTAAAATGATAGCGAATGTACTCCCAGGCATGAAAGAGAGCACGACGGATAACCACATGAGGTGAGGCTGTCTCCTCAGCAAAGACAATCTGGTTCCGAGTCAACCAAATATGAAAAGCCAAATAGGCTAATAAAACCTCCTGAGAGCGGGGACCACTCTGGGTAACCAAATAGATAGCATGTAGGAAAGAAAGTCGGGTGGGTTCATCCTCCAACAACCAAGGGGTAAAGTGGGTCAATTGCCATATCTAAGACGCACAAGAACACATAAATATGACATGATCAACCGATTCATCCTGCATCCCACATATCGGGCAGAGAGGCAATATAAAGAGATCGCGATCAGCCAAAAGGGAACAGGTAGGTAGGCGATCCCACATGAGCTTCCACAAAAAGAGTTGGACCCTAGGATGAACTGGCAAACGCCAAATCCAAGCAACATCACCAAGGCCCAAATTCGGAGAGCAGAATCGAGCAACCAGATCCCTAGAGGGGGCGCAAGGAAGACAGGATCGACCCCAAAGTCTGATATCCGAGCCAGCAGAAAGAGGAAGTGGCATGGCAAGGATCCTCTGTGCTAGCTCAGCCCCAAACAGCCGAGACACCATAGGGGCATTCCAACCAGCACTCTTCTGGCAAATCAAAGATGAAACATACAAAGAGGGTTCAACATCAGAGCTAATAAAAGTCGGCCATCGAGATAGAGGGAGATCAGCTATTCAAGTATCCTGAATAATATCAACTGAAGTCCCATCCCCAATCATGCAATGGATATCAGTCATAACTATAGGGGCTGGCAGATCGCACACCATAAGAAAGAACATCCGCGGGGGAAGCTGAAAGCCGAGTCAGAAGTCCAGCCACCGTATCTGCCGCGCATGATAGAACTCCAGAAACAGTGAAGGTCCAACAGTAATCTGGAAGCATGCCTTGCAAAATGGCGTTGGTTTGTTGAAATATGACAGTGGTTTGTTTAAACTCTAAATCAGGTTAATTAGATGGTGCTATATACTTAACTAAGAAATTAATATTGGCATATGACTAATATATTAGGCCAGACATGTATTTGATGTATAATTTGGATATAGCATAAATTGGATAAGCTTAAAAGATGGCTATTCTTTTATGTTATTTATATTTCATCTGATTATACAGTTTTTTGATCATATTGATTGTATTATTTTAAAATTCTCATTGAGTTGTTTATCTCACTATATATTTTTAAAAAAGTATAAATTAGTGCCTTGTAATTTAAGCGTTATCAAATTATTTTTGTATGATTTAAAATATTATAGTTAATTATCATGTGCTTTAAGTTTTATCAAATTACACTTATATGGTTTACTAGTTACATTTAACTGTTATGCATTTTAAATATTATCAATTACACCTATGTGATATCTTAATTAGGTTTAAAACACATAGATATTTAAGTATAATATTTTAAATTATATGAATGTAATTTGATAATATTTTAAAACACATAATAGTTAAGTATAACTGCTAAATCATATAAGTGTTATTTAATAAAATTTATAGCATATGATAGTTAAGCTTAATATTTCAAATCATAGGAATCCAATTTAATAATATTTAAATCATAGAATACTTATCTATATTTTATCTTAATCTTTTTAATTTTTCTTACAAAGTATGTTGATGACTAGTATGCATGGAGTTTGAAGTAGGCTATAAGTGAAAGAATAATTAAGAATAAGCCAGCACTGGCATTGTTGGAAATAAAGAAAAAAAAAATTGATGTAGTTGCACTTTGACTAGTTAGCATTGAAAAATATTTGTTTAGTTTCTCGTTTTAATTAAATAAAAATATTAAAATTATTGTTATTACCTTGGATTTTCGAGTAGGCCTATGCTTTTTTGAGAGGCACCTTAAGGAACGTGAAGCCGACCGTGTCGCTAATGCAGTGGGTTTAAGTTATGACGCATGCCGCAAGCTCAACCCATCCTTCCTCTCAATTTTCAGGGGAAAAGTCTTTGTGCACCACTTTGATGCAGTAAATTCTATGTGAAGTACATTATTTTTTATTGATCCACATAAATTCTACATGGTTTGATTTGATAGAGCCGAAATACCATCTTAAATTTTGACGTGAC
This sequence comes from Calamus simplicifolius, assembly GCA_900491605.1. Classification (NCBI taxonomy): domain Eukaryota; kingdom Viridiplantae; phylum Streptophyta; class Magnoliopsida; order Arecales; family Arecaceae; genus Calamus; species Calamus simplicifolius. The sequence continues at coordinate 383,874 of UESW01004890.1, read as the reverse complement.
ATGCATTAATACCTATTCAATTTTTTTTTAAAATTTATATACATGCTATCGTGCAATGGATATCGTAATTTTATAATTACAGTGTTGTAAATTTATAATTGAAATATTATAATTTTTTTTGGATTTTTGAATGGGGTGTCTTTATTTTATAACCATGTGTTATCTTAAATTTTTGACGTGACGTGCATTAATATCCGTTCAGCTTTTTTTTTTTTTAGAATTTATATATAGACATGATTTTTGAATGTGTATTATAATTTTATAACTACGGTGCCATAAATTTATGACTGGGATGTCGTTATTTTTTTTAGCTTTTGAATTTTATAACTGATTGTCATTTTAAATTTTAATGTAACATGCATTAATACTCATTTAATTTTTTTTTAAATTTATATACAGACATATTTTTTAAATAAATATATACAGTTCATATAGAATTTGCTTCATCGAAATATAAAGTCTTTAAGTGGCTCCGCTTGTACCTTGGGCCACGCTTGTCAGCTCCCATTAGGCCGAGGAAAAAGAAAAGCCAGTGGCGCTGAAGGAAAGGAGCGGTTTGGGTGCGAATTTAGATAGGGGTAGAAGCCATCACATCGACATCCCTCTCTTAATTAAATAGATTTCGTGGTCACGTATTGAAGGGAGAAAAGAAAAAAAGAAAGAAAAAAAAAAACCGATGACCAGTATACTCTGAAACGTCTTATGATCCTGTCTTCCATTATTTTCTTGTTTCACGTCCTTCATTTATTTCCTTCCACTCAAAGCGAAAATGTCGTTTGTCTTTTAAAGTCTTGCTTCGTCCAAAGATGTCATCTTTTCGAAAGGGATTTGGTTGGCATTAGATGGTGAGGAATTCCAACCCGGCGTAGCTGACACGGGGTCAGGAAGTAATAACATCCTATATAACAGCCAGTTTTCAGCCCAATTTAAAATTATTTATTAGTCATTGCAGCGATTAAAGATTTTATTTTCTAGGCGCTCAGTACCTTATTACTGAAGAAGATTCTATCACAGTCATCCGTTGACTCTGTTAGGATCCCAGTAATAGTATGCCATCCAATCCCTTAACTCTTAATATTTAGTCTACCTACAGTGGGCCCAGCACACCCTGATTCGACATATATATCGAGAAACGAATTCTGCGGCCAACTGGATCGCCGCCAGAATGGCTGCTTACTCTGAGTTTTAAAGTTGGAAGCAGGGAGATCCTTGCTCTTCTGTTTTGACTCAAATTTTGTACTATGACATATCGAGTTTGACTCACCCTAAATTGATGTAATCACCCACTTATATAAAAAAAAAAAACTTTATTCATCATTTTAAACCCAATAAGAGAACATTTTTAATTTCAAAATTTTAAGCTGGCTGATTTTTTTTTTTTTTCGGTCAACATCCTTTAACTTCTATTATTGGAAGTTCGAAAATCGTGGTACAGCTATAAGAAAGATTGTCGACTATTCAAAACTGGGATTGAGGCTAATTTTGGACGCGAATGTCAAGTCGCATATTGGTAAGCGAACCATTTTATCCACCACTATTCCACGAGACGGACAGGAGTTCCGTTTTATCCCAAACCGCGTTGAGACTCTTATCATCAAGGATGTGACAATGCCGTGGCACCAGCGGTAAGTGGACTGGAGAATGACCTAATTAAGCCATATATAATCTAGATAAATCTAATTAAAAAAATAAAATAATAATTTTAAATCTAAACTAAAATAAAAAAATGATATTTTTTTAATTATAAAATTTATAAATTAATTAATTACTTATGTTTGATTGTAAGCAATCATTGATTGATTTAATTTGATTGAGAAGATAATTTGGATTAGCAATTTAAGGTAAGAGTTCTATATTTATTAATATACAATATATTTTATACCTTACATACTTGCATATATCATAAATTTATTGTTAGATTTTTAGTATATTTTAATTATTTATATTGATTTATTATAGAATTATTATATCTGTTATGGTATATTATTTTTGATTATGAAATAGTTTGATCTTTATTTGAGATATATGAGCATGATAAGAAATATTATTTTGGTTTTGATATAATTATGTCTTTATAGGCATATGGGTTAGTCAATAAGATGTATATCTGTTAATTACTGTTAATATGTAGTATTAGTTTTGTTAGTATTAATATAATTTCTTACTAATCTAAATTGGCGGCATTGGAAAAGGGTTGAGAACTACAAGGGGCTAGTGTAGAGTCAGTAATAGTTTATGAATTTATGATGTGGCTTAGTTTAATACACTCGGTATTAACATAAATATCATAGATATGTATGTTCGTATATCACCAATTAGTATGTATCTCTAATATACTGATATATATGAGAGTTATTTAATCCAATGCTATGAATGGTTGGAATTATGGATATAATCTAATGTATACTATTGTTATGTGGTATTAATTTTGATAGTATTTGTGTAATTCCTTATTGATTTAGATCGGCAGTATTGAAGAAGGATCGAGGGTCACAAGAGGTCAATGTAGAACTAGTCAATTTTTGTAAATATGACATTGCCAAGTTTAATTTAAGTACTAGTATGAAAATTAACTTGTGTGTGTATATCATTAGGTTAAGTTATTATATATGGACTACTGGCATGGGATTTGACAATATATATCTTTGGTATGCAGAAGATTGCAATATGGATATATGGTTATGTTAATGATTTTAATTTTTAATTTGATTTATATTAGTATTTGGATGTAGTTGGTTTAAAGCTTTTTACAATTAGTTTTGTGAATATTGTATTACTTTCTGTAAAAATATATTTTGATATACCATTCATTCTGATTTTCTATCATATTCATGATAGTATGTGTAACATTTCTATTAGGCTTTTGCCTTATTACCTTTCTTATCATGTTTTAAAAGACAATGATGATGCTTATTTACTGTATCCAAACTTGAGTATGAAAAATTAGAAGTGAAATTAGTATATAATTCTTTATATCATTTGATATCGTAGATATCAAACGATAAAAAAAAATTAAAGATTGATATTCAAATTTTTTAATGCACTATTATGATGATTTTATGATAATAGTTTAAGTTATATAAGATTAGTTTTCATTGATATTACTATAATTATTATTATATTACATATGTTAAGATTTAATAGATTTTACGTATTTTTAGAGTTCACAAAAAAAAAAAAGCACCTGTCTTACGTTATTTCTGGGCTCCAGAAATCCAGGTCATGATAAATTTATTTTCATGCATTAGTTGCCATCGTCGATGTTTTTAAGCTCGATAACCTTTACCCTTAGACACTGTTTGATATGAGGGATAAGGAGGGATATCCAGGGGATATCCCCTCTTATCCCCAAATGCTATAGTTAGAGGGAATAGGTCTGAAAAAGTTTAATCAAAGGGGATAATCCATGACAACTAAAGTTATCCCTTGATGGTAAACTTGTAATTTTAAAAAGATGCTTATTCCCTCAGCTATCCTCTGAATAAATGCTATCCTATATATTATCTAGAAATAACTTTTAGGTAGTGTTTGAAATAGGGGATAAGAGGGGATAGAGGATATCCCCTCTTATTCCCAAAAGCCATAACTATAAGGGATAGCTGGGAATAAAGTAAACCAAAGGAATAATCCATGGTTAACCATGGTTAACCATGAGATATCCCCTCAATTTATTCCCTAGAGAATGCAGAAATAGCTTGTTATCCCTTCAAATAAAAATAAAAAAAAGTTATCCTATGGATTTATCTTTTTTTATTTGATATGATCAATGGGATAGTCAAGGAATATCCCTAGGGATAGCTAGGGGACAAACTCTATCCCGTACACTTATCCATAGATAATATATTTTCTATCAAATACTACTTAAAGTATCAAACACTACCTTAGTTAATGCATTTCCACCCGATGGTTGCGCTCTCTTACATCTGATGGCCATTTTCAATTGGAAAGCAAGGAGAGCACGCTCGCAGAGAAAGGGTTGTCGCCAAAGTGCCAAAGTGGTGAAAAAAGAAACCAAGTGCGGTGAAGATGATTGGCAAGCAATCTTATTATATTGCTTTTGGTTATGAAACGTATTAAAAAAAAAGGTCCTGGGCCGTTCTTCGGACCAGTGGGTGAGCAGTGGGAACGTAACCTGCAATTCTTTACAAAGTCCCCAAAGTCAACCCATACGAGGAAACTTCTTCCCCCAGCCTCCAACCACTGATCAATCAAAGCAACTAGACTTTTCACACCATTCAATTTTGACAGCTTTGACTCAATCTCAGGCTCGTTCATTCTACTTATTCATGAGCAATATTCCATTTAGACATGAAGAAGAGAGTACAACCAAACCAATCTCTCTTTGATCCACCATTTTAGCCATGAAAATAATCCAGATCCAACCTTGTCTCCTCTCCCTCCTTTTATTCTTCTTCGTTTCCTTTTTTACGGCCGGAGCACAGAGTGAAGCACGAGCTCTTCTCGAATGGAAATCCAGCTTGTTTCAGCCAGATGCTCTGAGTTCGTGGTCCCTTGCCAACTCTTCCACCCCATGCACTTGGTTTGGTATCAGCTGCAACTCCGCCGGCAGCATCGTGCAGCTGAACTTGCCTGATGCCAACCTCAACGGCACCCTTAGTGAATTAGATTTCGTTTCTCTGCCTAGCCTCACCAGGCTCAACCTCAATTCCAACCTTCTATATGGATCCATTCCTTCAAACATCTCGTCTCTTTCGAACCTCACCTCATTAGACCTCAGCACCAATAGTTTTGAAGGATTTATTCCACCAGAGATTGGTCAGCTCCTGGAGATGGTCGACCTCCGCCTCCATGACAACAATCTCAATGGTTCGATCCCATATCAGCTCAGCAATCTCCGAAAGGTACGCCACTTAGATCTTGGATCCAATTATTTGGAGAACCCGGACTATACGAAGAAGTTTAACCCATTGCCTTCATTGACCTTCCTTTCTCTGTACCTCAATAGTCTAACAAAGGAATTCCCATCATTCATACTCAATTGCACCAATTTAACGTACCTCGACCTCTCGGAGAATAACTTGACGGGTAAAATACCTGAATCCTTGTGGACTAATCTAGTTTACCTCGAGTCTCTGAATCTTACCTCCAACTTCTTTCAAGGAATTATTCCTGTTTCCCTTGCAAATTTGTCTAGGCTTCAAAACCTTCATCTCGGATTGAACCTTCTCACCGGAGGGATACCGCCTATCCTTGGATCCATCTCCGGCCTCCGAAAACTAGAACTCTACAACAATTCACTTGGTGGTCCGATCCCTCCATCTCTAGGACAGCTCCGAATGCTCGAGCGCATTAATATCATGGCAGCGAGACTGAATTCTTCCATTCCTCCGGAGCTCGGTCAATGTACTAATCTCAACTACATTGAGCTGTCCGTCAATCAACTCACAGGTGTCCTGCCGCAATCCTTCTCGAAGATAACCAAGATGAGGGAGTTTGGGATTTCCAGCAACTCTCTCTCTGGCGGGATCTCGCCGGACTTGTTCACAAACTGGACGGAGCTTATTTCATTTCAGATCCAGAACAATACATTCCATGGGCAAATCCCACCAGAGATTGGATTGGCCACAAACCTGAAAATCCTATTCCTCTTCAAAAACAACCTATCAGGTCCGATCCCTCCAGAGATTGGGAGGTTGGCTGACTTGCAGGAATTGGATCTATCGGAGAATTCACTCACGGGTCCAATCCCTCGGACTATAGGAAACCTCACACAGCTCACTTCCTTGTCCCTATTCTACAACGACCTGAACGGCACGATCCCAGCAGAGATCGGAAACATGACAGCTTTGATTTACTTAGACCTCAACACCAACCAATTGGAGGGGGAGCTGCCGGACACCATTGCTAAGCTTCCAAATCTCACGTTCATATCAGTCTTCACCAACAAACTCAGCGGAAGCATACCTCGAGACCTCGGCAAAAATGGGTCTCTGAACAGCATCAGCTTTTCAAACAATAGCTTCTCAGGGGAACTGCCTCCAGATTTATGCAGTGGTTTTGTCCTTCGACAGCTCACGGTGAATAACAACAGCTTCAGAGGCCCGCTGCCGGCTTGCCTGCGCAACTGCTCTGGACTGGTTCGTGTGCGGTTGGAGAGGAACCACTTCACCGGAGACATATCAGAAGCTTTCGGGATCCATCCTAATCTAATCTACTTGGATCTCTCTGGCAATCAGTTGACGGGCAATCTGTCTCCAGACTGGGGAGAGTGCAAGAATCTCTCTTACTTGCACATAGATGGTAATGGAATCTCCGGCGACATTCCAGCTGCATTCGGTAACGCGACCGAGTTACAAGACCTGAGCTTAGCTTCAAACCATTTGTCCGGAAAGATCCCACCTGAATTAAGGACTTTGAATCTCTTATTCAAACTCAATTTGAGTGGCAACATTTTATCAGAGTCGATTCCTTCGGAGTTAGGTCACGTCGCTGGTCTCAGGTCTCTTGATCTTTCAGGAAACAGACTCTCTGGTCCAATTCCAACCCAGCTTGGTAATCTGCAATATCTACAATCGTTGGATTTAAGCAGAAATAATCTATCTGGAGGGATACCATATGAGCTTGGCAATTTGGGGGCTCTTCAAATCCTGCTAGATTTGAGTAGCAATTCCCTCACTGGGCCGATTCCTACTAATCTAGAGAAGCTTCAATTTCTACAGAGTCTCAATCTGTCTCACAACAATCTCTCTGGTGAAATTCCACGAGCCTTGGGCAGGATGCTCAGCTTAGATTCCGCGGACTTCTCTTACAACAATCTAACAGGAGCCATTCCAGAGGGAAGAGCCTTCAAGAACGCCACTGCCTTTGTTGGAAACGAAGGGCTATGCGGAAATGTGACAGGATTGCATCCCTGCGAGTCCAGTTCCCCTGGTGGTAGTTCTCACAAGGATCATAAGAAACTAATCATAGCTATTGTTGTACCAGTTGTGGGAGTCCTGGTTCTGGCCATATTCCTTGCAAGCATTGTTCTAGTCTACAGCAAGAGACGGCGTGAAAGGTCTGAGATGGAGATGGCCACTTGGGAGACGGCCAGGGCCTTGATATGGGAAAGAGAAGGAAGGTTCACGTTTTCAGATATCATGAATGCCACGGATAACTTCAACCAAGTCTTCTGCATCGGGAAAGGGGGTTTCGGTACCGTTTACAAAGCCGAGCTATCATCGGGTCATGTGGTTGCCGTGAAGCGCCTCCAGATGCCGGACCCCGGTGAGGTTCCAGAGGTGATCAGAAGGAGCGTTGAGAACGAGATCCGGGCTCTTACAGAGGTGAGGCACCGGAACATAGTGAAGCTGCACGGGTTTTGCTCCAGCAGTGGGAACGAGTACTTGGTGTATGAGTACGTGGAGAGGGGAAGCCTGGGGAAGGTGTTGCATGGGGAAGAAGGGGGAAGAAGCTTGATTGGGCTACGAGGGTGAAGATTGTTCAGGGCGTGGCTCATGCTTTGGCCTATTTGCACCACGACTGCAACCCACCTATCGTCCATCGCGATATAACTGTGAACAATATCTTGTTGGAGGCGGACTTTGAGCCTCGCATCTCTGATTTTGGGACTGCAAAGTTGCTGAACCCAGGCTCTTCCAACTGGACCTCGGTGGCAGGATCCTATGGCTATATGGCACCAGGTAATTCTAACCTCAACTTCTTTTATTTTTTTCTTGGCCATTTGTTGTCGTCCCTTTTATGAGATCTTTGACAATTATAGAGCCATCCTTCGTTCCTTAACATACAGTGTTCATGTCAACATTGATCCAGTTGCCTTTACTAGAGATATCTGAGACGCATAGCAACTTGATTTCAGCACAACTTGATATGCAAACAAATCTCATCTGGATGATTTACGCAAGCAACCATCAAAGTTTAAACACAACGCTACCTTAGCTTTTATAATATCTTAAGCATCTTTTTTTTTTATGAGTTCAATCCTGTAGTCTGATATGTATCTCTTTCAGTAACAACTGTCTTTGGTACTCTGGTTTGATTCACTGATAGAAAAATGTTCGTTTAGCTCTCTAAATTAGAGACATGGAAGCTGAAAATAAGAAGGTAATCAGATGATCTACCAGACAAATGAATTGCTTATGGATTTGTAATTTAAACAAAGATATTTACTTCAGAAAACTTCTTTACTGTGATAAACATCCTCCGGCAATCAAATGTTGGAAAAGCTGACCAAATGACCAGTTCTATTCAAGTATTTTTGCTAATTTCTTCAACATGTTCGATTATTTTGCAGAGCTGGCTTACACGATGAGGGTAACGGACAGATGCGATGTGTATAGCTTCGGAGTGGTGGCACTGGAAGTCATGATGGGGAAGCACCCAGGAGAACTTATTTCCTCTCTGCCGTCTTTGGCTTCATCAGACGGAGAGGATGTGTTGCTGAAGGATGTTTTGGACCAAAGATTACTCCCTCCTACAGGCCAATTAGCAGAGGAGGTAGTCTTCATTGTGAAGTTGGCCCTTGCATGCGCTCGGACACAACCAGAATCTCGGCCCACAATGCGTTTCGTAGCACAGGAGATATCTGCCCGCGCGCAAGCCTATCTGCCGGAACCACTGCGAATGATCACCATCAGCAAGCTAGCCAACTTCAACAAATGATCCGTTTTTCGAAACAGTGAAGGGTCTCATTGCCTCTGGACTCGCAAGGAAGAGGACTTTGTTTTCAAAATCTATTGAATACGATGAATCCTCTTCCGCGGTAAATGTTAGCATACAGGGATATAAATATATAATCCACTGGCGGATTAGCCTGGCAAGCTGTTGTTTAATTTCAAAATCTGGCATCACTTCAGGACGTCATTCTGGCTGAGAGCAGCCGAGCGCAGGGTTTCTTAATAAAACCGCGTTACTTTTATTAGTTTAATCAGAGAAAGCATTAGCATAATATGACAACTGAAAGGAGTATAAAAAAAAAAAAAAAAAAAAAAAACCCCGGCGGCGAGAACGGCCGTCTGGCTTCGGCGATATCCGGCAATAGAATAATGCCAGTCAAAAAATGTTCCCGAGGCGAGCAGCCCCACTTGGTTCGCAGGCAACGCGACACCACGGGAAGCTGCCCAAGAGAAGAACCACGCGGCTGGGACCGTGTCGACCCCCACACCACGACAGGGTAGCGGGAAGAAACAAACGCGATGACCGTAGAGTAGGAACGCTGACGCGCATGCCAGTCGTTGACGACGACTGGTTGGGTTGGATTGGGATCGATGGGGGAAAACAGAGAGGAGGATCTATGGAGGCCCGACAGGCCGACGGGCACGCGAGGGCATCACAAGCACAGGATAAAGAGGTCGGAAGGGCGGACCATCAGGCCGCCCCAACCTTGTCAACCATCAGCCATGGCATCGTGCTCCGCCTTCTAAGCCAGTGGACGGGGAACCGGCGTCCAGAGGTCGCCCACCCAGTCCCTAATCGGAGTGTCGGCATGGAATAACATATGCGGACATTTGCTTTATGAAATCAGATGGGAGGCAAGACTGCAACTCTGCAACGCAACCAATGTTAATATCTTGTGCGGCCTCGTGCATAACATTTCTATGCGGAAGAAAAAAAATCTGGACGGAAATATTTGCGGACGTCTGCACGCTGTAGGGAAGGCGAAACGAGCGCAGAAAGTTCATATGCGGAAACAAATCTGCGCCGTGGGAAGCTTGGGGTCCAATGATGCCTCGCAGGAGCCGTGGTGGTGTATTGAATAATGCTGGGCGAGAATCTTGAATAGATTTGCAGTGTTCTTCATCCAATCCAATCCAACCCAACCCGTCTCACTCAAAACTTAAGAAACCGAAATTTTTAATTTTGTAAAATGAACTCAGAAAACCAAGATTTTAATTTTGTAGAATAAAATTATCTTAATTTTTTTATGAAATAAAATACTCTACTGCTCTGTCCCGTCCCATGCATGGGGTGTCTTAATATTGCATCGATTAGTATCCTAAGATGATGGCGAGTGGTCCATCTCAATGCTTCGAATGGTAACTCATTTCAACATTCTAATTATAAAATAAACTTATCTTAAGACCATTTTAAATGTTTTCTTCGTTTCCATTGATGCACAATTGCCGCATCGTATCATTGTGTTCCTTTATCAATGCCTCTTACCACGAACTCATTATGAGTTGCCACCATCCTATACCCCTTTTCTATCTTTCTTTTCCTAAGACCAAGTATGTCACACCCTAACCCATCATCTAGGTAGGATACATAATACGGTTGCATAATTCCTAAACGTAACCCTAAAAATTTTATAAGGTTTAAATTTAACTAATTTTTAAATTAATAAAAATATAAATTTTGATTAGATTAAGTGTTTGAGTGATACAATATAATTGTTAATAAAGTCGAGTCAAGTTATTTATGAAAATACTGCCATAAAAAATCTAATATATTTGATTTACCTGCTCCTCATACTAGCCATGCATCCTCAATCCTACGTATCTTGAGGCTTTGTATCAAACAATAAAAACACAAAAAATAGTAAGATAGCAAGGAAGATTGTTCTTCAACCTTATTCTTTATTATACTGTTGATTTAGATCTAAACATTCTTTTAGCAGCTTTTGGTTGAATTAGAAGCCTAGAGCAAAGCCTTCGCCTATTTAAGAGACTATTGCAAAGAGCTCTCATTTGATTGTTAATGGCTTTCTTTGGTCTATTGGGAATGGTCAAATGGCGCAATGGAATATTGACCCTTAGTTCTGCACAATTTTTATTAACATGCTTCCCATTTCCTATGATTTATTTTCCCTTCCCCCAAGTTGTATGATGAATGGCTTCTTTGACTCTCAAAATGGATGGAATTTGGATAAAATCTTCTCAATTTTTCTGTCCTTTGTTATTAATCTTATATATGTTCTCCATACTAGTTAGGATATGCAGGAGGATATTCTCACATGGGAGTTAGGTTATAAGGCTTCTGTCGATATTAAAGAGGTTTATTGCTCTACCATGCTATATTCTCATTATGATGTTTTCTCAATAGCAGCGGGAGTGTGAAAGCTTGATGCTGCTTATTGGGTTTGGGTATTGTCACGCCCCAGACCCAAAAATTTGAGCTAGGGTGACAACCCGCCGTATGCCAGGCATGCAAGGCGTCTTGAACTTATCACATAAATCAATATAAAACAAATTACATATCCATGATTTATTACAAACCAGAATTATCTGTCTTGGGCTATCTGCCCTACACATAAACAAATCTGAACTAAATCAATATAATAAAACTAAGTCTTCTTAATAGAAACTCCTTCTATCTCAATTATCCATCTTCATTCCTGAGGCTCTGAAAAACATTATGAGAATTTTGTGAGCTCACACTCAATAAGTAAGCCTAATATAATTTTAAAATTTCATTTATCAGGCTATCATTAGGTTCATATCATCAAATCAATTAGTTTGAAACTTAATTCAATAACCATTACATTGTTTATACTGTCATCATTTTTCTTTATATGTCCCATGGCCCTACAATACACATCATGTGTAGCCCTCTTAAATATCCCCTAAGAGGAAGGGTCCTGGTACCAGTATCTGTCATCTGTCATCTGTCATGTGATAATGTGATAATCTGTCATATGAGAATCTGTCATGTGGAAATCTGTCATGTGATAGTCTGTCATATGAGAACCGCGGCGACACATAAAGTTTTACTGTCATTATCATGATTACATATTATCATAGTAATAATATGATTTTGCCAAATTAACATAATTATATTTAACTGTAATTTCACAGTTCACAAATTAAATAATTAATAAAATTATAATACTTGACTTACTTACCACAGTACACGAATTTTACTTGATAACCCAGCTAATTGGACTCCTGGAAACCTACAGAATCATTTTTCATTATTAAATTTCTAAAATCTGAATTATAAAATAATTCTTAAACTCTACCCAAACCACTTCATGGGCTCAACTTTGGGCTTGAATATCTCTCAATGTATACACCCAAATAGGGAAATAAAATTATTCCCAGAATTAGAATCAATCCTGATTCGGGCCATATATTTATTTTGTCATTCTCGGCCCGATACAGGGCCCAAAACACTGCTCAAACTGGGCTTAGAGACAGCCCAGCAAGGCCCAAAAATCGGACGGCCCAAACGGCCTATTACTTCTTATTAACCCAGCTCCTCTGTTTCAAAAGAAACAGAGGAACTGAGAATCGCGCCGGCGGCCAGGGCCGCCGCCGGCCAAATTGAAGGCGGTCCGGCCGCCGTTGGCCGGACCGTGGCCGGCCGCCGCCGCGGCCAGCCTCCCCCACGCAATCTAACGCATCTTTTTCTCTCTTTGCCCGCATGTCTTTCACGGTGCCGACACCAATTCCGGCCAAATTGGCATCGGTCCGGCCGTCGTTGGCCGGACCAAAGCCGGCCGTCACCGAGGTCGACCTTCCCTCCCTCTCTCTCTCTCTCTCCAATTTCTCTCTTATCTCTCTCTTTCTCTCTCACTGTCTTCCGTGGTTAAGGATTACGCCAGAGGCACGGCCGGCCACCATGGCCGACCGGACCTCCACCGGATGCATGCCTGGCGCCGATGGAGGTCTCCGACCAAGGCCCAGGCCCGGCGAGGCGGCGAGCACACCGTCGGGCCCGAACCAAGGATCGGACTGGTGGTAGCTCTTTCCCAGATCGTCTCTTTCTCCGTTCTCCGCCCTCTTCTCTCTTTCATTGTTCTCTGGCACCCCACCAGACACCGCCCCCGGTGCCGGTGGGGTTGTTGGCCGGGGCTCAGGCCCGACGAGGCGGCGGGCACGCTGCCGGGCCTGAACCAGTGCCGGCGCACAGTGGAAGGGGAGGGAGCTGGGTTCTGTAACCCGGCTCCTCCCTCTTCTCCGTTGTTTTCCTTTTTTTTTTTTTAACTTTCTCTCTCTCAATCCTTCTCTCTCTCATGCATGAACAGGGGACTTACCAGAGGCAGGCGCGCTGGGGAAGAAACGTCCGCACGAGGAGATGATGAGAAGGGGGCGTCCACGTATGATGGAAGGAGGGTTCTACATCATCTTTTATAGGCATTGCAGAGTCCCCAAATCAAGGGACTCTGTAATTAGATATACTTGAAATTCAAATATCTAGAGTCTATCATCTGATCTCGTGATAACTCTCACGAGCAATTAAGATATACTTGGAATTCAAATATCTGGAGTCTATCATCTGACCTCGTGATAACTCTCACGAGCAATTAAGATATACTGGGAATCAAATATCTAGAGTCTATCATCTGATCATCTGATTCAAATATCTCGTGATAACTCTCACAAGCAGGAGAGAAATCTAGGGGATTATATTATCCCCTCCTTATAAAAATTTTGGCCTCGAAATTGATAACTTTTATTAGAGAACATTAAAGGTCCAAATTTCTGTCCTAAGGACTAACAATCAACTAAAGCTAACAGTTTTCAATCGTTAACTATTTTAAGATACAAATAGTCGTGGATACTTTTCTTTCATTTCTTCCTCCAGTTCCCAAGTAGCCTCTCTTTTAGAATGATTATTCCATTGCACCTTGACATAGGGAATGGTACGCCATCTTAGAACTTGATCTTTGCGGTCTACGATACGCAAAGGATGCTCCTCATATGATAAATCTTTCTTTAACTGTATAGGTTCATATGCTATGACATGGCTGGGGTAAGAGATATACTTCCTCAGCATAGATACATGGAAAACATTGTGTACCCCAGATAGAATCGGAGGCAGTGCCAGGCTGTAAGCAACCTCTCCGACTCTACTCAATATCTCAAAAGGTCCAATATAACGTGGACTCGGCTTTCCTTTAATCCCAAATCTCATCACATCTTTGGTTGGTGATACCCTTAAGAAGACATGATCCCTAACCTGGAATTCCAATTCCCTTCTTCTGACATCAGCATAGCTCTTTTGCCTGCTCTGAGCTGTACGAATACGCTCCCTGATCAAATGCACCTTATCTACTGTTTGCTGAATCAGCTCAGGGCCTAGCAACTTCCTCTCCCCCACGTCATCCCAACATATAGGAGATCTGCACCTCCTACCATACAGAGCTTCGAATGGAGCCATCTGGATGCTGGCTTGGTAACTATTATTATATGCAAACTCCACCAAAGGTAAGTGGTTATCCCAAGCCCACCCAAGTCCATCACACAGGCTCGCAATATGTCCTCAAAAATCTGTATAGTCCTCTCTGATTGTCCATCTGACTGGGGATGATAGGCTGTACTGAAGTTTAGTTTGGTTCCCATGGCCTTATGAAGGCTCTTCCAAAACTGGGACACAAACCTGGTATCTCTATCTAATACAATAGATACCGAAACACCATGGAGTCTCACGATCTGCTCAATATATAAATTAGCCAATCTTTCACTAGAGACCCCAACTCTGAAAGGTAGGAAATGAGCTGATTTTGTTAGTCTGTCCACAATGACCCAAACTGCATCGTTGCTCTTAGGAGTTTTGGGAAGACCAATCACAAAGTCCATTGTAATCTTTTTCCATTTCCACTGTGGAATCATCAGAGACTGAAGAGGTCCTGCAGGCCTTTGATGCTCGGCTTTCACTTGCTGACACACCAAGCACTTGGCCACATACTGAGCAATCTCCCTCTTCATGCCTTTCCACCAAAAATTTTCTTTTAAGTCTCTGTACATCTTAGTGCTACCTAGATGCACAGTATAGGGAGAGTAGTGAGCCTCTTTCAAAATTTCAGCCTTTAGCTCTTCACTGTTTGGCACACAAAGTCTTCCTTCAAGTTTCAGGGATCCATCTTCCATTATATAAAATTCATTCTGAACTCCTAATTGTACCACTTCTTTAATCCTTTGTAGATCTGGATCTTTCATCTGAGATGACTTGATTCTGTCAACTAAGGTCGGCTGGAGTACAAGTGCTGCAATAAGTCCATCAGACTGCTGTACTCTCAGACCAACCTCCCACTTTTCCAGATCTCTCAATACGTGAGGCTGGAAGGTAATCATAGCAGCTAACTCAGAAGAGGATTTTCTGCTCAAGGCATCAGCTACTACATTGGCCTTTCCAGGATGATACTGTAGATTCAGGTCATAATCCTTCAATAGTTCCAACCACCTCCTCTGCCTTAAATTCAGCTCCTTCTGTGTGAAGATGTATTTTAAACTCTTATGATCTGTATACACATCACATGACACTCCATATAGATAATGCCGCCAAATCTTCAGAGCAAAAACCACAGCAGCCAATTCCAGGTCATGAGTAGGATAGTTCTGCTCATAAGGTTTCAGTTGTCTGGAGGCATAAGCTATCACTCTTTCATTCTGCATCAAAACACATCCCAATCCTTTTCGAGAGGTATCAGTGTATATAGTAAATCCTTCAGATCCCGTTGGAAGAACAAGAATGGGAGCTGACACCAGGCGCTGCTTTAACTCCTGGAAACTTTCCTCACACTCCACTGTCCAGTCAAACTTCACTCGCTTTTGGGTTAAGCGAGTTAGGGGTAGAGCAATGCGAGAAAAATTCTCCACAAATTTTTGGTAATACCCGGCTAATCCCAAGAAGCTTCTGACTTCTGCCACATTGGAAGGTCGGTTCCAGTTAGTGATAGCTTCAATCTTTTTCGGGTCCACAGATACACCATCTTTAGAGATTATATGACCCAAGAAAGATACTTGATCCAACCAAAATTCACACTTCTTCAGCTTGGCATAAAGCTTCTTCTCTTGCAGAATCTGTAGCATAATTCTCAGGTGGTCTCATGCTCCTTATGGTTCTTGGAATATATCAGAATATCATCAATGAAAACCACCACAAACTGATCCAGATATGGTTTAAAAATTCTGTTCATTAAGTCATGAATGCTGCTGGGGCATTAGTTAACCCAAACAGCATCACCAAGAACTCATAGTGGCCATATCTGGTTCTAAATGCTGTCTTTGGTACATCCCCTTCTTTGACTTTAAGCTGATGGTACCCGGACCTAAGATCAATCTTTGAGAATATCCGGGCTCCTTGAAGTTGATCAAACAAGTCGTCAATCCTTGGCAGAGGATACTTATTTTTTACTGTTACTTTATTGATTCCTCGGTAATCAATGTAGAGTCGAAGACTGCCATCCTTCTTCTTAACAAATAGAACTGGAGCACCCCAAGGAGAAGCACTGGGTCTAATAAATCCTTGATCTAGGAGCTCCTGCAGTTGATCCTTCAGTTCCTTTAGCTCAGCCGGGGTCATACGGTAAGGGGCCTTTGATATAGGTCCAGTTCTAGGAACTAGATCAATAGAGAACTCGACTTTCCGATCAGGAGGTAAATTAGTCAAATCCTCATCAATAGAGAACTCGACTTTCCGATCAGGAGGTAAATTAGTCAAATCCTCAGGAAAAACATCAGGAAATTCTTGAGCTATGGGAATATCCTCCAACTTGGTCTCTTCTTGCTGAAGGTCCTTGACTACAGCAAGAAATCCTTGACCACCACTCATCAAATACTTTCCAGCTTGCATTACTGATATGAACATTGAGGCTAGGTGTTTTTGACCACCAATAAAACTGAACTTAGGCTGGCTTGAAATTTTGAAGTTAACAATCTTCCTGAAGCAGTCTACTGAAGCATGACAGGAGGCCAACCAATTCATTCCAAGGATAACATCGAAAAATTTTAGTGGAAGGACAATGAGATCAGCATTCAACCTCCTATTCTCCAAGATAATTGGGCAAGATTTGCATACTGTGTCAACTTTCATAACATCTCCATTTGGAAGCGCAATATGCAGCTCTTGCTCTAGAGGAATAGGTGTCAATGATGCATTCTTGTCAAGATAGATATCAGATATGAAAGAATGCATAGCACCCGGGTCAATTAAAGTTTGAGCGTAAGCAGTACCTACTTTAATCATTCCTGTCATAAGTGTAATTTGTTTTAACATTAAGGATTGCACCTACTGTTAATTAACTGTCAATGCATTGCACTAGATAAGACTGTAATACTAGATATAACATTAAAGGGTATACCTATCACCACAGAATTAGATGCGGCAGCGTCTGCTGAGTGAGGTTGAAGACCCGTCCCTGGGTCCTCGGTGGCTGCTGCTGCTGTTGTTGGCTCGTTCCTTGACTTGAAGAAGGCTGATGTTCCTTCCGGAAGGGACATGTAGCAATCTTGTGATCAGTTTTCCCACAGACAAAGTAGGCACCAGTCACTTTGCGGCAAGGCTTCCCAGGGTGGGAGTTACCACAATGAATGCAACGAGTTTTCTTATTCTGTGGTTCAGCTGGAGCCTGATGTGCACCCTTCTTCTTGGCCTGAGCAGAGGGTTGACCAGAAGTAGGCCCTTTTCTCTTCTTCCGCAGCTCCCAATCCTTTTGAATAGCATTCATATCCCTCTCAATCACCAAGGCCTTATTCACTACAGCACTGAAAGTGAGGAGCTCAAATGCATTGACCGCTTGCCTCAGTCTGGGTTGCAGTCCCTCAGTGAATCTGGTGACCTTGGCTATTTCATTGGTCACAATATTTGAAGCAAAACGGGCCAACCTGGTGAATTCGGCTTCATACTGGGCCACAGAAAGATCCTTTTGCTCCAACTTGATAAACTCTGATTTCATCTGTCTCTGTACACTCCTGGGGAAGTATTCGTCGAAGAATATATCTCTAAACTCTTCCCAGGAAATAATCTGTCCATTCCGACGCTGCTTCTCGACTAACCACCAATCATAGGCTTCTCCCTGGAGAAGATAGGTGGCAAATCTGATCCGCTCCATATCCTGACTACCATGGGCCATAAAAGCCTTCTCCATGTCTCGCACCCACCGCTCAGCATCAGCAGGGTTGGTGGATCCAGAGAAAGGGGCAGGGGCAAATTTCTTGAAGTCTGCAAAGCTGCGGCCAATCCCTACCCAGGATTGAAATGGAGTAGGCTGGGTCTGTGGAGTAGTAGAGTCAGGCTGAGTCTGTGGAATAGGAGGGGCAGGCTGTGTCTGCGGAGCAGTATGAGTAGGTTGAGCGGACAAAGCCTGCAGAATCTGGTGCTGCAAGTCCCGCATCGACTGCACCATACCCGAGAGAACCTGAAGCATCTCGGTCTGGGGTTGCTGCTGATCAGTCCCGACTGAATTAGGAGGGGCAGCAGCTTCGGTGGCTTCCAGACCTCCTGGTTGGCTAGCATTACCAACCTGGGAACTCTCATCATTTTGTCGACTTCTAGTGCGACGTGCCATTCTTATTTCTGATAAATTAGTTGTAATTAATATCACTGTAAACATTAATTGTTAGGCTTTCAAAGCATAATTTCTGAGATTCCTTTAAATTTATAATTGTCTCTATGTCACTCTAGTGTTTTGCCTAAAGTGTCATCATGTATATGTCCCTAATGTCATAACCTGGCTCTGATACCACTAAAGCTGTCACGCCCCAGACCCAAAAATTTGAGCTAGGGTGACAACCCGCCGCATGCCAGGCATGCAAGGCGTCTTGAACTTATCACATAAATCAATATAAAGCAAATTCCATATCCATGATTTATTACAAACCAGAATTATCAGTCTTGGGCTATCTGCCCTACACATAAACAAATCTGAACTAAATCAATATAATAAAACTAAGTCTTCTTAATAGAAACTCCTTCTATCTCAATTATCCATCTTCATTCCTGAGGCTCTGAAAAACATTATGAGAATTTTGTGAGCTCACACTCAATAAGTAAGCCTAATATAATTTCAAAATTTCATTTATCAGGCTATCATTAGGTTCATGTCATCAGATCAATTAGTTTGAAACTTAATTCAATAACCATTACATTGTTTATACTGTCATATTTTTCTTTATATGTCCCACGGCCCTACAATACACATCATGTGTAGCCCTCTTAAATATCCCCTAAGAGGAAGGGTCCTGGTACCAGTATCTGTCATCTGTCATCTGTCATGTGATAATCTGTCATGTGATAATGTGATAATATGTCATGTGAGAATCTGTCATATGGGAATCTGTCATGTGATAGTCTGTCATATGAGAACCGCGGTGACACATAAAGTTTTACTGTCATTATCATGATTACATATTATCATAGTAATAACATGATTTTGCCAAATTAACATAATTATATTTAACTGTAATTTCACAGTTCATAAATTAAATAATTAATAAAATTATAATACTTGACTTACTTACCATAGTACACGAATTTCACTTGATAACCCAGCTAATTGGACTCCTGGAAACCTACAGAATCATTTTTCATTATTAAATTTCTAAAATCTGAATTATAAAATAATTCTTAAACTCTACCCAAACCACTTCATGGGCCCAACTTTGGGCTTGAATATCTCTCAATGTATACACCCAAATAGGGAAATAAAATTATTCCAGAAACTAGAATCAATCCTGATTCGGGCCATATATTTATTTTGTCATTCTCGATCCGATACAGGGCCCAAAACACTGCTCAAACTGGGCTCAGAGACGGCCCAACAAGGCCCAAAAATCGGACGGCCCAAACGGCCCATTACTTCTTATTAACCCAGCTCTCTGTTTCAAAAGAAACAGAGGAGCTGAGAATCGCGCCGGCGGCCAGGGCCGCCGCCGGCCAAATTGAGGCGGTCGGCCGCCGTTGGCCGGACCGTGGCCGGCCGCCGCGGCGGCAGCCTCCCCCACGCTCTCTCTCTCATCAATTTGGCAATCTAACGCATCTTTTTCTCTCTTTGCCCGCATGTCTTTCACGGTGCCGGCGCCAATTTCGGCCAAATTGGCGTCGGTCCGGCCGCCGTTGGTCGGACCAAAGCCGGCCGTCACCGAGGTCGACCTTTCCTCCCTCTCTCTCTCTCTCTCTCTCCAATTTCTCTCTTATCTCTCTTTCTCTCTCACTGTCTTCCGTGGCTAAGGATTACGCCGGCGGCACGGCCGGCACCATGGCCGATCGGACCTCCACCGGACGCATGCCTGGCGCCGGTGGAGGTCTCCAACCAAGGCCCAGGCCCGGCGAGGCGGCGAGCACACCGCCAGGCCCGAACCAAGGATCGGACTGGTGGTAGCTCTTTCCCAGATCGTCTCTTTCTCCCTCCTCCGCCCTCTTCTCTCTCTCATTGTTCTCCGGCACCCCACCGGATGTCGCCCCTGGTGCCGGTGGGGTTGTCGGCCGGGGCTCAGGCCCGGCGAGGCGGCGGGCACGCCGCCGGGCCTGAACTAGTGCCGGCGCACAGTGGAAGGGGAGGGAGCTGGGTTCTGTAACCCGGCTCCTCCCTCTTCTCCGTTGTTTTCCTTTTTTTTTTAACTTTCTCTCTCTCAATCCTTCTCTCTCTCATGCATGAACATGAGACTTACCAGAGGCAGGCGCGCTGGGGAAGAAATGTCCGCACGAGGAGATGATGAGAAGGGGGCGTCCACGTATGATGGAAGGAGGGTTCTACATCATCTTTTATAGGCATTGCAGAGTCCCCAAATCAAGGGACTCTGTAATTAGATATACTTGAAATTCAAATATCTAGAGTCTATCATCTGATCTCGTGATAACTCTCACGAGCAATTAAGATATACTTGGAATTCAAATATCTGGAGTCTATCATCTGACCTCGTGATAACTCTCACGAGCAGGAGAGAAATCTAGGGAATTACAGGTATTCCTTTGAAGAGTTATTCGTGGATGTCTTCCAAATGTTGCCTTACTTGTAGAGTGAATTTTCTCTATTCCACCCTTATGCTATAGATGCACTCGAGAACCTAAAACATTGGAATATATTTTCATAACTTGTTCCATGTCTCAATAGTTAATGGAGCTTGCTTGGTGATGAGTACAGTTCTATGGACTCCATTCGATCCTTAATCATATATATTTATAGTCAGTCAAATTTTGTGAGGCAAAGGAGGAAGAAGTCGCCGTTTCTCCATCTTCTCTTCTTATGGATGAATAGGAATGAAGAATTATTTCACCATAAATTTTATGCACCCGTAGTATCTTGATCAAGCTTGAATGTCTTTGGAGTTCTTTTGAACCCATGCTCTTTCGTGGCATCTAGGGATCCTACTCGAGCTCTATTTTCCTAAAGGGCTCATATCTTACCTTGTTTCTTGTGTTGAACCTAAAAGTTCAATTTTGATGATAACAAAAATATTGATTGAAGAACTAATATGACACTTAAGCTTATGATGATAAACAAGTGCATAAGTTTAAAAATGTTCATCTTATCTGACATATACCTATTATAATGAGAGCTTATGTCACGTGAGAATTGAAAGTCAAAGAAAGATATTAACAAATTTAAAGAATAACCCAAGAGTTTGAAGAAAGGCTTAATATTTAACGAATTTCTATATTAACAAAACATATATCAAAATTAGAGTCTATGGGATACAATATAATTGTGAATAAAGTTGAGTCAAATTATTTATAAAAATACCGCTATCAAAAATTTAATATATATGTTCTACTTGCTTCTTACTCCAGCCATTCATCCCTAATCCTATGTATCCTGAGGCTCTGAAACAAAAAAAAAAAAAAAAAAAAATGCAAAAGAAATGTGATGAGTATAAAAGTTCTCAATCATTCATTTATATGCATGCATACACACATAAAATCGGCAATATTATTTTCTGTAAAGCCTGAGTCCTATTTTGATTTAGTCATAATTTTCTGTTGAGTCAGCCGTATTCTCTTTATAAATAAAAAGATACAGATATATATAAGCATGACAGATGTGGCACTTCTTCTAGAAAATAGATATCCTAATCTATAATGCCAAAGCCTGCAATCCCTATTTGCTCCTTATTGATCTCCTAGAGAATCTATAATACATATTGTCAATGAATCGGAAGTAGGCAAACATAAGAGATTTATTAAAGAACAAAATGCCAAGGAACCCCCACAATCCCACTGCAAATCCTGGTACGATGCCAGCATATAGCCATATCTTTTCATCGCCGTCTTCAGTTGACAATTGAACATCATTTTCCCTTCTGGTTGAGCAGTCTTTTGTGAGCGGCGGTCCACAAAGTCCATCATTGCCGCTGTAGATGGATGGATCATCAAGCGTTTGGAGTTGGTTGCCTGATGGTATCCTTCCTGATAAGTGGTTGTGTGACACGTTAAAGACATCTAAGAAGGTCAAAGATGACACGCTTTGAGGAATTGCACCAGACAATTGATTCATTGACAAGTCAAGCGATTCCAACATCTTCAAGTTACCAATCGCCTCTGGAATACTTCCGTTCAGATGATTCCTTGACAGGTTTAGAAAAATGAGGCCCAAAAGATCCGTTAGCTCTGCAGGGATCTCTTGAGAGAGTGAATTATTTGAAAGGTCAATGCCCACCAGAAGTGAAAGTTGTCTCTCAAAACTATATACCCTCTCTTTCCAAATTACCGAAACGCTATCAGGGTAACCCACCACAATTGAAGGTTGTCTCCTAAGTCGAATGTTATAAGAGAGGGCCCCAGAACTACGTGTTCTTTCTTTCCAAATGGTCGAAATGCTATCAGAGTAACCCAATGGCTTTTCTTTGATGTTTGTAATACGTTCTTTTGTAGCCATGGCAGTAAGGTTGCCCAAACTAGGCGGTATACTCCCTGAGAGATTATTGTTTGCCAGGTCTAAGAGCTGAAGGGAAGAGAGAAGTGATAGCTCGGGAGGAATTCTACCACTTAACATATTTGAACTTAGACGAAGGACCCTCAATGATGAAAGCTTCTCTCCAAGCCAAGTTGGAATACTTCCATAGAATCCATTCTCCCCGAGGTCTAAAACGACCGACTGCTTGCAGTTCTTCAGTGAAGAAGGTATTTCTCCAACCAAGCTATTATTGTTCAGGTGCAACGATTGGAGTGAAGACAATGAACCTATTGATCTCGGAATCATCCCAACGAAATGGTTGTTTGCCAAATTCAAAAATTCCAGAGAAGACAACGAACCTATTGATCTCGGAATTATCCCAGAAAATCGATTGTTGGCCAAATTCAAATATTTCAGATAAATCATGGAACCAATTGATCTTGGGAACATCCCAGAAAAACGGTTGTTTGCCAAACTCAAGAATTCCAGAGAACTCAAGAAATCGATTGATCTCGGAGTCATCCCAGAGATTCCATTACCATCTACGTTCAAGTAAGCGAGACTCTTGCACTCTCCCCAGTCTGGAGACAGATTGCCCGTCAACTGATTGCCGGAGATATCCAAGTAGATTAGATTAGAATGGATCCCGAAAGCTTCTGATATGTCTCCAGTGAAGTGGTTCCTCTCCAACCGCACTCGAAGCAGTCCAGAGCAGTTGCGCAGGCAAGCCGGTAGCGGGCCTCTGAAGCTGTTGTCATTCACCGTGAGGTGTTGAAGGACAAAACCAATGCATAAATCTGGAGGCAGTTCCCCTGTGAAGCTTGAAAAGCTGATGCTGTTGGGGAGCGCGGAATACCCCCAAGATCACGGCTATAGCGTATATGAGTAATGCAAAAATCTTTTACCGTTCTAATCTATGAGTATAAGATTATACCTTCAGACTTGAACGCTGGAACACTTGATTTGATTGCTCGACCTCAACCTTTTGGCCTTCCGCCGTATTCCCGAAATACCTGCTTCTCTCACAAGATGGTGGGATCTCTCTCGGCCGACCTAGGGTTTCTTGCTTTTCTTTTTTCTCAAAAGCGTTAACCCTAGCAACCAATTGAGAGGGTATTTATAGGGCTACAACAGGGACCTAATAGGCAAATATGAAAAGGACTTCCCACGTAATTAAATCTCCTAATCCTATCCCGGGTTAGGATTTAATTACGTAAATTATAATTCATTCCACTAAAGAATTATAATTGTACTCCTAATCATATTCGAATTTATATTTTCGAGCCTTAATATTAAATACTTATTATCTCCCCACGTTAAGATTACAGATATCCACCAATTAAATTTAAATACTGACAATATAATTTAATTGGCTGTTATTATCCTTGAGACTTATCCACTTAACTTATTTGACGTATCGGATTCAAAATCCACTTGCAAGATTTGATACGATCAAACTTATAAGCTTTCTCAAGGGGATATCATCAGTCCAAATTAACCGGACGTGGATTCCTTCAACTATTAATATTCACCATATACATAATGTTATTGCCCAACCCACTGAGTTTATTGACTCATATAGAATCTCACTCTATGTGTAATCAAAGCAATAAACACTACATACACGTGTCTAGAAATAGAATTCAGATTAAGAGCATAAGTAATCATAATATTCATGAGTTCTAAATTATTTTATAAAGTCAGTATAAAATAATCAACTCAACTGGGTCCTGTTCAATACACACAAAGTGTACTAGCACAAATAGTTAGAATAAACCATTCCCCGTAGTCAAGACAGACCTACTTAAATTTGTGCTACAGCTCTACTGATGGTGTGTCCAATTCCATCTAAAACTGTGAACAATAAACTTGTATTCCAAAAGAACCGATGATCTAGTCTTCTGTGTGTAAGCCGTACTCTACACACTAGATCAAATACTCTTTGGAAATACTAGACACATGCACATATATATAGTAAATGGCACACATTGCTCAAAATGAATTCTCATTAAAAATGTAAAGACATAAAGCATATCTTTTAGTCTATATCTCTATCAATCTCCCACTTAGACTCAAAGCAATGCTTGTACACATCTAACTCCCATGCCCTCTACATGTCTATCAAAAACTTTTGAAGTTAAACTCTTTGTAAAAGGATCTGCCAGGTTGTCCTCAGATGTAACCTTGGTCACCAGCACGTCACCTCTTTGCACGATGTCACGTATCAGGTGATACTTACGCTCAATGTGTTTAGATTTCTTATGGGTCCTGGGTTCCTTCGAATTAGCAACTGCCCCACTATTATCACAATAAAGTGTAATAGGTAATTGCACTGAAGGTATCACACTAAGATCCAAAAGAAAGTTTCTTAGCCAAACAGCCTCTTTTGCAGCTTCAGATGCAGCCACATACTCAGCTTCCATGGTAGAGTCAGCAACACAAGTCTGCTTCACACTCCTCCAGCTAATTGCTCCACCACCCAAAGTAAACACATATCCCGAGGTTGATTTCCTAGATTCATTATCTGATTGGAAGTCCGAATCTGTATATCCTATAGGCACAAGACTATCTGCTTGGTAAACTAACATATAATCTTTAGTCCTTTTCAGGTACTTAATTATATGTTTTACTGCAGTCCAATGTTCTCGCCCAGGGTTAGACTGAAATCTGCTAACCATGCCTACGGCAAAACAGATATCAGGTCTAGTACATAGCATAGCATACATTAGGCTTCCTACTGCAGAAGCATAAGGAACTGCCTTCATACTTTCTATCTCATCAGGTGTCTTAGGACACTGATCCTTAGATAGAGAAATTCCATGCCTGAAAGGAAGAAATCCTTTCTTGGAATTATGCATGCCAAAACGGGTGAGAATTTTATCGATATAAGTGGCTTGAGATAAGCATATCATCCTTTGCTTGCGATCTCGCAAAAGCTTGATCCCTAGGATGTGACTTGCTTCTCCCAAGTCCTTCATATCAAATTGTCCAGATAACCATACCTTGACCGAAGATAACACTCCCATATCGTTTCCAATAAGTAAGATGTCATCCACATATAGCACCAGAAACACCAAAGTTTTTCCATCACGCTTCTTGTACACACATGACTCGTCAGGACTTTGATCAAAACCATAAGATTTAATAGCTTGATCAAAACGAGTATTCCAAGATCTAGATGCCTGTTTAAGTCCATAAATGGACCTCTTAAGCTTGCACACCAAGTGCTCCTGGCCTTTTACTATAAAACCGTCTGGTTGCATCATGTAAATGCATTCGTCAAGATTTCCATTAAGGAAAGCTGTCTTGACATCCATTTGCCAAACTTCGTAATCGAAATGAGCTGCAATGGATAAGAGAATCCGGATAGACTTAAGCATAGCTACTGGTGAAAAGGTTTCCTCATAGTCGATCCCTTCTTTCTGAGTAAAACCTTTTGCAACTAGCCTAGCCTTGAAGGTTTCCACCTTCCCGTCTGCTCCTCTCTTCTTCTTATAGATCCACTTGCATCCGATGGGTTTTACTCCCTCGGGTGGTTCTACAAGATCCCAGACCTGATTAAAGTGCATAGACTCTATCTCTGATTTCATAGCATTTTGCCAAAGAGTTGCATCTTTATCCTGTAATGCTTCATTGTAGCTACTGGGTTCAGTATCCAGTTCATCAGAGATTCTGTCATATGACTCTCCAAGGAACGTATACCGTTTAGGTGTATTTACAACCCTCCCACTACGACGAGGCACAACTTGATTGTATGTGCTAGTAGTAATACGATCTGACTCTGATCCTTGTGCTCCATCAACCTGCACTGGTTCTGAAACTGGTGCATCAATGGTATCCTTTTGTATCAGTTCAGGGTCAGTTCGTGTTACTATACTTCTCCCACTACGAATAGTTATTGGGAAGTTTGGGAACCTACTTTCTTGTGGTGTTTCTGCTTGTACTATTGGTATTAAAGGAGCCTGTCTAGTTTTATCGCCTCTCAACTCTTCTAGAGCAATTTTACTTCTGGGTTTGTGGTCTATAATATAGTCCTCCTCCAAGAATCGGGCATTGGTGCTAACAATGACCTTCTGATCCTTAGGACAATAAAATAAACCACCTTTTGTTCCTTTAGGATATCCAACAAAGAAGCATACATCTGTCCTTGATTCCAACTTATCTGGTTTACTTTTTAGTACATGTGCTGGACAACCCCAAACCCGAACATGTCTTAGACTAGGCTTGCGCCCAGTCCACAGTTCTGTGGGTGTCTTAGGTACTGACTTAGATGGTACCAAGTTAAGAATATATGCAGCGGTCTCTAATGCATATCCCCAAAACGAAATAGGTAAGTCTGAATAACTCATCATAGATCTAACCATATCCATAAGAGTCCTATTCCTTCTTTCAGCTACACCATTCTGCTGTGGCGTTCTAGGTGCAGACAACTGGGATTCAATCCCAGCATCTAATAAGTAATCTGTGAACTCCCCTAAGAGGTACTCGCCACCACGATCGGATCGTAGTGTCTTGATATTTTTACCATGACGGTTCTCCGTTTCTGCCTTAAAAATTTTAAATTTTTCAAAGCATTCAGACTTACGGCGCATCAGATAAATATACCCATATCTTGAGTAATCATCAATAAAAGTGACAAAGTACTCAAAGCCACCTCTAGCTTGGACGTTCATTGGGCCACACAAATCAGAGTGAACCAATTCTAATATCTCCTTAGCTCTATTGCCTTTGGCCGAGAATGGCCGCTTGGTCATTTTTCCTTCTAAGCAAGATTCACAGACCGGTAGTGCCTCTACTTCCAATGAACCTAATGGTCCATCTTGAACCAGTCTAGAGATCCGTCTTAGATTTATATGACCTAGGCGCAAGTGCCAAAGATAAGTTTGATTCATTTCAGAAGGATGTTTTCTCTTACATGGTCTATTATTGTCATTCACTTCATTTAGTTGCACAGTAGGAGAAACAGGATTAATAATATAAAGACCATCCACCAATGTACCAGAACAGATAAAATGTTTATTTTTCTTAATAACAACGGAGTCATTAAAATAAACTGAATATCCATCATCAACCAACTTAGAAACTGAAATTAAATTCCTTCTAATTGAAGGTACAAATAAACAGTCTTTTAATATTAAAATCCTATTTCTACTAAAAGAAAAGCTAAAATCTCCCACTGCAACTACTGACACTCTCGTGCCATCTCCCAGAAATATGTAAATCTCTCCATCACTTAGCTGCCGGGTCTGCTGGAACCCCTGCAAAGAATTGCAAACATGATTAGTGGCTCCCGTATCTACACACCAGCCACTAGTAGATAACAGCACTAAACAAGTTTCAACTACAAGTGAATGAGATATACCTCTAGCCTGTTTCCTGGCAAGCCAAACTGGACATTGCTGCTTCCAGTGACCTGGCTGCTTGCAGACGAAGCACTTTCCCTTCTTTTTTATTTCCCCATTGGGCTGTGGGGCATGATGCTGTTTCTTTTTCTGAACCTTTTTCTTCTTCTTAGCATGAGACTTTGAAGAAGAACCTTTTTCAGTAACCATAGCAACTGCAGGCTTCATTATGAAACTCTCTGCTACCTGAAGTTCTTTAAGTAGCTCTGCCAATGAAAAATTCATTTTGTTCATAGTGTAATTTAGGCAGAACTGCTTAAAGGAATCAGGTAGGGACTGGAGAATGATATCAACTTGGGTTTCCCCATCCATCTCCGCTCCAAGGATCTCCAGTTCGTTCAGAAGGCTAATCATCTTTAGAACATGATCCCTGACAGGAGTTCCTTCAGCCATATTAGTGTTCATCAGTTCTTTCATCGCAGTCTGCCTAGCTGCACGACTCTGATCCCCAAACATTTCTTTGAGGTTGAACATCATGTCATAGGCAGAGGGCATAGATTGATGCTGATGTTGCAGAACATTTGACATAGATGCCAATATGTAACACCGCGCCATCTCATCAGCCTTAACCCACTTACGGTAAGCTTGGGACTCCTGATCTGAAGCCCCTTCACCGGGCTCTGCGGGACAGACCTGAGTGAGCACATACTTGTACCCTTCTGCAGTTAACACTATATCCAGGTTTCTTTTCCAATCAATGTAATTAGGACCGATCAATTTGTTTTCTTTGAGTATCACAGCAAGTGGATTGAAAGAAGACATTTTAATCCTGAGAATCATTCATACATCAATAAGATATAATGAGCAATAAACTTTAAATTCAAAATTATAAGTAGGGCCCCTCAACCACTACATAATAATAGAATTCGCCAGCAGCCTAGTACATTTTGAATAGTATGCCTCGATGGGAGGACGTCTACTACTCATCATTTATCTAGACAGATAAAACCTATTAATTTTACTATCTAGGTAAAAGGTAACATACCAAGTAAAATTAATTAGCTGGCTAACTTTGGTCATATAAATATTTGTAGTGACTCCGATGGGGAGGATACCAATATTTATACCTAAGTGTATACCATCACTCAATGCTAGATCCATTGTCCCATGGTGGATCCCTCAGATGGAGAGGTAATCCAACATTAACAACTACCAGGGATTATTCTTGGTGAGCTGGCAATCAACTTCATCCTATGGGGAGGAAAGCACTAATGCTAACGCGTGAAATTAACTACCTCACCAATAAACAAGTGATGGGACCATGGGATTTAAATGTGATTAATTCCCTCTCCCACTTAGTTATTTAAACAATATTTTGAGGGTTATTAAACTTGTGTTTGATTATCTTATAAACACAAACAGCAAGTGATTATCCAATTAACCATGTTCTCCTAGTTATAGACATAAGAACAAAAGGATAAACAATCAAGCAAGTATGCAACATAACCAATATAAACAAGATAAATAAAATCCCTGTTATTATGGTCAAAATTCTCCATGCAGATGAAGATCTCTGTCGCACCATGATTGCTACTTTGCTCGACGATTTGCCGCTTCGCATACGGGGGTCTGGGGGCTGGCCCCCAGCGGGGATCGATGAAGCTTCTTCCTTTGGAATTTCCATAGAATCCATTCTCCCCGATCTTGCTTGATTCTTCTGAAGAAGGATTTCTCCAAAAATTATCTGCAACGATTCTTGAAGAATCCTATTGATCTCGGAATCATCCCAACGAAATTTTTTCCAAATTCTTCCAGAGAATCAACGAACCTATTGATCTCGAATTATCCCAGAATCGATTCTTCCAAATTCAAATATTTCAGATAAATCATGGAACCATTATCTTGGAACATCCCAGCACGGTTGTTTCCAAACTCAAGAATTCTAGAGAACTCAAAAATCGATTGATCTCGGAGTCATCCAGAGATTCCATTACCATCTACGTTCAAAAACCGAGATCATGCTATATCTACAATGATTGCCTCCTAAAACCGGAGTTCACAACAGATCTAAGAATATAAATCATACAAATAACCGCAAAATAACATTAGCAGCAAGCCACCCTCCACGCATGCATTCCGATTAATGGAGAAATGGCCGCATTATTCATACAGTATCAGCCGTGGCTCTGATACACTGTTGGGGAGCGCGGAATACCCCCAAGATCACGGCTATAGCGTATATGAGTAATGCAAAAATCTTTTACCGTTCTAATCTATGAGTATAAGATTATACCTTCAGACTTGAACGCTGGAACACTTGATTTGATTGCTCGACCTCAACCTTTTGGCCTTCCGCCGTATTCCCGAAATACCTGCTTCTCTCACAAGATGGTGGGATCTCTCTCGGCCGACCTAGGGTTTCTTGCTTTTCTTTTTTCTCAAAAGCGTTAACCCTAGCAACCAATTGAGAGGGTATTTATAGGGCTACAACAGGGACCTAATAGGCAAATATGAAAAGGACTTCCCACGTAATTAAATCTCCTAATCCTATCCCGGGTTAGGATTTAATTACGTAAATTATAATTCATTCCACTAAAGAATTATAATTGTACTCCTAATCATATTCGAATTTATATTTTCGAGCCTTAATATTAAATACTTATTATCTCCCCACGTTAAGATTACAGATATCCACCAATTAAATTTAAATACTGACAATATAATTTAATTGGCTGTTATTATCCTTGAGACTTATCCACTTAACTTATTTGACGTATCGGATTCAAAATCCACTTGCAAGATTTGATACGATCAAAACTTATAAGCTTTCTCAAGGGGATATCATCAGTCCAAATTAACCGGACGTGGATTCCTTCAACTATTAATATTCACCATATACATAATGTTATTGCCCAACCCACTGAGTTTATTGACTCATATAGAATCTCACTCTATGTGTAATCAAAGCAATAAACACTACATACACGTGTCTAGAAATAGAATTCAGATTAAGAGCATAAGTAATCATAATATTCATGAGTTCTAAATTATTTTATAAAGTCAGTATAAAATAATCAACTCAACTGGGTCCTGTTCAATACACACAAAGTGTACTAGCACAAATAGTTAGAATAAACCATTCCCCGTAGTCAAGACAGACCTACTTAAATTTGTGCTACAGCTCTACTGATGGTGTGTCCAATTCCATCTAAAACTGTGAACAATAAACTTGTATTCCAAAAGAACCGATGATCTAGTCTTCTGTGTGTAAGCCGTACTCTACACACTAGATCAAATACTCTTTGGAAATACTAGACACATGCACATATATATAGTAAATGGCACACATTGCTCAAAATGAATTCTCATTAAAAATGTAAAGACATAAAGCATATCTTTTAGTCTATATCTCTATCAGTTCAGAAGCCCATTTTTGCCGAGGTCTCGAGGTATGCTTCCGCTGAGTTTGTTGGTGAAGACTGATATGAACGTGAGTTTTGGAAGCTTAGCAATGGTGTCCGGCAGCTCCCCCTCCAATTGGTTGGTGTTGAGGTTTAATTTTCTCAAAGCTGTCATGTTTCCGATCTCTGCGGGGATCGTGCCGTTCAGGTCGTTGTAGAATAGGGCCATGAGAGTGAGCTGCGTGAGGTTTCCTATAGTCCGAGGGATTGGACCCGTGAGTGAATTCTCCGAGAGATCCAATTGCTGCAAGTTAGCCAACATCCCAATCTCTGGAGGGATCGGACCTGATAGGAAGTTTTTGTAGAGGTATAGGATTTGCAGCTTTGTGGCCAATCCAATCTGTGGTGGGATTTGCCCATGGAATGTATTGTTCTGGATCTCAAACGAAATAAGCTCCGTCCAGTTTGTGAACAAGTGCGAGACCCGACCAGAGAGAGAGTTGCTGGCGATCCCAAACTCCCTCATCTTGGTTAGCTTCGAGAAGGATTGCGGCAGGACACCTGTGAGTTGATTGAGGGACAGGTCAATGTAGCTGAGATTAGTACATTGACCGAGCTCCGGAGGAATGGAAGAATTCAGTCTCGCTGCCTTGATATCAATGCGCTCGAGCATTCGGAGCTGTCCTAGAGATGGAGGGATCGGACCACCAAGTGAATTGTTGTAGAGTTCTAGTTTTCGGAGGCCGGAGATGGATCCAAGGATAGACGGTATCCCTCCGGTGAGATTGTTCAACCCAAGATGAAGATTTTGAAGCCGAGACAAATTTGCAAGGGAAACAGGAATAATTCCTTGAAAGAAGTTGTAGGTAAGATTCAGAGACTCGAGGTAAACTAGATTAGTCGACAAGGATTCAGGTATTTTACCCGTCAAGTTATTCAACGAGAGGTCGAGGTACGTTAAATTGGTGCAATTGAGTATGAATGATGGGAATTCCTTTGTTAGACTATTGAGGTACAGAGAAAGGAAGGTCAATGAAGGCAATGGGTTAAACTTCTTCGTATAGTCCGGGTTCTCCAAATAATTGGATCCAAGATCTAAGTGGCGTACCTTTCGGAGATTGCTGAGCTGATATGGGATCGAACCATTGAGATTGTTGTCATAGAGGCGGAGGTCGACCATCTCCAGGAGCTGACCAATCTCTGGTGGAATAAATCCTTCAAAACTATTGGTGCTGAGGTCTAATGAGGTGAGGTTCGAAAGAGACGAGATGTTTGAAGGAATGGATCCATATAGAAGGTTGGAATTGAGGTTGAGCCTGGTCAGAGTGGGCAAAGAAGCAAAGTCTAATTCACCAAGGGTGCCGTTGAGGTTGGCATCAGGCAAGTTCAGCTGCACGATGCTGCCGGCGGAGTTGCAGCGGATACCAAACCAACTGCATGGGGTGGAAGAGTTGGCAAGGGACCACGAACTCAGAGCATCTGGCTGAAACAAACTGGATTTCCATTTGAGAAGAGCTTGTGCTTCACTCTGTGCTCCGGCCGTAAATATGGGAAGGAAGAAGAATAAAAGGAGTGGGAGGAGACAAGGTTGGATCTGGATTATTTTCATGGCTAAAATGGTGGATAAAAGAGAGATTGGTTTGGTTGTACTCTCTTCTTCATGTCTAAATGGAATATTGCTCATGAATAAGTAGAATGAACGAGTCTGAGATTGAGTCAAAGTTGCTTTGCTGGAAGGGTGTGGAAGGATTGTGCTGTGGGTTAGGATGACCGGTGGCTGTCGGCAGAGAGAGCAGGCTTCTCGAATGGTTTTGACTAGAGGACTTCAAAAGGGTTGCATGTTTTGTTCCACAGCTCACCCACTGGCACGATACACGGGCCAGGACTTTCTTGTTTTTTTTTATATTAAGACTTTTCGGAAGAAAAAGAATATAATAAGATTTTTTATCAATCACCTATCTAGACTTCGTTCTTCAACCACTTGCGCCAGTTATCCAAATATCACAGTAAACACAGTTTATTGGACCACCTTCAGCTTGAAATGATCCTCCAACCAGCTGATCTGGTATGAATATTTATAAATTTTGTTATATTTTATAAGTATATATATATCTACTATTCTTTTTATATTTATGGGCTACTAATTTATATTATAAATATTTTATTTTTATATATTTTATTTAAATTTTTAATAAATTATTCTGTTTATAAATGTATTTCTCATTTTTAACTTAATATTATTTGAATATATTATTAAAATCAATTATTTTATTTTTAATTAAAAAAATAAAAAAATTAGCTACGCCAAATAAAAAATTCTCTCTTTTTTGTCGTCTTTGATACGAGCATTTTTTCTTCTTCTTTGGCAGGGTAGATCGATTTAATTAGGAGAGCGAAAGTTAGAGACGTTGATGCGATAGATTTTGCTTGGATCTAAATCAATTCCCAAACCGTTCCTTTCGTTCAGAGAGACTAGCTCTCTCCGTGTTCTTAACGCAAGTTGACGAACGGGAGCGAAGGTAGCAGGAAGAAACAAACGCGTGCGATGACAGTAGAGTAGGAACGCTTGACGCGCATGTCAATCGTTGACGAGGACTGGTTGGGTTGGGATGGGGAAAGCAGAGAGGAGGACATCACAAGCACAGGATCAAGAGCAAGAATTTTTCATAATGCTGAGCAAGAATCTTGAATAGTTTTGCAATGTTAGTCATCCAACCCAACCCATCTCACTCAAACTCAAGAAACCAAAACTTTTAATTTCGTAGGATGAACTCAGAAAAACAAGTTTTTAGTTTTGTAGAATGAAATTGTCTTAATTTTTTTATGAAATAAAATCCTTGATTGCTTCATTCCATCCCATGGAATGTCTTAATATTGCATCGTTTAGTATCCTAATATGATGACGGATCGTCCATCTTGATGCTTGGAATGGTAACGCATTTTAACATTCTAACTTTAAAACAAACTCACCTTAAGGCCATTTTAAATGTTTTCTCCAATTCCATTGATGCACAATTGCTCGCATCGTGCTATTGTGTGCCTTTATTAATGCCTCTTACTATGAACTCCGTATGAGTTGCCACCTTCCTGGACCCCTTTTCTGTCTCTTTCTTTTCCTAAAGACCATGTATGTCACACCCTAACCCATCATCTAGGTAGGATGCAAATACGATTGTATAATTCCTAAACGTAGCCCTAGAAATTTTATAAGGTTTAAATTTAACTAATTTTTAAATTAATAAAAACATAAATTTTGATTGAATTGAGAGTTTGCGTGATACAATATAATTGCTAATAAAGTTGAGTCAAGTTATTTTATAAAAATATCGCTACCAAAAATCTAATATATCCAATTTACTTGCCCCTCACTCTAGCCATGCATCCCCAATACTACATATCTTGAGGCTCTACAACAAACAACAATAATGCAAAAAAAAAATATGATGAGCCTAAACTCGGTAAAAATTCCATTCAAACATTTGCATGCATATATGTACATCACTACAAGAAATACTGAAATAGCAACGCAAATTTAGCGACGCAAAATTGCGTCGCTAAATTAAAAAAAAATATGATGAGCCTAAACTCGGTAAAAATTCCATTCAAACATTTGCATGCATATATATGTACATCACTACAAGAAAATACTGAAATAGCGACGCAAATTTAGCGACGCAAAATTGCGTCGCTAAATTGCGACCACTTTGCGACGCCTTTGTGACAACAAAATATTGCGACGCATTAGCGACTCATTAGCGACTCAATTAACCAAAAAAAAAAAAAATTAAATTTTTAATATTGCGACGCAAATATTGCGTCGCAATATTTTTAAATTAATTTTTTATAAAATATAAATATCAATAAAAATATTGCGACGCAATATTTGCGTCGCAATTTAGCAGAATTAAGAAAATTAAATTTTTAATATTGCGACGCAAATATTGCGTCGCAATATTTTTAAATTAATTTTTTATGAAATATAAATATCATTAAAAATATTGCGACGCAATATTTTGCGTCGCAATGTTTTTAGCAGAATTAAATATTTTAAATTTTTAATATTGCGACGCAAATATTGCGTCGATTTTTAAATTAATTTTTAATATAAATATCAATAAAAATATTGCGACGCATATTTGCGTCGCAATGTTTTTAGCAGAATTTTAAAAATTAAATTTTTAATATTGCGACGCAAATATTGCGTCGCAATATTTTTAAATTAATTTTTTATGAAATATAAATATCAATAAAAATATTGCGACGCAATTTTGCGTCGCAATGTTTTAAATTTTTAATATTGCGACGCAAATATTGCGTCGCAATATTTTTAAATTAATTTTTAATGAATTATAAATATCATTAAAAATATTGCGACGCAATATTTGCGTCGCAATTTTTTAGCAGAATTAAATATTTTAAATATTTAATATTGCGACGCAAATATTGCGTCGCAATATTTTTAAATTAATTTTTTATGAAATATAAATATCAATAAAAATATTGCGACGCAATATTTGCGTCGCAATGTTTTTAGCAGAATTAAAAAAATTTAATTTTTAATATTGCGACGCAAATATTGCGTCGCAATATTTTTAAATTAATTTTTTATGAAATATAAATATCAATAAAAATATTGCGACGCAATATTTGCGTCGCAATGTTTTTAGCAGAATTTAAAAAAATTAAATTTTTAATATTGCGACGCAAATATTGCGTCGCAATATTTTTAAATTAAATTTTTACGAAATATAAATATTAATACAAATATTGCGACGCAATATTTGCGTCGCAATGTTTTTAGCAGAATTAAATATTTTAAATTTTTAATATTGCGACGCAAATATTGCGTCGCAATATTTTTAAATTAATTTTTTATGAAATATAAATATCATTAAAAATATTGCGACGCAAGATTTGCGTCGCAATGTTTTTAGCAGAATTAAATATTTTAAATTTTTAATATTGCGACGCAAATATTGCATCGGTCGTCGCCGATCGGGATCAGGTCTTGGATCGAACGCAACCGTCGGATCGTCGCCGATCTCGGACGGATCGCCACGGTCCGAGATCGGTCGTGGCCGATCGGGATCAGGGCTTGGATCGATCGCAACCGTTGGATCGTCGCCGATCTCGGACGGATCGCCACGGTCCGAGATCGGTCGTGGCCGATCGGGATCAGGGCTTGGATCGATCGCAACCGTCGTATCTTTGTCGATCAGACCAATTGCCACGGTCCGAGATCGGTCGTCGCCGATCGAGATCAGGGCTTGGATCGATCGCAACCGTTGGATCGTCGCCGATCTCAGACGGATCGCCACGGTCCGAGATCGACCGTTGCCGATCGGGATCAGGGCTTGGATCGATCGCAACAGTCGGATCGTCGTCGATCTCGGACGGATTGCAACTGTTCGAGATAGGTCGTGGCCGATCGGGATCAGGGCTTGGATTGATCACAACCGTCGGACCTTTGCCGATCGGACCGATTGCCGCGGTCCGCGATCGGTCGTCGCCGATCGGGATCAGGGCTTGGATCGATCGCAACCGTCGGATCGTCGCCGATCTCGGACGGATTGCAACTGTCCGAGATAGGTCGTGGCCGATCGGGATCAGGGCTTGGATTGATCACAACCGTCGGACCTTTGCCGATCGGACCGATAGCCGCGGTCCGCGATCGGTCGTCGCCGATCGGAATCAGGGCTTGGATCGATCGCAACCGTCGGATCGTCGCCGATCTCGGACGGATTGCAACGAGATAGGATGTGGCCGATCGGGATCAGGGCTTGGATCGATCGCAACCATCGGACCTTTGCCGATCGGACCGATAGCCGCGGTCCGCGATCGGTCATCGCCGATCTCGGACGGATCGCCACGGTCCGAGATCGGTCGTCGCCGATCGAGATCAGGGCTTGGATCGATCGCAACCGTTGGATCGTCGCCGATCTCGGACGGATCGCCACGGTCCGAGATCGGTCGTGGCCGATAGGGATCAGGGCTTGGATCGATCGCTACCGTCGGATCGTCGCCGATCTCTGACGGATTGCAACTGTCCGAGATAGGTCGTGGCCGATCGGGATCATTAAAAATTTTATAGAATAAATTGTGATGCAATTTATCGTCGTAATTATTAACATTAATTATAAATATAATCATTTATAAATATTAACAAATAGCTTGCGACGCCTTAGCGACACACTTTAAAAAAATATAAATAAATATTGCGACAAAATATATGTGTCGCAATTATTAGAATACATATAACTGATTAAAATATTAAAAAATATTTGCGACGCAATTTGTCGTCGCAATTATTATAATAAATTTAAATATTTTCATTTAAAAATATTTTAAAAATAATTGCGACGCACTTATTGCGTCGCAATATATGTAATAACTTTTTTTATTAATCAATTTAAATTATTAAAAAAATATTGCGACGCCTTAGCGACGCAATTATTAGAAAATAAAATTATTTTTCCCGCCAGGTGATGGCGCCAATTTAGCGACGCTTTAGCGACGCATTTATTGGCGTCGCTATATTTTCATAAAAGTATTTTTTTACATTTATTAATGATGGATTAGCGACGCCCACGTGCGTCGCTAAGAAAAAAAAAAAAAAATTTATTGCGACGCAATTAGCGACGCCAAATTGGCGTCGCTAATTGCCTATATTTAAACCCCCCCTTTCTTCTTTCCTCCTTCCGGTCTGACCTAGCCGCCGCCGCCGTGACTCCCAGCCCCCCCGAAACGCCGGCGATCTCCTCCGACTCCCAGCCCCCCCGAGGATCTCCTCCTACTCCGGCTACCCACAAAGGTTAGCCCCAAAAATCCAAAAAAAAAATTTTTTTTTTTGTTTTTTTTTTTTTTAACCTGCTGCCGTCTTCTCCGGCCACGGCAGGTCCGTGGCCGTCTTCTCCGGCCACGGCCGCTGCCGTGGCCGGCAGTGGCCTGGCCACGGTGGTGGCCAGGCCACTGTAAAAAAAAAAAATTTTTTTTTTAACAGGGGGGAGGGGAGGAAACCCCCCCCGCCCCCCCTTTGTTTTCACGGCCGTGGCCACGGCCGTGGCCGCGGCCGGACAAGGCGGCCACGGCCGCTGCCGTGGCCGTCTTCTCCGGCCACGGCCGCTGCCGTGGCCGGCAGTGGCCTGGCCACGGTGGTGGCCAGGCCACTGTAAAAAAAAAAAATTTTTTTTTTAACAGGGGGGAGGGGAGGAAACCCCCCCCGCCCCCCTTTGTTTTCACGGCCGTGGCCACGGCCGTGGCCGCGGCCGGACAAGGCGGCCACGGCCGCTGCCGTGGCCGTCTTCTCCGGCCACGGCCGCTGCCGTGGCCGGCAGTGGCCTGGCCACGGTGGTGGCCAGGCCACTGATATAAAAAAAAAAAAATTTTTTTTTTAAACAGGGGGGAGGGGAGGAAACCCCCCCCGCCCCCCCTTTGTTTTCACGGCCGTGGCCACGGCCGTGGCCGCGGCCGGACAAGGCGGCCACGGCCGCTGCCGTGGCCGTCTTCTCCGGCCACGGCCGCTGCCGTGGCCGGCAGTGGCCTGGCCACGGTGGTGGCCAGGCCACTGTAAAAAAAAAAATTTTTTTTTTTAAACAGGGGGGAGGGGAGGAAACCCCCCCCCCCCCCCTTTGTTTTCACGGCCGTGGCCACGGCCGTGGCCGCGGCCGGACAAGGCGGCCACGGCCGCTGCCGTGGCCGTCTTCTCCGGCCACGGCCGCTGCCGTGGCCGGCAGTGGCCTGGCCACGGTGGTGGCCAGGCCACTGATATAAAAAAAAAAAATTTTTTTTAAACAGGGGGGAGGGGAGGAAACCCCCCCCGCCCCCCCTTTGTTTTCACGGCCGTGGCCACGGCCGTGGCCGCGGCCGGACAAGGCGGCCACGGCCGCTGCCGTGGCCGTCTTCTCCGGCCACGGCCGCTGCCGTGGCCGGCAGTGGCCTGGCCACGGTGGCCAGGCCACTGAAAAAAAAAAAATTTTTTTTTTAAACAGGGGGGAGGGGAGGAACCCCCCCCCCCCCCCCCCCCCCTTTGTTATCTTGTCCGGCCACGGTGGCCAGGCCATGTGAAGAAGAAAAAAAAAAACAAAATATTAGGGTCATAGCAGGGGGAGGGGGGAAACCCCCCGCACCCCCTTTCTTTTCTTGTCCGGCCGTCTTCTCCGGGGCCGCAGTGGCCTGGCCTTGGTGGCCAGGCCACTGTAATGAAAAAAAAAAATTTTTTTACAGGGGGCCGGGGAGGGGAGGAAACCCCCCCCCCCCCCTTTGTTATCTTGTCGGCCACGGTGTTGCCGTGGCCGGCAGTGGCCTGGCCACGGTGGCCAGGCCACTGTGAAAAAAGAAAAAAAAATTTTTGGGGTCATAGCAGGGGGGAGGGGGGGAAACCCCCCCCCCCTGGGAAAAAAAAAAATAAATTTTTTCTTAATTTAAGCAGAATGTTTATTTAATTTACATATTATTTATGCAATAATTAATTTAAGCAGAATGTTTATGACAATAGTATTTGTGCATTTATACTCATTTACATTTGTTATGTTTTGATTATTTATATTTTGCTGCAAACTTAATGATGCATTACATTTTGAAATGCTAAATAAAATGTTTTGTTGTTATATTATTTAATTTTCAGCAACAAATTACTAGTTTCAATGATTTACATTTTAGTATTCGCAAATATTTGACACAATAATCTTTTAGTGATTACATGTATAATTCACAAGATGTTAAGAATAACAAGCATAAGTTCGATTGTCTTCGGACTTTCATAATCACAGCACTTTAATTAACCTTTAGACCCGTTTGAGAATTTGTAAGCCTTAGTCTTGCAAATTCTCAAATTGTCCTGGTGGACAGTTTGGGAATATTTTTGTGACATGTTAGTCTGCTAGTAATCATCGTGGGGTGAGATTTCGGTTTGCATTTGCTCATACGTTCTCCTAGTGTGGCTTATATACCACACATAGGAGAACATATGGGGAAATGCTGCCGAAATTTCAATGTTGCCGATCGATGATAATTAATAGCAGAATAACATATCACAAAAAATATTCTTGAATGGGATAGGGCCTTACCTTGTAGACATGGAGTGAAGGTAGAATTATTTAAGACACTTGAATTCTTGTGAAGTCTAATGACTAAACGCATCGCCTTATGGCCCGACACAAACTCAAGCCCTCTCTTTAGCCATTAACCTATGCATCGGTCCTTCCTAGCAATTGGTTGTAATTATATTAGTACATAAATATATCTAAATTATTTGCGTACTTATAAATGATTTAATTGGTTGTAATTAACCTTAATTAGTTGTGCCCAAGAAATAATTTAGATATATATGTATTAATACTAATATAGTTTTATTTTTTGGTTTTAATTAATGCTTTACCAGACTTTGTATAAGTCGGACAAAATGAGCGGGACTCGCTCATGGATGTATGCAAGGATAAAAGATGGCTTGCTGAATCCAGATTTTCTGAATGGATTGGAAGAGTTTATCGCATTTGCATGTAGCCAACCTGAATGGATGGATGGGCCTAGGATTAGGTGCCCATGCAACTTCCACAGGTGTCAGAATAAAGCCTACAGAGATGTGGAAACTGTTAAGGTGCATTTGTGTAAGAAGGGTTTTGTGCCTGATTACTATGTTTGGTACTGTCATGGTGAACCAGAGGATATTCCAGCAGTTGTTATAGGCGAACAAGAGTCAATTCCCGTAGAAGAACCATTTGTGAATTTAAACACATATGAACAAATGGTTATGAATGCATCGGGTAATGACTTCAATCAGAATACATTTATGGAAGAACCAAACCCAGAAGCACAACAATTTTACGATATGTTGAGTGCTGCCAATCAAGAATTGTATCCTGGGTGTGAGGGTCATTCCCAGTTCTCTACAGCTGCTCGAATGTTGAATATTAAGGCAGAACATCGATTATCAGAAAAGGCGTTCAATTCTGTAGCTGAGTTAATCAAAGAAATTCTGCCAAATGATAATGTTGCCGCAGACAGTTTTTACGCAACAAAGAAGTTGTTGCGTGGGCTTGGGCTTCCAGTTAATAAGATCGATTGTTGCTTGAACAATTGTATGATATTTTGGGGTGAAGACTCAGAGCTGAGATGGTGTAAGATTTGTGGGCAATCGAGGTTCAAAAACACCGAAGGAGGAGCCGGTACAAGTAGGAGGAAAAGTGTGCCTTACAAGAGGATGCATTACTTTCCTCTTACCCCACGCCTGCAGAGATTATATAGATCTGAGGCAACAGCTGCTGATATGAGATGGCATGCCGAACATGAATCTAAAGAGGATGAAATGCGGCATCCATCAGATTCAAAGGCTTGGAAGCAGTTCAATGAAAATCATCCTGTTTTCGCTGAAGATATAAGGAATGTGAGATTAGGTCTTTGTACCGATGGCTTCCAACCATTTGGTCAAGCGGGGCAACAGTATTCATGTTGGCCTGTGATACTGACTGTATATAACCTTCCTCCGTGGAAGTGCATGAAAGATCCTGCAATGTTTTTAACCGTTTTGGTTCCAGGACCATCAAATCCTAAGGAAAAGATTGATGTCTTTCTGCAACCGTTGGTGGCCGAATTGAAAATGTTGTGGGAAACAGGAGTGGTAGCCTACGACATTTCTATGAAACAAAATTTCTTAATGAGAGCTGCTTTGATGTGGACAATAAGTGATTTTCCGGCATATGCAATGTTGTCTGGTTGGAGCACTGCTGGACGTCTGGCATGCCCTCATTGCATGTATGATTCGGATGCATTTACATTGCAGAAGAGTGGTAAGCAGTCATGGTTTGATAACCATAGGAAGTTCTTGCCACCAAATCATCCTTACAGGCGTAACTTGATCGCCTTCCGGAAGAACAAAGCAGTCACAAAATTTGCCGAACCGGTTAGGTCCGGCACGGATCTATTTGATTCTATAGAGAATTTGGGGTTGATGTATGCATGGGAACCAGATGCAGATAGAATAAATAGCCGTATATGTAAAGAACATAACTGGAAGAAACGAAGTATATTTTGGGATTTGCCTTATTGGAGCACAAATCTCATCCGGCACAACTTGGATGTCATGCATATAGAGAAAAATTTCTTTGATAACATATTTAACACGGTGCTAAACATCCCGGGAAAAACAAAAGATACTGCAAAGTCAAGAGAAGAACTTAATCAGTACTGTAGAAGAGGTGATTTGAGAAGGAGTGCCGATGGGACCTATCCTAAAGCATGTTACACTCTTGACAGAAATTCACGAGAAGTTTTATGTAACTGGCTTAGAGGGTTAAAATTTCCAGATGGTTATGCCTCAAATATCGGTAGGTGTGTGGACATGCATAAGCTCAAGTTGTTCGGCATGAAGAGCCATGACTGCCATGTTTTCATGCAACGATTATTACCTATAGCTTTTCGTGAGTTGCTTCCGCAACATGTCTGGAAGGCAATTACGGAGCTCAGCTTATTCTTCAAGGAGTTATCTGCCGCAGTCATTACTTCTGCATCAATGGCAAGGCTTGAGGAGGAAATTCCAATTATTTTATGCAAGCTTGAGCGAATATTTCCTCCCAGTTTTTTTGACTCAATGGAGCATTTACCGGTTCACTTGCCATACGAAGCGAGCATAGCTGGTCCTGTGCAGTATCGCTGGATGTATCCATTCGAGAGGTAAATATATACATCATTAAGATATGTTGACATTTGAAATATTATTTCATTGCTTGAAAAATTCGTTAATTTTTTGTTGCAACTTTACATATAGGTATCTTAAGAAGTTAAAAAATAATGTGCGTAATAAGGCAAGGGTTGAAGGTTCTATATGCAATGCACACTTGGTCGAAGAAGTTTCAGCTTTTGCCTCGCATTACTTTGAGGGTCACGTCCACACGAGGAGCCGAAATCATGGTCGTAACGATGACGTATGTGTGGACGAAGCAGAAGCTAATGACGGTAGAATATCAATTTTTAAAGCTATCGGCCGTTCATTTGGTGGGCAGAAGTCAAGAAATCTTAGCGATATGGAGTATAATGCAGCACATTATTACATCCTAATGAACTGTCGAGAAGTCGATCCATATATTGAGTAAGTGTATACTTCAATGCTAAATTGAAAATTTAAATTTATAATAATATACCATAATATTTAATTTCTAACAGTAGTTTTCATCCTTTTCATCCCATAAGGATGTTTTGTGATAGACAACGACAGATGAATCCCGACATCAGTCAAGTTGCAATTGGGCAGAAATTAGAAACGGAGTTTGCTTACTGGTTTTATGAATTTGTGAGTAGTATCACTCAATCAATTTCGATAATGGCAATTATTTTTTGAATTGGATGTCAATAGCTTATTAATTTATAGGTCAACGGTCCATGGTCGACAACCGACAATATTTTCATTAAATGTCTATCGCAATGGCCATTGAAGACCGTAACAACCTCTACTGGCTATTTTGTAAATGGGTACAAATTTCAGATTGAACGATTAGCAGCTTCAAGAGGCACTCAGAACTGGGGCGTGTGTGTAAAAGGAGAAAGTGTTGGAGCAAATATGCAGGATTATTATGGAAAGTTAGTAGAGGTGGTTGAAGTTGAATATCCCGGTTGGCCTTTAAAACGAACCGTATTGTTTCGTTGTGATTGGTTCGATCCGATAATTCCTGTGGGCAAAAGGGTTCATAACGACTATAATTTGGTTGAAGTGAACCATCGACGAAGATTACAGAAATATGACCCATTCATCCTTGCATCCCAAGCTCAGCAAGTCTTTTACTGCGGATATCCAAGTTTGCGCAACGACAAGCGAGATTGGTGGGCCGTTTCTAAAATCGTCCCACGTTCAACAATCGTATTAGAGGAGAGTTCATCAAGTCAATCAGCCGAGTGCCCTGCATTTCAAGAGGATGAGATGGAACTGCATGCAATTGAGGACGACACAAGAGCTCCTGAAACATCACTTATCGATCCAAGTGGTGATGTCCAAGAAATTGCGGATGCAAATGTTCGGTTTCCTTCCGATAATGAAACTGATTCGCAATCCGATACGGCATCGGATGTTGAACCAACATTTCACGAAACAAATGACAACGATTAAACATAAAGGTTTTTTAAAATTTAACTTTTTTTTATAAGTGTTAAATTCGTACATAGTCAATCATTAATCGTAATTTAATTGTGTGAATCCTTAGTATTTTCAGTATGAGGGGCAGAGGTAGATCTACCGACGATAGATTGGGTGAGCAGAGACGTAGTTTGGATCCTTCGACATCAGATCACATGAGCGTCGGAGATGGAGAGTTTGGATCTCCAGCAGAGGCGCAGCCTTCGACCTCTGCACCAGTATTACCATCTACCCGATCGGCACAGACCTCCGAGAGTTCTTCCGCCTTCGGCCGCACTTTACTTCGACTTGATGCTCAGGGGATGTAAGTATATATTAATTACAAATATTTGT
The DNA here is from genome assembly GCA_900491605.1 of Calamus simplicifolius. Lineage (NCBI taxonomy): Eukaryota > Viridiplantae > Streptophyta > Magnoliopsida > Arecales > Arecaceae > Calamus > Calamus simplicifolius. Next base: position 339,165 of record UESW01004890.1, on the reverse strand, counting down.
TAATGTTTTTAAGTCATTAACTTATAAACTTGCATTTTTTTAACAGATTCATTGAGCAGCATCATGTCTCCAGCCACATCAGCGCCGTTTTTCAGAGGCGTGCAGATCCCAGTGGCTACGATTGGCGCCACGTATCGCCGGCCACGAGGGAGTTTTATTTTTCGAGTTTCAGGTAAACTTATTAAATACAATTTAGCAGTGATATATAATTCTTTAAAGTTAATAAATTCAGAAACTAACTGTTTATTTTAATGCAGAAAAAATTTACGTGGGATCCTGCCACCCATGATGCCATTAGGGCAGCATGGGAGGCTCTGACGCGACGCCGATACTCCGACATGCTTCATCGTTGGAGGTCGTCGGGTCAGCGTCCTGCGCACGTGCCAGAGGGTATTTGGCACGAGTGGCAGCAGGCCTGGGAGTCCGATGGCTGGCGCAGGAGGTCCGCATCAGCCAGCACGAACCGCCGATCTGAGAAGGGCGGTCGTGGCACGGGTCTCTCCTGTCATACATCGGGCTCCATTTCGATTCAGGAGCACAGACGGCGTATGGTAAGAAAACATAAATATTTTAATTACTATTTTAGTTCTTTACAAATATTTTTATTAATATCATTTTTTTATTGTTATAGACTGAGCAGGAGGGCGGAGATCCTGGTGAGTTTCGTCTATTCAGGGCGACACACACCAGGAGGGACGGCTCCTGGGTCGATACGCGATCACGGGAGGTTGCGGTAAGAAATTAGATTTATGTAGTATCTGTTTAATTTTTAAAATTTTATTTCTAGAAATTTATTAACTCATTTATTATTGATTTCATAATTTCAAGGCACGAGTCGACGAGCTTCGATCCCAGGCATCACAGGTCGACTCTACTGATGGGGAGACGCCCGTCGAACTCTCAGCAGATGAGAGTCGACGTGTGTTTTTGGAGGCTGTTGGTGCCCAGCCACGAGACCGCAGGGTCTATGGTATGGGCACTAGAGCTTCTACATTTTTTCCCCATCAGGCCTCCAGCTCGCGAGTTCCTGCTGATCTTCCTCCCGAGCGTTTAGAGGAGCTTCGCAGATCTATTGCAGAGGAGCTTCGCCAGGATTACGAGCAGGATTTTGAGGATCGTATGCGAGGCCGGGATCAGGAGGTTGCTGACATGCGAGATGAGATGCACTATTTGCGGGATATGGTTAGACGCTTGTCGCAGAGTCTTCAGCCTCCACAGCCTCCACAGCCTTCACGTGATCATTCAGATTCTTGATGTATTTTTTTTTTATGTTGTAAAAACTTTTAAATTTTAATATATAAATTATTTTTTGAAATTTATTATTGTTTGGATTGAGTGAAAAATGTTTGTATCAATATTTAGATTTAACGAAATTTTATTAATCGTTTTAATTTTTAATCATTTAAATATTTTTTAAAAAAAATTTTCGACGCTCTGCGACGCATAAAAATGCGTCGCAATTTAAAATTAATTTTTTTAAAAAATTTATTATTAAATATTGCGACGCAATTATTGCGTCGCAATATTTAAAATTAATTTTTAAAAATTTTATTAATAAATATTGCGACGCATCAAATTGCGTCGCAATATTTAAAATTAATTTTTAAAACAAAAAAATTATTATTAAATATTGCGACGCATTAATTGCGTCGCAATATTTAATAAAAATTTTTTTGTTTTAAAATTAATTTTAAATATTGCGACGCAATTTTATGCGTCGCAATATTTATTAATAAATTTTTAATTTTTAAAAATTAATTTTAAATATTGCGACGCAATTAAATGCGTCGCAATATTTTTAATAAATTTTTTTAAAAATTTAATTTTTATTATTGCGACGCATTTTTATGCGTCGCAGAGCGTCGCAATTGCGTCGCAATATTGCGACGCAATTGCGACAAAAGAGTATTGCGACGGGGAGTTGAGCGACGCCATCATTGCGTCGCTATTGCGTCGCTAAACATGGTATAGCGACGCAATAGCGACGCATTTTGGCGTCGCAATATTTTAAATTTCTTGTAGTGCATGTATATATAAAATCATGAGATGCAACAATTAAATATAACAATAAAAATATGCATATATCGGTGTTGCATCTTAAATCTAGTTATTCCCAAAAGCAATTTATTAGGTTAACTTACACAAAATCATGTTCATCATTTTTTTTCAAAGATTTATAAGGATACTAGTTTAAATGTTAGGTCATCATTTATCTAAATACATAATAACATGAGCTTAGTTGATAGTATTGGATTAGTTATGGTCACGTTTTAGCCCATCATAGATAATCAAAATAATAAAATGTCATGATTATAACTCGCAACAAGCATTCTACCTTGTGGTGACAATTTAAACATGGGTCATAATTATATATTATGACAAATATTCTACCCTATAGTAACAAACTATATATAGGGCCATGATTATAGCCCATGATAAGCATTCTATCCTATGGTAGCAAATTATGCATAAGGTTATAGTTATAGCTTATGAGCAGGTGTTTCACTATCTAGTGGTAAGCTATACACGAGGTTATGATTATAGCTTGCAAAAGGCATTCCATCCTATAATGACAACATGGAGTCAGATTATAGCTCACGACAAGCATTCCATCCTCTGGTGGCAACATAGAGTTATGATTATATATGATAAGCATTCCATCCTATGGTAGCAAGATAGAGTCACAATTATAGCACATGACAGACATTTCAAAGGAAGATGCCGCCTCTTGCATCATTATCCTTTCTAGAATTCCTTATCTATTTAATTATTTCATATAGTATGCAATCATAATGTTTATACTATATAGTTCTTTCCATACTTTTCCATTCTCATATTTATATCATACATTTATGCATCAATTATATCATATACCAATATTATATTATCATAAGTAATGTAACACATGCATTTGATGAAGCATGTACGCTAATCAGAATTCATGCCATCGTATAAAATTTCTCACACATGGTCAACATGAAACATATTCATCAATCAGACCCATATGATTGCAAAGAGCTCTCATTTGATTGCTAATGGCTTTCTTTGGTCCATTGAAAGTAGTCAAGTGGTGCAATGAAATACCAACCCTTCGTTCTGCACAACTTCCATTAACAGGCTTCCAATTCCCTATGATTTATTTTCCCTTCCCCCAGGTTGTATGATGGATGGCTTCTTTGGCTCTCAAAATGGATAGAATTTGGACAAAATCTCCTCAATTTTTCCTCCTTTATTATTCATCTTATATCTGTTATTCATACCAGTAGGGATACATAGGAGGATATTCTCACATGGGGGTTAGGTTATAAGTCTTTTGTTGATACGAGAGAGGTTTGTTGTTCTATCATGCTCTGTTCTCATCGTGATGTTTCCTCATTGGCAGTGAGAGTGTGGAAGCCTGTTGTTGCTTATTAGGTTTGGGTATTCCTTTGAAGAGTTATTTATGGAGGTTTCCTAAATGTTACCTTACTTGCAGAGCAAATTTCCTATATTCCATCCATATGCCATAGGTGCATTGGAGAACCTAAAACTTTGGAACACGTTTTCATAACCTATTCCATGTCTCAACTGTTAATGGAGCATGCTTGGTGATGAATATGGTTCTTTAGATTCCATTTGATCCTTAATCACATAGATTTACAATCACTCAAAATCTGTGAGGTAAAGGAGGAAGAAGTCATTGTTTCTCCACCTTCTCTTCTTCTAATGGATGAATAGGAATGAAAAGTTATTTCAACACAAATATTAGGTGTCTGTAGTATCTTGATCAAAGTTGAATGTCTTTGGAGTTCATTCAAGCCCATGCTCTTTCATGTTGTCCTGGCATCTAGGGATCCTGCTCATCCTTTTGTTTCCTAGAGGGCTCATTTATTACCTTTGTTTCTTGTGTTGAACCTAAAGGTTTAATAATACATTTTGATGATAATAAAAATATTAATTGAATGACTAATATAATACTTGAGCTTGTGGCGATAAATAGGTAAAGTCTAAAATGATGTTCATATTATCCAGCCATATACCTATTATAATAAAAGCTTAAGTCACATGAGAATTGGAAGTCAAAGAAGGATATTGATAAATTCAAAGAATGACCAACATAAGAAGTTCGAAGAAAGATTTCAAATTATAATTTTTTTTTCTAGGGACCATTGTAAAACGTAGTAGGAAAATAAGTGCAGAAAACTCAAAATCGTTAAAAAAAATTAGATTAGGTTTTAGATTAATAATTAAAGTAAAATAATTATCAAAATCGAACAGATGAGGATTTATGGGCTTGGTTTAAATATGAAAAATGAATTGAAAATCATTAGAAAATATTTGTGAGAAGGGTTTGGTGAGCCTAGTATGCATATTCGTTTATTTTTCAAGTTTAGTATTATAATTGAAAATCTATATTCCTCATAAGAATATTGTTTCTTCCCTCTATTATAGAAAAGTTTGAGGGCTCCTCTTAAGTCATGAAAAAAAGAGATTGGGTTCATTATTAACTTAGAAAAAGATTGTGATGGTTCCACCTAAGCCCGATAAAGAAGTGTGTAAGGGTTTGTTCATCATCTGGTTAAAAGGAATGGTACAGTGAAAACATAAGAAATCATACGTAGTGAATGCAGGCAAGAGTGTCAAACCACTATTAAGATATTGGTATCTTTTTTTTTTTTACTTATTTATATTCTTGCAATAGTTCCATATGCTTTATTTTTAAATCACTCACTTATTTATAAGCACTTAGTTTATTTTGAATTTAAATTATTTTTGATCAACCCAATTCATTCTCTCCTTTTGGGTTGCCCTAAGCCTAACAACTTGAAATCCTCCACCACTAGGGCAATTGAACTTAAACTTTGATGGTTTTATTCAAGAGCACTTTGCAGACAGGTTTGTTTTTTGAAATGATGAGGGCTGTTTTATTTGTGCTAGAGCCATACTTTATCTCCATCTTCTATTCTTTAGGTTGAGTTAACTGCTATATGGCATGAGATTTTCAATTTTATTTTGAATTCATGGACCCATGGATTTGTTATAGAAGGTGATTAGGTGATCGTAGTTAATTGGCTTTAGGAAAGCTCTCCACTTCCATGCACCCCCTTTTTTGGCAATATTAGAGCTATTTTGCTACCATTGCAAGGCCAATTCTCTATCATTCAGACTTTCAAGGAAGGCAACCAAATGGCTTATCTTGTTGCTTCTATGACAACATCCTTAGCGTACTCTAGATTTTGGAGTGGTCAATCCTCCGACAAGATACTTCGTTATTTTAGACGTTGATGCTAGGGGCATTTTTTTCCTCTACAATTTGTAATGCTTCTTTACTTGCCAGAAAAAAAAGAGAGACCCTTTCGAGGCTAAACGTAGGTCCACTATGATGTTTATTATTATGATTTGGTTTAATTGAATTTGAATATGAAGTCTTAAGCACGGTAAGAATACCATGACTTAATGGAAGGAGGATGTGAAAGCTTATACTGGTTTGAAAAGCCTGGGATGCTTTGATTGAACAGTGGTTGGCGGCTGAGGGAAGAAGTCTCCTCGCATGCATGGTTTGATTTGTGGACTTTGGGAAGAATTGACACACGAGCTAGGGCTTTTATTTTCGTAAGGAAAAGGAATATAATAAGATTTCTTATCCATGACGTTCGCTGCACTTCGATATTCAACCACGCACTACCCTTTGTTTCCCACTGTGCTTTCTAATTGAGAACTGCTAACCATCGGGTGGTGGAAATGCATCAACAAAGGATAGAGACTGTGGAAATGAAGAACATCGGTTGAAAATTATTTGATTAGAACTATTTTATTTTATCCCAGTTTTGAACAGTAGTCGATCTTCGTTATTGCTGTATCATGATTTTTTAGAACTTCCGCTGAGAGAATACACTTCTAATGATAAAAAAAAAAAAAAATACTCATAGAAAATACTGTTGACAGAAAATAATAATAATAATAATAATTCGGCTGGCTTCAAATTTTGAAATTTAAAAATATTTTTTATTGAGTTAAAAATGATGAATAAAGTCTTTATATCGCTGCATTAATGGCTATAAATAATTTTAAATTGGGCCGAAAACTGACTGTTAATTAGATAGGGGCCATTGCTTCTACGCCTGCCAATGTCAACCAAATTAATCCCTTTTGAAAGGTGACGAATCTAAGACGTTAAGAAAAACGGCACTTTCGCTTTGATTGGAAGGAAAGAAATGAAGGACGTGAACATTTTCTTTGAACAAGAAAATTCCGGCCAGAAGACAGGAACATAAGACGTTTCAGACTATATTAGTCATAGATTTTTTTTTTTCTCCCTTCAACGCCATGAAATCTATCTAATTAAGAGAGAGAGAGACGTCGATGTCATGGATTCTACCCCTATCTAAGTGGTTGACCGTGACGCGGCCGGCTATGCATCCCTCAATATCTCGAAAAAGGATGGGATGGTTTGAACAAAACTCGTGTAATAAATTTATAAAAATAATTAAAATAAAAAAATAAAATTTATATAGTTAAAGTTTATAAATCAAGATATATCAGATTTGGATTGACAGAAAAATATAAGATCTGAATCCGATGTAAAATTTGAATCCGATCTAATTTTTAAAGCTAATTTAATTTATAAGTCTCTAAATATGATTCGAGTTGAATCTAATTGGATTGCATCATAGGTTGATCCAATTCATTTGTATTCTTAGAATTTAGATAGAGAGATGGATCGATAATGCATTCAATATTAATATCTTATGCAAATATAGCATAATATTTCTATGCAAAGGAAAAATTTGCACAAATAAAAATAAAAGTTTGCGCACAATAACGAAGAATAGAAATAGTACAGAAGGTTTATATGTTACGATACAACTGTGTATAAAAACATGCAAACACCTACAACTAAGTTGTATATTGTGGAGCTTAGGGCCCAATGATGCCTCGCCTAAACCATGGTGCCATATTATGATGTTAATATTGTGCTTCAAATTGACAGATGGATAGAGCTAGACGAGAATCGTGAATAGGTTTGCAATGCTCTTCATCCAACCCAACCTAACTTATTTAAACTCAAAAACCCGAAGTTTTTAATTTGTAGGATGAACTCAGAAAACTAAAGTTTTTAGTTTTGTAAGATGAAGCTGTTTTTATTTTTTTATAAAATAAGACTCTTTGCTCTCTTGTTCGATCCTATAGGATGTCCAAACATGCACCTATTAGTATCCTATGATGATGGTGGATTGTTTCATCTTGATGCTTGAAATAGCGATCAATTTTAACATCCTAATTGATATCCCACAATGATTTGAAATTATAATAGAAACTCACCTAAATCCGACTATTTGAACGTTATCTCCAATTCCATTGATGTACAATTGCTTCATCTTTTCATTGTGCGCTCTTAGCAATGCCACTTACCATAAACTCCCTAAGAATTGCAGCGTTTCTAGATCCCTTTTCTTTTCTCTCTCTCTCTCTTTCCTTAGAACCTCTTGCTGTAGCAATCCAAGGCTAGTGTCCAGGAACGCCTAAGCATATCTCATCCTAACCTATCTTCTAGGGAGGATATATAATACGGCCGCATAATTTCTAAACATAATTAACCAATTTCTATATTAACAAAAACATAGATTAAAATTAGAGTCCGTGTGATACAATATAATTGCAAATAAAGTTGAGTCAATTTAATTATAAAAATGCCACTATCAAAAATCCAATATATATATATATATATATATATATATATATATATATATGTCCTACTTGCTTCTCGCTTTAGCCATTCATCCCTAATTCTATGTATCCTGAGGCTCTGTAACAAACAAAAAAAAAATGCAAAAGAAATATGATGAGTCTAAGCCTAATAAAAGTTCTCATTCATGCATTTATATGCATACGTACTTACATACATAATATCGGCAATATTATTTTCTGTAAAGCCTGAGTCCTATTTTGATTTAGTCATAATTTTCTGTTGAATCCGCCGTATTCCCTTTATAAATAAAAAGATACAGATATATATATAAGCATGACGTACAGATGTGGCACTTCTTCTAGAAAATAGATATCCTAATCTATAATGCAAAAGCCTGCAATCCCTATATGGTCCTTATTGATCTCCTAGAGAATCTATAATACATATTGTCAATGAATCGGAAGTAGGCAAACATAAGAGATTTATTAAAGAACAAAATGCCAAGGAACCCCCACAATCCCACTGCAAATCCTGGTACGATGCCAGGATAGAGCCATATCTTTTCATCGCCGTCCTCAGTCGACAATTGAACATCATTTTCCCTGTTGGTTGAGCAGTCTTTTGCGAGCGGAGGTCCACAAAGTCCATCATTGCCTCTGTAGATGGATGGATCATCAAGCGTTTGGAGTTGGTTGCCTGATGGTATCCTTCCTGATAAGTGGTTGTACGACACGTTAAAGACATCTAAGGAATTCAAAGTTGATATGCTTTGAGGAATTGCACCCGACAGTCGATTCATTGACAAGTCAAGCGATTCCAACATCTTCAAGTTACCAATCGTCTCTGGAATACTTCCGTTCAGATGATTCCTTGACAGGTTTAGAAAAATGAGGCCCAAAAGATCCGTTAGCTCTGCAGGGATCTCTTGAGAGAGTGAATTATTTGAAAGGTCAATGCCCACCATGAGTGAAAGTTGTGTTTGTGTCTCATAAGTCCGCATGCTGTTTTTCCAAACTAATGAAATGCGATCAAAGTAACCGAACGGATATTTTTTGCTGTTTGTTGTATGCTCCTTTGCAGCCATGGCAGTAAGGTTGCCCAGACTATGCGGGATACTTCCCGAGAGATTATTGTTTGCCAAGTCTAAGAGTTGAAGGCGAGAGAGAAGTGATAGCTGGGGAGGAATGCTACCACTTAGCTTATTTGATCTTAGACGGAGGACCTCTAGTGATGAAAGGCTCTCTCCTAACCAATTTGGAATATTTCCATCTAATCCATTCTCACCGAGGTCTAGAACGACCAATTGCTTGCAGTTCTTCAGCGAAGAAGGAATGTCTCCGGTAAAGATGTTATTGTTCAAGTGCAATGACCAGAGCGAAGACGATGAACATATCGATTGCAGTTGCCCTTCCAGTTGGTTGGCCTTGAGGCTTAGTTTACGCAAGGCCGTCATGTTTCCAATCTCTACTGGGACCGTGCCTTTCAGGTAGTTGGAGAAGAGGGCCAAGAGATTGAGCTGTGTGAGGTTTCCTATAGTCCGAGGGATTGGACCCGTGAGTGAATTCTCCGATAGATCCAATTGCTGCAAGTCAGCCAACCTCCCAATCTCTGGAGGGATCGGACCTGATAGGTTGTTTTTGAAGAGGTATAGGAATTGCAGCTTTGTGGCCAATCCAATCTGTGGTGGGATTTGCCCATGGAACTTGTTTTTCTGGATTTGAAATGAAATAAGGTCCGTCCAGTTTGTGAACAAGTCCGGCGAGATCCCGCCAGAGAGAGAGTTGCTGGAAATCCCAAACTCCCTCACCTTGGTTATCTTCGAGAAGGATTGCGGCAGGACACCTGTGAGTTGATTGAGGGACAGGTCAATGAAGCTGAGATTAGTACATTGACCGAGCTCCGGAGGAATGGAAGAATTCAGTCTCGCTGCCTTGATATCAATGCGCTCGAGCATTCGGAGCTGTCCTAGAGATGGAGGGATCGGGCCACCAAGTGAATTGATGTAGAGTTCTAGTTTTCGGAGGCTGGAGATGGATCCAAGGATAGACGGTATCCCTCCGGTGAGATTGTTCAATCCAAGATGAAGGTTTTGAAGCCTAGACAAATTTGCAAGGGAAACAGGAATAATTCCTCGAAAGAAGTTGGAGGTAAGATTCAGAGACTCGAGGTAAACTAGATTAGGCGACAAGGATTCAGGTATTTTACCCGTCAAGTTATTCCCCGAGAGGTCGAGGTACGTTAAATTGGTGCAATTGAGTATGAATGATGGGAATTCCTTTGTTAGACTATTGACGTACAGAGAAAGGAAGGTCAATGAAGGCAATGGGTTAAACTTCTTCGTATAGTCCGGGTTCTCCAAGTAATTGCCTCCAAGATCTAAATGGCGTACCTTTCGGAGCTTGCTGAGCTGATATGGGATCGAACCATTGAGACTGTTGTCATAGAGGCGGAGGTCGACCATCTCCAGGAGCTGACCAATCTCTGGTGGAATAAATCCTTTAAAACTATTGGTGCTGAGGTCTAATGAGGTGAGGTTCGAAAGAGCCGAGATGTTTGAAGGAATGGATCCATGCAGAAGGTTGGAATTGAGGTTGAGCCTGGTCAGAGTGGGCAAAGAAGCAAAGTCTAATTCACTAAGGGTGCCGTTGAGGTTGGCATCAGGCAAGTTCAGCTGCACGATGCTGCCGGCGGAGTTGCAGCGGATACCAAACCAACTGCATGGGGTGGAAGAGTTGGCAAGGGACCACGAACTCAGAGCATCTGGCTGAAACAAGCTGGATTTCCATTCGAGAAGAGCTTGTGCTTCACTCTGTGCTCCGGCCGTAAAAAAGGAAACGAAGAAGAATAAAAGGAGGGGGAGGAGACAAGGTTGGATCTGGATTATTTCCATGGCTAATTAAAATGGTGGATTAAAGGGAGATTATTGGTTTGGTTGTACTCTCTTCTTCATGTCTAAATGGAATATTGCTCATGAATAAGTAGAATGAACGAGCCTGAGATGGAGTCAAATTAGTTGACTTGCTGGAAGGGTGTGGAAAGATTGTGCTGTGGGAAAGGATGACCAGTGGTTGCCGGTAGAGAGCAGGCATCTCGACGGGTTTTGACTTGGGGACTTCCAAAGAGTTGCATGTCCACACTGACCCACTTTTCAGAAGAAATGGGAATATAATAAGATATCTTATCAATCACCTACGCTGCACTTCGTTATTCGACAACCAGCGTAACCCCCGGGTAATTAATTGGGGAAGAATGTAACCCCTGAAATTTAATTATGAGACTTAATTGTGACATCCAGTGATGCTCAGGACTCTCGTGTTTACGCATGTCGGCTGAATTTTTAATTACCACATAATGATTGAATTTCTTCCTTCCCATTCCAGAGAGAGAGGGGGGGAGGAATCAAACGAGAGAGAATGAGACGGATGTTTTACTTCGGACTTTCAGGTTGCTTGAGGTGTTATCTCGAAGAGATATGGTAACTTGGAGTTGTATGGTGGCTTGTTATGCCCAAAATAGGAGACCTATTGAAGCTTTGAATGTTTACAGGAAGATGAATGATGCGGGATTGGAATCAGAGTTGGCTGTTTCCACTGCACTGATTGATATGTACATGAAGTGTTCTATAAGGCGATGGATATCTTCAATCAAATGGTTATGCTCATATTGGTTTGGCCAATGAGTCCTTGAGAGTGTTCAAAGATATGCTTTTGGATGGATCTGTTCCTGATGCAGTCATGAAGGTTCTCAGGACGTGTTCTCAGTTGGGATTTCAGCATTAAACTGTATGCCTCCATGGTTACCTGGTCACCAATGGTTTTAAGAACAAAGTGTTTTTGAGTGCTGTAGGTTATGAAATCCATGACCTTGGCAGCAGAGCCATTACTATATTTGAACATATGATTGAATCATCATTCAGACCGAACATTATTGTATTTGTATCTATCTTGTTTGCTTGCAGCCATGCTGGATTGGTTGAGGAGGGGACAAGGATTTTTGATAGCATATACGATGTTGATGGGGTGTTTCCTGATTCAGAGCATTATGTTATCATGGTTGATCTTCTTGGGTATGCTGGGGAATTGCATGATGCCATGATGCTCATCGAACGTATACCAAAACCTATAGGTACCCATGTTGGGAATTGTATCCTAAAGCCAATCATTTGATGATTGTGTTGATGTAAATTGTATATAAATTGATATATTAATAAAAGTTATTTGACAGTTTATTCATTACAAGAACATCTTGTTAAAACTCCTAATAGTAATGAAGCCCTCAGAATCTTCCTTCACGATAAAGGAGGATTTATCTTTGAAGGTCCTTAAAAGAGTTCGCGACCAAATGATATACTATGACAGGGTCATAGTACTATCAATTATAGGACGTTGTATATCATATTTGTTGGTTGTCCTCTTAACCAAGGAGTGTAGAGACACTGGTATGACATACAGGTGAAAGTGTAGGAGTACATTTCACCGAACGTGACTCATTTTTGGATACTCTACTATCAAGAGTTAATCCGAGAAGATATAAGTATAAGTATCCTTCAGACCTGAAGATCACAACCAGTGGCTTACAAGAAACTGATTGTACTTAGGTATCGGACCATCTGGATTTCTAATTCAGCTACGAAAGGTTACTGGGTGCAGTCAAGTACTTATGGTAGTCAGTTGTGGATCAAGATGGAATTTGACCTATCCCGTTAAAAGGAGAAATGCTTGTGTTTCAATTTAGTAATACCTTGGCCAAGGCACTTCATGTGAAAGTCACATGATCACTAAAATTGAAATCACTTTATGGATTTGCTGTTTAGAGTTGACAGGCTCTTAAGCCATCCTTAGCATTTGTGGTCAAGAGGATGAATTATACGGTAACTATTTCTTAGGGTTCTTGGAGTTTGCTCGGCAACTCTTTGACCTATCCGGATGTCGGGTTCCATTGCTAGATGGGCACATCGATTAGTATAGAAAATTGTTTCTATGCTACCGGTTTAGGTTCGAACCTAGAGAGTCACACGCATAGAAGTTTCATAGGATGATCTATTTGCTGATCAATGATTCAGAATCGTATATGATTTAATTAATTAATTTGATTGATTGAATTATCTTAATTGGATTAAGTACAAGTGAATAAGATTCAATTTGGTTTAAGTCTATTAGAAGGACTAATCAATTTCAAATATTGATTTGAAATTAGATTGATTTGGATTTAAATAGATTCAGGATTAGCCAAATTTAATTTGGGCTGGGACCATGATCTATATTGGTTTAATCCAATAAATTCAAATTAGCTTAAAACCAAAAATCCAAACCCCATGTGTGAAAAAGGTTTTCTCGCATGATGAGATAACTAAAATCTCATCTCATGAGAAATTAAATTCTCATACAAAATTTAATTTAATAACTTTTAGTCTTCTTCAAATGATTCTCAAGTTCAAGAAAAATAAATTTTGCTAAAATGTGCCTCTTTGGAAGAGCACTCCATACAACTCTCCGTGCATTGACAAGTGTGTATGCCTCTTTGGAAGAGCACTCCACACAACTCTCCGTGCATTGACAAGCGTGTGAATTAATGTACCTCTTTGGAAGAGCACTCCACACAACTCTTCATGCATTGATAAGTGTGTGAATTTAATATGTCTCTTTAGTTTTCACAAAAACAGCAGAATTCTAAATGTTAGAATTCAATAGGCTGGCTAATATGAAACTATAAATAGAGGACATCCCTTACCAGATAACATAATACAAGATCAAAAATTCTAAATAGTTAGAACCAAGTGTTACAGTTCTAAGAGTTAGAACAGAAAATTCTGATGTGATTTTAGTGTTAGCAAAAGCTTGGTGGATCTTGGAGGAAGATTCAAGTGGAAGAATTCAAGATCAGCAAAATTATTTTTCCGCGAGCTAGTACTCTCAGGAATCCGATCATTCGGGGGCTTCGCGTGGACAATACTAGAGGCCGGACGATTGAACGGCTGCAGAGCACAAAGGATTTACCTATTGTTCTTAAGGTGAGTGATTTGATCCTTAGATCTTAAGGCAGGCTTCAAGATGAGTAGTATGACTTCTCATCTTGAAGATTAAGATATGATCTTGATTATTTAATTTATATGCAATACTTAGATCAAACGATCTTATAATATAAGGCAAAGATATGATCTTGATGCATGTTAGAAAGATTAATATGTAATCTTTAAATTTCTGCATTGATAATTGTTTTCAAATTTTAAAATATGCATGCTTCGGGGATTAACTCTCCCAACAACCCAGATGTCCAAATAGCTGGTTTATTGTTTGAGATTAGTGTACCGAGGTAAGTAAGTCAATTATTATGATTTCATAAATTATTTAATTTATAAATCTTTAGATTTATAACTGTATGCATATTTATGAAATGAGAAAAATGAAGTTTCATTTATATTGACTATTTTGAATTAGTAAATAGTACCATGAGTTTACAAATAAGTATTTGTTATGATTATTACAGCTGGTAATATTTTGCAAGAAATGGCTTAATCTGTATATGCAAATATGAAGAATATGATTACTTTGACATTGTAAAATATGTTGGTACTATTGAGATAATTATATGTGATTGCTAATATTTTGCAAAGTAGTGGATTATAAATATGTAACAATTGAAGGATGTGGTTATTTTGGCTTTGCAAAATATACTGGTACTATTGATATATTTTTATGCTATAAATGTACAAACCACTATATATGTGATGTGAGAAGCTTATGTTTATGATGATGCATGATGTGTGATATGTAAATATGATAATGATATTGAATTATACTTATATGTGTCGCCGCGGTTCTCATGTGATGTGAAATGATGTGAAATGCCAAGTGATACGTGACCCATCTCCACAGTGAAAGATATGTGGAGGACACACATCTATAGGATGTGTTCTGATTGATTATGATACGGGACGCACCTCCACAGGGGAAGATATGTGGAGGACACACATCTGTAGGATGTGTTCTGTTTGATTATGATATGGCATAACGCTGGTACTAGGACCCTTCCTCTTTGGGAACATTTTACACCAATTGAGTGTTGTAGGGCCGTGGGACACATAAGAAAACATTGATTATATAAATACAGTGGGTTTGTCTACATTGCATATTTCGGCATTTATTATATAATTAAGCTTTCAAATTATTTTGAGCTGATGATATGCATGTTCTGATAACATGATAAATATATTTGAAATTGGAAGCTTTTTACACGCAAAGGTGATTTGATAATATCTTAAAATGATATGAAATGATGAAGCTTTTTACATGTAAATGTGATTTGATAATATCTTAAAATGAAATGATAATACCTTGAAATGATATACTATATATTACATTATAATAGGTTTACTTCTTGAGTGTGAGTTCATGTAAATCTCACAATATTTTTCAGAGCCACAAGACTGATTAAGGAATTATGGGGTAGATGAAACTTCTATTAAAATAAATTAGATCCAGTATGTTGATGTAACCTCAGTGATGTTTGTATGTACGGCTTGTGGCCCAAACCTTATAGTTATGGTTTGTATTAATATTATGGACTTGAATTATCTATTGATATTGTCTTTATTGATTTAAGTATCATGATTCGGGACGCCTTGCATGCCACGCATGCGGCGGGTTATCACCCTAACTCAAAATTTTTGGGTCTAGGGTGTGACAGCTTTTATGGTATCAAAGCCTAGGTTTTAACCTTATGGATACATACATGATGACACTCTAGGCAAAATACTAGGATGACATTGAGATAATTATAACTTTAAAGGAATTTCAGGAATTATGCTTTGGAAGCTTGAAATTTAAAGTTTATCAAGATATTTATTGAAATATAAATTTGATATGAAGTAAGAATGAACCATCGCACCAGAAGCCAATGATATAATGTGGGGCTCCCAGGCTGGTGATTTTAACTAGCGGGGAGGCCAAGGGGCTTCTAAAGGTTTTAGCTCCGTCAAACTTGTTGGAAATGGCTCGTAGCAGTTTCAGATCTTTAAATAATATGGGTAGATGAAACTTTAATTGGATATGCAATAAAAGATAAATGAATGTATGGAATATAATATAATAGTTGAAAATTGCAATTGATGACTAATATGACTGAGATAATATCATTATATCCATATTGCAATTGAGTTAGATATTTGTATTTTGAATTATTAAATCTGAATTTGAACATGGATGTATACATTAAATTTTTATTTATAGAACTTACACTGTTGATATTATAAGTTTAAGATGATGAGCTAATCTGCCGGTTACAGAGATGATTAATATTGATGATATTTTGGTAATAAAATAGTTAACTACATGTTTTTGATCAATTACAATTGCGTACTACAAAAAAAATGGATTTGAGTTTGGATGGATAAGTATGTATAGTGAATTTTACTAAGAGAACTTTTATTATAGATATTGCATGTTCAAAACTGATTGTTAATTTGCTAGATATGGAGATGGTTGATACTGATGTTAATGAAGTGGTTGACTGCATATTATATCATGATGGTGTTGGGAATTGTATCCTAAAGCCAATCATTTGATGATTGTGCTAATATAAATTGTATATAAATTGATATATTAATAAAGTTATTTGGCAGTTTATTCATTACAAGAACATCTTCTTAATACTCCTGATTGTAATGAAGCCCTTAGGATCTTCCTTCACGATAAAGGAGGATTTATCTTTGAAGGTCCTCAAAAAGGTTCGCGACCATATAATATACTTGATAGAGATATAGACTAAAAGATATGCTTTATATTATGTCTTTACATTTTAATGAGAATTCATTTTGAGCAATGTGTGCCATTTACTATATATGTGCATGTGTCTAATATTTACAAAGAGTATTTGATCTAGTGTGTAGAGTACGGCTTACACACAAAAGACTAGATCATCGGTTCTTTTGGAATACAAGTTTATTATTCACAGTTTTAGATGGAATTGGACACACCATCAGTAGAATTGTAGCGCAAATTTTTAGTAGGTCTGTCTTGACTACGGGGAATGGTTTATTCTAACTATTTGTGCTAGTACACTTTGTGTGTATTGAACAGGACCCAGTTGAGTTAATTATTTTATACTGACTTTATAAAATAATTTAAAACTCATAAATATTATGATTACTTATGCTCTTAATCTGAATTCTATTTCTAGACACGTGTATGTAGTGATTATTGCTTTGATTACACATAGAGTGAGATTCTAGATGAGTCAATTAACTCAATGGGTTGGGCAATAACATTATATATATGGTGAATATTAATAGTTGAAGGAATTCACGTCCTGTTAATTTGGATTGATGATATCCCCTTGAGAAAGCTTATAAGTTTTGATTGTATCAAATCTTGTAAGTGGATTTTGAATCCGATACATCAAATAAGTTAAGTGAATAAGTCTCAAGGATAATAACAGCCAATTAAATTATATTGTCAGTAATTAAATTTAATTGGTGGATATCTGTTATCTTAACGTGGGAAGATAATAAGTATTTAATATTAAGGCTCGAAAATATAAATTCGAATGTGATTAGGAGTACAATTATGATTCTTTAGTGGAATGAATTGTAATTTACGTAATTGAATCCTAACCCGGGATAGGATTAGGAGATTTAATTACGTAGGAAGTCCTTTTCATATTTGCCTATTTGTCCCTGTTGTAGCCCTATAAATACCCTCTCAGTTGGTTGCTAGGGTTAACGTTTTTTAGGAAAAAGAAAAATAAGAAACCCTAGGTCGGCCGAGAGATCCCACCATTTTGTGAGAGAATGAAGGTATTTTCGGGAATACGGTGGAAGGCTAAAAGGTTGAGGTCGAGCAATCAAATAAAAGTATTCCAACGTTCAAGTCTGAAGGTATAATCTTATACTCATAGATTAGAACAGTAAAAAAATTTTGTATTACTCATATATGCTATAGCTGTGATCTTGGGGGTATTCCGTGCTCCCCAACAATACTATGACAGGGCCATAGTACTATCAATTATAGGACGTTGTATATCATATTTGTTGGTTGTCCTCTTAACCAAGGAGTGTAGAGACACTGGTATGACATACAGGTGAAAGTGTAGGAGTACATTTCACCGAACGTGACTCATTTCCGGATACTCTACTATCAAGAGTTAATCCGAGAAGATATAGGTATAAGTATCCTTTAGACCTGAAGATCACAACCAGTGGCTTACAAGCAACTCATTGTACTTAGGTGCCGAACCACCTGGATTTCTAATCTAGCTACGAAAGTTACTGGGTGCAGTCAAGTACTTGTGGTAGTCAGTTGTGGATCAAGATGAAATTTGACCTATCCCATTAAAAGGAGAAATGCTTGTGTTTCAATTTAGCAAGACCTTGGCCAAGGCACTTCATGTGAAAGTCACATGATCACTAAAATTGAAATCACTTTATGGATTGCTGCTTAGAGTTGACAGGCTCTTAAGCCATCCTTAGCATTTGTGGTCAAGAGGATGAATTATATGGTAACTATTTCTTAGGGTTCTTGGAGTTTGCTCGGCAACTCTTCGACCTATCCGACATCGGGTTCCATTGCTAGATGGGCACATCGATTAGTATAGAAAGTTATTTCTATGCTACCGGCTTAGGTTCGAACCTAGAGAGTCACATGCATAGAAGTTTCCTAGGATGATCTATTTGCTGATCAACGATTGAGAATCGTATATGATTTAATTAATCAATTTGATTGATTGAATTATCTCAATTGGGTTAAGTACAAGTGAATAAGATTCAATTTGGTTTAAGTCTATTAGAAGGACTAATCAATTTCAAATATTGATTTGAAATTAGACTTGATTTGGATTTAAATAGATTCAGGACTAGCCAAATTTGATTTGGGCTCGGACCATGATCTATGTGGGTTCAGTCCAATAAATTCAGATCAGATTAAACCATCACCTGAACCCAAACCTCTCGCATAAGATCTCACATGATGAGATAACTAATGTCTGAGAGATTAAATTCTTATTTAGAATTTAATGTATTAATTTAATCCTCTCCAAACCATTTCCATCGGAATTCTAAATTTTAGAATTAAAGTGGAATTAATGTGCCTCTTTGAATCAACCAGGCGATGGAATTTTAAGTGTTAGAATTCACATCTCTTTATCACCGACGACAGAATTAACAAAATGCCACGTCTCCTTGGTTTTCACCGAACGTCGGAATTGACCAAGCGCCGCGGCTCTTTGGTTCGGCGTCTTTTTGCTTTTTGCCAAACGATGGAATTCTTAATATTAGAATTCAATGAGCAGGCTAAATGAGACTATAAATAGAGGACATCCCTCACCAGATTACATAGAACAACAACACACGACATGTCATGGATTGTAATTCTAAAAAGGTTAGAATAGAAAATCCTGGTAATTCTGGTGTTAGCAAAAGCTTGGTGGATCTTGGAGGAAGATTCAAGTGGGGGATTCAAGATCAGCAAAGTCATTTTTCTAGAAATCCAATCATTTGGGGCTTCGCATGGACGATACTAGAGGCCGGACGATTGAACGGCTGCAGCACAAAAGGATTTACCAATTCTTAAGGTAAGTGATATGATCCCTAGATCTTAAGGCATGCTTCAAGGCAAGAAGTATGACTTCTTCTTGAAGATCAAGATATGATCTTGATGATTATTTATATGCATATTTTAGATCAACGATCCTATATATAAGGCAAAGATATGATCTTGATGCATATTAGATAGATTAATATGTAATCTTTTATTTCCGCATTGATAATAGTTATCAAATTTTAAAATATGCATGCCTCGGAGTTTATTTCTCCCTACAAATGGTATCAGAGCCATGGTTTCGATATTGATCTAATTTATTGCATGTAAATTAATGCTCCTATTAATTGTGTAATCAAGGCTAAAATAAATCACAGGTCTATTCGGTCACAGATGGATTGAAAATCTAAATTACCCATTCAATGAGGTATTCTGTGACATATTGCCGTGATAATTTAAATTGATCTTTGGCTTCAAAACACTGATTACACACACTCTCAAAATATGTTTTATATTTGATACATATTGATGTTGTATAAAAACATGATATTTGCATGTTTAGTATAAAACATAGATATGATATATGATGGCATGATGTCTATGTTATGAAACATACAAATATTTATGAGAGTCTAATTTGAATGTCAAATGTTAATTCATAATCTCTTTAGATATGATCTAAATATAGGAATTATGAGTAGTAACATAATACATGTGATGCTTGATTGAAATATATGACATGTAAACATGAAATATATTTAATCCTTTGGGTTAGCTAAATCGGGTCCATAAAGGGTTAGACCCTAAGGTTTAAATCAACTGGACTAAAGAGTATTTGATCAAATCTAATTAGATTAGGTTAAGAATGCTCTAAATCAAACAATAGTTGTAGTTGATCATGTCCTTCTCTTTGATTAAACCAAATGGAAGTAGATTAGGCTCCGTGGTTGAGCATGAATCTCTTAGATGGTCAAATCAGAATTGGTTAACCATATGATGTCAAGGTGAGTTGGCAAGTTGCTCTAGGATCAACGATCGAATGGTTTTTAATTGGGAGCTACTCGTATTGATGCGTCTTTAACGAGTTAATGGCATATCCCTCCCATCGATCTCACTCACCTGGTCAATGTGGTGAACCATTTATGATTCAGATCATTTACCTGATTCGGGTTGACCCATGCCTGTAAGGAAATCAGTCTGACTGATTTAGGTGCCACTTAACCTGACTTAATCTTGTTTCATTCTACCGATTTCATAGATTCAGTGGGAGAACTTGATTAGTCAATTTATCTTCAGATTATTAAATCCTCTAAAATTATTAGGTCCTTAAAATGAAATAGTTATATGATAACTAGATCATAGCCTCCCATTAAGGTGGGTGATAATGAGTCCGATGTCTTGATAATCATTGGAGGCACTCCATGCCTGGTGCTTGTCAACCATCGAATTATCATTCATTATATGATAAGTCAGCGTAACTATTAAATAGACAGTCAGGTGAGCCAGCTTCACTCGGGCTTGGTTGTCTATTGATAGGTTACACTGATTATATCATTTAATGGTTGGACCTAACCAGAACTTTCAGTGGAGGCACTTCATGCCTGCTGAAGAGGTACATGGGGCAAAACTGAACACTAAGAATTGTTTGGGGAAACAATTGGTTTTGAACCTACTCTTAGATGCATATGGGTTAGCCAAGCTTCACTTGGGCCTGTATGTAGTTTATGTAGATCTTAGTGCCCGCTAAAGAATTAAGAATAATTCTTCGAATTGGGGTGTAGAGGCTGCCAATTTGAACAAAATAGTGGAAGAATCTTTAGACTAAAGTCCAAGTCTTTAGACTGAATCAATTTATATACTAATAAACTTTAGTTTTTCCTTATGCAGAAAATGGCCACTAATTTATCATTAAGGTCCCTATTGGATAGTGACAAGTTGAATGGTTCAATTTCAATAGCTGGTTCAGAAAACTTAAGATCGTCCTTGAGCATGAGAGGATTCTATATATTCTGAATAATCCTGCACCAAAGATACCTGATGCAAACACCAAAGTTCTGAGAAAGACACTTATCAGAAGTGGCTCAATGATAGAACTAGCGTACGTTGCATCATGCTAGCAGCAATGAACGATGAATTCGGTCGCCGGTTCGAGAATGCTCAGCCAGAAGAAATCATTCAAGCGTTGAATGAATCTTTCGGCACACCCGACGATGTTGAAAGGCACAAGACTAGTTGTGCTATTTTCAATGCTCGAATGAGGGATGGATCTCCTGTCACTGATCATGTATTGTACATGATCGAGAAGATAGAACTCCTAAGCAAGCTCGGCTTTCCCTTACATGAGCAGTTGGGAAAAGATGCGATCCTGAATTCCTTGCCTCCATCCTTCCGACCTTTCCTTACTCATTTTCGAATGACAAAGCCTGCAGTCAACTACCACGGTTTGTTGGGGTTGTTACAGAACTTTGAGAAGGATAACCAGCTCTCTAAGGGTTTGGTTAATGTGGTTGAAGGATCTAAGGTAGGGCGTAAACCCTTTGGGAAAGGGAAGAAAAAAAATAATAAAAAGGTGCAACATGCTAGGACATCTATAAGGGGTCAGATGCAGAAGAAGAAAGTTGATAAAAGTCAAGCTGAATGCTTTCATTGCAAGATGCAAGGGCACTGGAAGAGGAACTGTCCTCTTTACATTGCCACACTTGATCCAAACAGGCCAAAGAAGAAAAAGGGGCAAGATGTTGCTCAACAAGGTATTTATATGATAACACCTTGTAATTTTTCTGTATATGATAATCAGACCTGGGTATTGGATACCGGGAGTCCTTTTAACATTTGCAATTCATTGCAGGGACTACAGGTCACTAGAAGATTTGAGGACAATGAAAGATTCCTTAATGTCGGCGATGGAAGATTAGTTCCAGTTCTGGCATTAGGAGTTCTTGAAATAGTTTTCAATAGAAATGTCATTATACTAAATGATTGTCATTTTTGCCCAACGTTCTGTTGAACGTAATTTCTGTAGGCCTTCTGGCCAAAAGTCATTATGAAATTTCAATAAAGGATGTTACTTTGAATATCATTATGAATGGAGTCACTGTAATGACTGGGCATTTATCTAATGGCATTTATATATTATCACAGCCTGTGAATGTAGTGTACAATCAAGTAAGCGCCCTAGAACAACTGATGTCACAGACATTTATCTTTGGCACCATCGGCTGGGTCATATCAATAAGAACAGATTAAACAGGTTAACTCAGGAGGGCATCCTTCGAGTTGATGATTGTGAATCATTAACTACCTGTGAATCCTGTCTTCTTGGTAAAATGACCAAGTCATCTTTTACTGGAAAAGGTGAAAGAGCCAAAGAGCTATTGAGTCTAGTACATACTGATGTATGTGGACCAATGAGCACTTGTGCCAAAGGTGGATATTACTACTTCATTACTTTTACAGACGACCTTTCTAGGTTCGGTTATGTCTATCTTATGAGACATAAATCTGAAGTCGTTTGAAATGTTCAAACTATATCATAAAGAAGTAGAAAAACAAACAGGAAAATGTATTAAGACCCTTCGATCAGATCGAGGAGGCGAATACCTTTCCAATGACTTTGTGACATATTTAAGAGAGAATGGGATTCTCTCCCAATGGACTCCTCCTGGAACACCGCAGCATAACGGTGTGTCGGAAAGAAGGAATCGAACTCTGTTAGACATGGTTCGGTCCATGATGGGTTTTGCAAGCTTGCCAATATCATTTTGGGGATACGCATTAGAATCAGCTTGTCATATTCTTAATAAGGTTCCAAGTAAGTCTGTTTCTAAAACTCCACATGAGATGTGGTATGGACATAAACCGGTTATCACCTATCTGAGAGTCTGGGGGTGTCCGGCTTATGTGAAACGTGCAAAATCAGACAAACTTGAACCCAAATCTGACAAATATTTTTTCATCGGCTATCCGAAAGAAACCAAAGGATATTACTTCTACAATACTGAAGAACAAAAGTTGTTCATTAGTAATAGAGCAGTTTTTCTTGAAAAGGAGTTCCTTAGTGAAGGAACAAATAGCTCTAATGTTGAACTTGAGGAAGTTCATCAAGTAGAAGGAACAACACAAACCAGTGAACCCTTAGAATCTGAGTTGATTAGATCAAACTCAAAACCCATTTTAGATGCACCATTAAGGCGATCTGGTAGAGTACCACATCAACCGGACAGATACTTAGGTTTCTTGGTCCAGAACGATGATCCTGTTGAACTCGATGAGAACAACGAGGATCCGATCACCTATATGGATGCTATGCAAAGGACTGACTCTAATAAATGGCTTGATGCCATGAAATCCGAACTTGATTCCATGAAGGACAATAATGTATGGACATTAGTTGACCCACCCGAAGGGATAAAACCCATAGGGTGTAAGTGGGTTTTCAAGAGGAAAAGAGGCGCAGACGGAAAGGTTGAGACCTATAAAGCACGTCTGGTTGCTAAGGGGTATCGTCAACGTTATGGTATTGACTATGACGAAACGTTTTCTCCTGTGGCAATGCTGAAATCCATTCGGATTATGCTAGCTATAGCAGCACACTTCGATTATGAGATTTGGCAGATGGATGTTAAAACCGCTTTTCTAAATGGTGATTTAGAAGAACAGGTGTATATGATACAGCCTGAAGGTTTTATATCTGAAGACGAGTCTAAAGTGTGCAGGCTACAGAAGTCTATTTATGGACTTAAGCAAGCATCTAGGAGTTGGAACATACGATTTGATAAAGTGATCAAATCTTATGGCTTTATTAAGAATAAAGAAGAACCTTGCATTTATAAATGGGCTAACGATTCTGTTATTGTATTTCTTGTATTATATGTGGATGATATTCTCTTAATCGGGAATGATATCCCTGCATTACAAGGAATAAAGACATGGTTATCATCACAATTCTCCATGAAAGATCTGGGAGAAGCATCATACATCCTAGGGATGAAGATCTATAGAGATAGATCTAAGAGGATGCTTGGTTTATCCCAATCTACGTACATTGACACAGTGCTAAAGAGGTTTAGCATGGAGAATTCCAAGAAAGGCTATCTTCCGATAGGCCATGGAATTCATCTTTCTAAGAAGGATTGTCCGACAACTCCTAATGAAAGAGAACGTATGAGTCGAATTCCATATGCTTCGGCAGTGGGATCGATTATGTACACCATGACATGTACAAGACCAGATGTGGCATACTCACTAGGAGTAGTGAGTAGATACCAATCTGATCCAGGAGAAAAACACTGGCAAGTTGTTAAGACAATCCTTAAGTATTTGAGAAATACTAAGGACCAGTGGTTAGTCTATGGAGAGTCTGATTTGAAACTTGTTGGATATACTGATTCCAGTTTCCAATCAGATCATGATGATAGCAAAAGTGTATCGGGTTTCGTGTTTATCCTGAATGGTGGAGCTGTTTGCTGGAAAAGTTCCAAGCAACATACAGTGGCAGATTCGGTGTGCGAGGCAGAGTACATCGCTGCATCAGATGCTGCGAAAGAAGCTGTGTGGCTGCGAAAGTTCATCTCCGAGCTTGGAGTGACACCTTCCATAGATGGACCAGTCCTGTTGTACAGTGACAGCACTGGTGCCATAGCTCAAGCAAAGGAACCACGAGCACATCAGCGCACCAAGCACATACTGCGCCGGTTTCATCTTATTCGAGAGATTGTAGACCGAGGTGACATAAATCTTCAGAAGATTGATGGAAAGGAAAACCTAGGTGACCCATTTACTAAAGCACTCAGCATCAAGGAGTTTGACAACTATAAGTTGAAGATGGGTATTAGATACTGTAATGAGTGGCTTTAGGCTAAGTGGGAGTTTGTTGGGAATTGTATCCTAAAGCCAATCATTTGATGATTGTGCTAATGTAAATTGTATATAAATTGATATATTAATAAAAGTTATTTGGCAGTTTATTCATTACAAGAACATCTTCTTAATACTCCTGATTGTAATGAAGCCCTTAGGATCTTCCTTCACGATAAAGGAGGATTTATCTTTGAAGGTCCTTAAAAAGGTTCGCGATGATATACTATGACAGGGCCATAGTACTATCAATTATAGGACGTTGTATATCATATTTGTTGGTTGTCCTCTTAACCAAGGAGTGTAGAGACACTGGTATGACATACAGGTGAAAGTGTAGGAGTACATTTCACCGAACGTGACTCATTTCCGGATACTCTACTGTCAAGAGTTAATCCGAGAAGATATAGGTATAAGTATCCTTCAGACCTGAAGATCACAACCAGTGGCTTACAAGCAACTCATTGTACTTAGGTGCCGGACCACCTGGATTTCTAATCCAGCTACGAAAGGTTACTGGGTGCAGTCAAGTACTTGTGGTAGTCAGTTGTGGATCAAGATGGAATTTGACCTATCCCGTTAAAAGGAGAAATGCTTGTGTTTCAATTTAGCAAGACCTTGGCCAAGGCACTTCATGTGAAAGTCACATGATCACTAAAATTGAAATCACTTTATGGATTTGCTGTTTAGAGTTGACAGGCTCTTAAGCCATCCTTAGCATTTGTGGTCAAGAGGATGAATTATACGGTAACTGTTTCTTAGGGTTCTTGGAGTTTGCTCGGCAACTCTTCGACCTATCCGGACGTCGGGTTCCATTGCTAGATGGGCACATCGATTAGTATAGAAAGTTGTTTCTATGCTACCGGCTTAGGTTCGAACCTAGAGAGTCACACGCATAGAAGTTTCCTAGGATGATCTATTTGCTGATCAACGATTGAGAATCGTATATGATTTAATTAATCAATTTGATTGATTGAATTATCTCAATTGGGTTAAGTACAAGTGAATAAGATTCAATTTGGTTTAAGTCTATTAGAAGGACTAATCAATTTCAAATATTGATTTGAAATTAGACTTGATTTGGATTTAAATAGATTCAGGACTAGCCAAATTTGATTTGGGCTAGGACCATGATCTATGTGGGTTCAGTCCAATAAATTCAGATCAGATTAAACCATCACCTGAACCCAAACCTCTCGCATAAGATCTCACATGATGAGATAACTAATGTCTGAGAGATTAAATTCTTATTTAGAATTTAATGTATTAATTTAATCTTCTCCAAACCATTTCCATCGGAATTCTAAATGTTAGAATTAAAGTGGAATTAATGTGCCTCTTTGAATCAACTTCTTTAGTTCTCACCAACGTTGGAATTAACAAAACGCCACGTCTCCTTGGTTTTCACCGAACGTCGGAATTAACCAAGCGCCGCGGCTCTTTGGTTCGGTGTCTCTTTGCTTTTTGCCAAATGATGAAATTCTTAATGTTAGAATTCAATGGGCAGGCTGAAATGAGACTATAAATAGAGCACATTCTCACCAGATTACATAGAACAACAACACACGACATGTCATGGATTGTAATTCTAAAAAGGTTAGAATAGAAAATCCTAGTGATTCTGGTGTTAGCAAAAGCTTGGTGGATCTTGGAGGAAGATTCAAGTGGGAGGATTCAAGATCAGCAAAGTCATTTTTCCAAAAATCCGATCATTCGGGGCTTCGCATGGACGATACTAGAGGCCGGACGATTGAACGACTGCAGAGCACAAAAGGATTTACCAACTACCCTTAAGGTAAGTGATATGATCCCTAGATCTTAAGGCATGATTCAAGGCAAGAAGTACGACTTCTTACTTGAGGATCAAGATATGATCTTGATGATTATTTATATGCATATTTTAGATCAAGCGATCCTATATATGAGGCAAAGATATGATCTTGATGCATATTAGATAGATTAATATGTAATCTTTTAGCTTCCGCATTGATAATAGTTATCAAATTTTAAAAATATGCATGCCTCGAAGTTTATTTCTCCCTACATATGGACCATTTAGGAAGAATATAAAATTTTAAATTCTGAGATAATTACTGTTTAAGTTTTTGAGAGTACTAGACTCTATTAATCTTTAGAACTAATTTTGGCTATAAATGATCAAATATTTTGATGGTAGAAAGTGAAAGATTTTAGCAGTAATAAGAATAAGATAAATTTCACTGATAAAGAATTTTATGAGGATATCTATCTATTAATTTATCATGCCTACTTATTGTACCTTTCTTCATAATTCCTAAGTAGATATCTTTCTCCAGGATAGATAAATTATCAATCAGCCATGAGTGGCATAAATTTTTTAAGAAAAAGGAGGGAGATGATTTTATGTTGATTATTATCGATTATGGATTATGGTTAAGGATACATCTAATATCACTTTCAAATCATAGAGAGATTACTATAATTTGTCAATTATATCTTTTGGATGGTAAGTGCATTTTCAATCTTTATTGACCTTATAAGTCATGTATCCATCTGAGTTAGATCAGTGAGGTCACTTTGAGATATTCAAAGGGTTTAAATTAGTTGGCCATGATATGGCATGAGACATTGCATAATCTATAAAGGCCAACATCATTTTTAGGTGATTTTGATACTCATTGGAAACAAAATAATTGATTTAAGGATTTGAATCATTTAAATTGTAATATTTGTTGAGAATATACTGACCTATTCAAGAGAAATAGATTGGTTATGATGGTAATTACTGATAAATATGAAGGAGATAAAATAATTATACCGATGATTAATGATGGCACCATTATTCAAAGAAAATAAATTAGTTAAATATGATAATTATGAAAGATGTCCTAAATGATTGGCATAATGTTCATTGATGTTAGCTTGAAGTATTCAAGAGTGAAACCAAGTATTTTATGATGATTGAAATAAGTGTCATAATGATTAATGGCACATTTAACTATTCAAGAGTTGAGAAAGGATTGAAAAAAAACTATCTTATATCTAATTCAAAAGAATTTAGAACTGTCTTATCAAAGAATTAAGAGTAACTGATATATTATTAACTTTAAGAATGGAAGACATAATACATGTGATGAACTCTATAATATTTATGATAATTGTATTGCGAGAAGTTAAGGTATTTAAAAAAAATGGCAGGAAAGAAATACTTCTTAAGGAATTTAATTTTATTTGGTAGAAAAATTAAATTAATTTTGAAAGTTGGATATGTTATTTGGGTACTTGGGGATGAAATAAAAGTTTGCTAGTGAGTATCTATAATGGTACAAAAATTAGTGGACATTTAATTTCGAGGATAAAATTTTAGTGAGATAAAGATGTTAATATTTGTTTCTGGTTTAGTAGTAAATTGAGTAAATTGAGTCTGAACCCATATGTCTCACTCTTCTAATTTGATGATGTCTTCATAAAGCTGAGTGGATTAAGCTGAATTTCAATCCAGCCTTCCACCCTCAAATAGATGGACAAGCTGCAAGAACAATTAGATTTTAGATGATATACTGTGAGCCTGTGTTATGGATTTAGGAGGTGCTCGGTATAGCTTCTTACCCTTAATAAAATTACTTATTTTAATGGTTACCAAGCCAACATTTAAATGGATTCATTTCAGTTATCTATGATATAAGGTGTAGACTCCCTTTTATTGAGATGAAGTGAGAGAGAGAAAATTTTGGATACTAAGGTGGTTTAGCAAATATGAAAAAGTATCGTTATTTAAAGCAGCTTCATGTAGCTCAGAGTTAATAGAAAAGTTATGTTGATGTCAAAAAGAAAGATTTGAAATTTCAAGTTGATCATTTGGAAGTTTTACTAACCAATGATGTAATGAGGTTTGTGTTTAGAGGTGAACTGAATCCACAATACATTGGGCCATTTGAGATTTTGATCAAGATATAGGTGGCGGCTTATAGCTTAGCACTACTTTCATTACTCTTTGGGGTGTTCAATGTGTTTCATATCTTTATGATTGAGGAGGAATATTCTAAGCTCCCGTTATGAACCAATTTAGCTTAAAAAAGAATTGACCATCTTGTGCGCATCGTGGACCGCAAGGATCAAGTTTTGAGATGACGTAGCATTCCTTATATCAAGGTTCAGTGGAGTAATTATTCTGAGATGGAGGCTATTTGGTAGCTTAAGGAGGAAATGAAAAAGAAATATCCATAATTATTTGTATCCTAATATAGATAAATGATGTATTGATGACTGTTGACTTTTGAATAAAATTTAGTTAATTATGGGATAGAAAATTTGAATTCTACATTTATTGAAAGTGTATCAATTTCGAGGCCGAAATTTTATAAGGGGGAGAATGTAATCCTCGGTAATTAATTGGGGAGAATGTAACCCCTGGGACTTAATTACCTATATTGCGAGACTTAATTGTGAGATCCCTAGAACGAGCGCCTGGGACTCCCGCGTTTGCGCGTGTCGGCTGGGTTTTCAATTACCACGTAACGATTGGATTTTTGAGTCCCTGGATCTGAGGTGTCGCGAAGCGTCTGCGTCGGCTTTAAAAGAAGACGTGGACACTTCCTTCCCCTCATCTTTGCCGCATGTGAGCTTCCTTCCCATTCCAGAGAGAGAGAGAGGAAGGGAGGGAGGGAGTGAGAGAGAGAGAGGGGGAGGAATCAAACGAGAGAGAGAGAGAGAATGAGGCGGATGTTGTACTTCGGACTTTCAGGTTGTTTGAGGTGTTGCCTCAAAGAGATGTGGTAACTTGGAGTTGTATGGTGGCTTGTTATGCCCACAATGGGAGACCTATTAAAGCTTTGAATGTTTATAGGAAGATGAATGATGTGGGATTGGAATCAGAGTTTGTTGTTTCCACTGCACTGATTGATATGTACATGAAGTGTTTTATAAGGCGATGGATATCTTCAATCAAATGGCAAAGAAGGATGTGGTCTCCTGGGTTGCCATCATAGGTGGTTATGCTCATATTGGTTTGGCCAATGAGTCCTTGAGAGTGTTCAAAGATATGCTTTTGGATGGATCTGTTCCTAATGCAGTCACCACAATGATGAAGGTTCTCGGGACGTGTTCTCAGTTGGGATTTTAGCATCAAATTGTTTGCCTCTATGGTTACCTGGTCACCAATGGTTTTGAGAACAAAGTGTTTTTGAGCGCTGCAGGTTATGAAATCCATGACCTTGGCAGCAGAGCCATTGCTACATTTGAACATATGATTGAATCATCATTCAGACCGAACAGTGTTGTATTTGTATCTATCTTGTTTGCTTGCAACCATGCTGGATTGGTTGAGGAGGGGAGAAGGATTTTTGATAGCATGTACGATGTTTATTGGGTGTTTCCTGATTCAGAGCATTATGTTATCATGGTTGATCTTCTTGGGTGTGCTGGGGAATTGCATGATGCCATGATGCTCATCAAACGTATACCAAAACCTATAGGTACCCAGATGTCCAAATAGCTGGTTTATTGTTTGGGATTAGCGTACCAAGGTAAGTATGCCAATTATCATGATTTTATAAATTATTTAATTTATAAATCTTTAGATTTATAACTGTATGCATATTTATGAAATGAGAAAATTGGAGTTTCATTTATATTGACTATTTTGAATTAGTAAATAGTACCATGAGTTTACAAATAAGTATTTGTTATGATTATTACAGCTGGTAATGTTTTGCAAGAAATGGCTTAATATGTATATACAAATATGAAGAATATGATTACTTTGATCTTGCAAAATATGTTGGTACTATTGAGATAATTATATGTGATTGCTAATATTTTGCAAAATAGTGGATTATAAATATGTAACAATTGAAGGATGTGGTTATTTTGGCTTTGCAAAATATACTAGTACTATTTGAAGAGTGGTTTGTCCTCTTTCTACCCTTGGAGCATAGCACGCATTCGACCAGCCCCAAGTCGTGTGGAGATGTGGAAGCGAGATGATATCCATGCTGAAATTCTGCAACAGAATTTTGGATCTTGATTTTGGTAATCTTCCTAGATTGATTAGCAACTAGGATTTTCTTTGGTTTCTTGTGCCCCAAGATTGTTAGAGAGGGTCGTGGCCTCTCTTCTTCCTCACGTGAACCTTCAGATCTTATCCAGAAAATCAAGAGACGCTGCCCAAGGAGAATGTGCTGCTAGGGTTTCTTCCTTCTCTTTCCTTGAGAGAGGCGGTTCCAAGAAGATGGCTAGGGTAGAGATGGTAGCAATAAAACCCTAGAAATCTAGGGCATCTATATGTGAGAAAGAGAGAAAGACGTGGATAAGAGAGAAAAGGAGAGGGATAGCTTATTCTTGGGAGAAAAGAGTTTTCTTTCATTCATCTATAATCATCATCGTTACATGATTATATCAACCCCGTCCCATGACGGCCACCAAAATAAAACCAGCACCACATATGAACCGGTGCCTTATTATATGGATAATAAACCCTAAAAAGCTTTCTTGGACCAGCCCACACCTTGGGCCCAAACCCAGTCCAATGATAGACTAGCCCCCTCAAGACCCAACAACCTGGGCTTTAAACATGTGGAGCCTATAAACCTCCACCCTAGGATTTAAGCTTTGGAGTACCACACCAGGCTCTACAATCTCCACCTTGGTGCTTCAAAGCTGCTAAAAAATCTGCACATTCCCTCAGACCCATCAATGTCACACATGAGAAAAAGCTATCCCGTGGAAGAGTCTTCCTAGGTGCATCTGCCTGGTTCTTCTTTGTATGAACTTTTACCAGCTCCACTTTACCTTCTTCCATCAATTCTCTGATTCTGTGATACCTCACATCTATATGCTTTATGCGTGCATGATAGATTGGGTTCTGAGCCAACTGCAGGGCACTCTGACTATCACTGTATAGCAATATTGTACCCTGCTTCACCCCCATTTCCATGATGAGTCTCTTCAACCAAAGAGCCTCCTTGGAAGCTTCTGTAATCCTTATATACTCAGCTTCTATTGTAGACAAAGCTGTAATAGGTTGAAGGATTGATCTTCAAGAAATTAATCCACCATACATGCTGAACACATACCCTGTGATAGACCTTCTTGTATCCAGATCACCTGCAAAATTTGCATCCACAAACCCTTCCAATGGACCTAATGATTTACTTGGGATATTAGATTTCTCCTTAGGTCTTTCTTGCTGCCCAAAAATTAGACCAAGTCCACGAGTTCCCTGAAGGTACCTCAAAATCCACTTGAGTGCCTTCCAGTGCTCCTTCCCTGGGTTCGCCATGAATCTGCTCACCTGGCTCACTGCATATGCTATGTCAGGTCTGCAACACACCATAGCATATATAATGCTGCCCACGGCACTGGCATATGGAACTCTCTCCATGTACTCTTTCTCCTCATCTGTCTGGGGGTTCTGTAACTTAGAAAGAGACATGTGACTAGCCAAAGGTGTTCCAACTTGTTTGGCCTTATCCATCCCAAACCTCTCTAACACCTTCTGAATATATCCACCCAATGACAAGTGTAGAATTCCCTTGGTCCTATCTCTGTAAATTTTCATCTCAAGTATCTTCCTAGCTGACCCCAAATCCTTCATTTCAAATTCTGTTGATAATGCATATTTCAGTCCATTCACTGCTTCAACACTCCTGCTGGCAATGAGCATATCATCCACATACAGAAGGAGAGACAGTGCATCATCCTCATCCATATTTTTACATAGACACAAGTATCATGTTCACATCTAGAAAATCTAAGGCCCAAAATAAAAGTATCAAACCTTTTGTACCACTGACGGGATGAATGCTTCAAACTATAGAGCGATTTCTTTAGTAAACACACTTTTTCTTCCAATCCAGATTCCTTGAAACCCTCTGGTTGCTTCATGTATATCCTCTCCTCTAGACTCTTATGTAAGAAAGTCGTCTTCACGTCCATCTGCTGCAACTCCATACCATGTTGTGCTACAAGTGATAACAACACACGAATTGAAGCATGACATACCACTGGAGAGAATACCTCTGTGTAGTCCACTCCCTCTCTTTGTGAGAACCCCTTAGCAACAAGCCTTGCTTTGTATCTGACTCCACCTTGCTCTGAAGGTGCCTCCTTCTTTGTGAACACCCATTTTGAACCAATGGCCCGAGCATCTCTAGGTAGATCCACTAGCTGCCATGTCTTGTTCTTTTCCAGGGACTCCATCTCCTTCATCATGGCCTGCATCCATGAGTCTCTTTCTGAACTTTCCATGGATTCTTGGAAGGTCTCTGGATCTTCATTTGCAGTGATTAGAACATAGGAAATCATGTCATCAATACGATACCGAGCAGGTTTGATGATGGTACACTTTGCCTTGTGTAGTGTCATACCCCTTTGATCATCTCTCAAAACTGAAGTGTGTGACTCCACCTGCACCTCCTTCTGGATTGATGGCTCTCCTGGCTGATCCTTTACATGTATTGGAACGTTCATACCAAACTCCACCTCAAAAGAAGCACGTTTTGAAGTAGAAGTAGAAGGTACATCACCTGTCAGCCAATGCTGTCCACTGCTGTCCTGTTCAGCCTTTTTAGCTCCATCTACACTCTCTGACCTCTTCAATATGCTCTTCTCATAAAAAATAATGTCTCTACTGATGATATACTTCTGTGAATATGAACTCCATAGCAAATAGCCTTTAACTCCCTGTGGATACTCGATGAAGATCAGCCTTTGTGATTTTGGGTCCAGCTTGCTTCTTTCAGTTGCCTCCACATGTGCATAGGCTAGGCAACCAAAAATCCTTAGGTATCCAAGCTTCACCTTCTTCCCACTCCAGATCTTCTTTGGAATGTTTTCATCAAGTTTTCTATTAGAGGACCTATTAACAAGAAAACCAGAGAACATAATTGCATCACTCCAAAAGACCTTGGACAGTGATGCCTGCAGCCTCAAACTCCTAGCCTTCTCTGTCAATGTACGATTCATCCTCTCTGCCACACCATTCTGCTGGGGAGTCATCCTCACTATGTAATGGTGTTGGATCCCATTTTCCTCAGTAGCTTCTAAATTCATTGCATGTATACTCCCCTCCATTGTCAGATCTCAAACACTTCACTGGTTTTCATGTCTCCTTTTCAACACCAACTCTCCAAGCTTTAAACCGGGCAAGTACCTCTGATTTTTCTCTTATCAGATATACCTATACATTCCTGGAGTAGTCATCAATGAAGGTCAAAAAATACTTAGCCCCGCCTCTGGCTGACACAGGGGCCGGTCCCCATACATCTGAGTGAACTAGTTCCAGAATACCTTCACTCTGCTTGGAACTGCTGGCAAATCTCACCCTATGTTGTTTGTCATAAATATAGGGCTCACAGATGTCATTATCCTCCATCTTAAGTGCTGGAATCAGACCTCTTTTGTTGAGTTCTATAAGCCCTTTATCACTCATGTATCCCATTCGATAGTGCCACAGTTTATAGACCAACTGTTCCTTCTGTGCCGCTGCTAGCACCTCTGCACCATCTATTGCCACTGAGCCTTCCATCTGATAGATATTATTTTCAACCTTCTCCCTTTCATCACCACTAAAGCACCCTTGGTTATCCTCAAACATCTACTCTCCGGCTGGCTTCCAAAAGCATACCCATGCTTCTCCAGATAGCCCAAAGAAATTAGATTCTTCTTCAACTCCGGGACATATTTGACATTGGTCAAAGTCCTTATAACCCCATCATACATCCTCACCCTTATGCTTCCAACTCCAGCAACCTTACAAGGATGATTATCACTAAGGCATACACTTCCTCCATCAGATTCTTCATAAGTTGCAAACCACTCCCTATGCAAAGTATAATGGTGAGAACAGGCTGAGTCAAGTGTCCAACAACTATCATACTTCTTAGTCCCATCTGAAACTATCAGTACATCATCTTCACTGTCTTCATATGAATTTGCACCATCATTGCTGGTTGAACCTCCCTTGGAAATGCCCTTCCCCTTCTCATTCTTCAGAAGTGGACAATTTCTCTTCAGGTGACCAATCTGATGACACTTGTAACACTTCCATGCTTTCTGCTTACCCCGAGACTTAGATCTGCCTTTGGACTTGCCTCTAACCTTTTCCCAGGGTCTTCCTTGCCTCTCATTCACAGCAAGTACCTCTGTGTTAGAGTTTCCCATGCGGATCTTTTCTCTTTGCTAGTTTGATCTCAGCACCCCCACAATCTCTTCATAATTCAGGGTCTCCTTCCCATAAACCAAGGTTGTAATCAGACCATCATATGAACTGGATAGCGAACACAACAAGATGAGGGTCTTGTCTTCTTCATCAATCTTCACATCAAGGCTCATCACCTCTGAGCACACTTGATTTAATTTCTGAATATGGGCCACAAGATCTCCTCCCTCAGGCATTCTCAAGCTATACAATTGTTTCTTCAACCACAACTTGTTTGTCATGCTCTTTTCCATGTAAGTGTTCTCTAAAGTTTCCTGTTGGTCCATATAGCAACCCAAGAGGGGGGATGAATTGGGTTTTTCAAAAATTTAAACTCTTTTGAAAATAAACCCCAGCGGAAATAAAACTTAGATTCGTACATATTAAAACAGAATATGCACAAATAGAAAATTTAAAGATAATGAGACAATCACGGCAAACACAGAAGATTTTATAGTGGTTCGGTGTGCCTACACCTACGTCCACTCCCAAGTATCTCTTGGGTCCACACTATAATCAATCTGATTACAGCAGAGTTATTTGCAAGCTCACAACTCAAACTTATTATTTTCCCGGGTGCACAACGAACCCAGCTGGTTTTCAAGGCTCACCAGCACAAAACCTTACACCACAAGCAAACTGCTTGCACAAGGCTAACAACCTCAATGGAATCAATCCTCCGATAGACCCAGCAAACAATAATCATTTTTACAAAACAAAAGCTCCTCCAATGGGCAAATATACAATGATAAAACACGAAATAAAGAGATAGGAATCAAAGCCCGATTTGCAGATCTTGGTGGCTTGCTTCTTCTCTTCTCTTGGGTGGATCTTCCTTTAAATGCTCTTGAAGCTCCGAAGATCGAAAAACTAGGGCTTCCTTCTTTTCTTGAGATTTCTTCAAAATGAAGCTATGAAAGCTTGGAATCTCTCTATTTTCTTTTGGGGAATCAGTATGATCTTTCCTCTCAAATCTTCCCTCTTTTCTTTTCTGATGGATTTCAAATATTTGTCTCTATTCTTTTCTTTTTGTCTCTCTTATTTTGGATGCAGCAAACCCTCTTCTTATAGATCAGTATAATCCATAAATAGTTTAAAACTATCCGTTAAAAACAAGTGTAAGAAGGATTAGATCCATAAATAGCAATAGTCGTTGGAATTAAAAAGATAAAAGTAAAGTTTAGAGTCGTTCTGACTGTCTTGGAGTCACGTCTGACATTCTGGAGTCGGCTCTAACTTTTCTAGAGTCAGCTCCAAATCGAAAATCCCCAAATTGCTTGAACTGGAGTCGTCTCTGGCTTTTCTGGAGTCAACACAAAAAACTTCTGGAGTCGACTCTAACAGTCCCGGAGTCGACTCTAAGTCGTGGCCAGAAAAACCATCATTCTGTCTTTTCTGTTGGAGTCGGCTCTATCAGTCTGGGAGTCGACTCTAAGTCTGTGCCGTTTTCCAGAGTCGACTCTGCGATTCCATGTATCGACTCTAATGTCTGCAATCTTACCTTGACATTAGATTCGAACTAGAACTTGATTTTTCTTATGATTTTGATTAATAAATCATATCATAAACTGAAAAATTAAACCAAAATCATTAGTAACTTCAAATGTCATACTCAAATAGTTTTGTTAATCATCAAAATCAATAATTGGGTCAACAATCTCCCCCTATTTGATGATGACAAAAACTTTGAGTATATGCATTAAAAATTCGTTTGAATTAAGAATTATAGATATTGTTAAAGCTTTAAAACTTCCTAATAGAGAATTTGATGCCAATTTTTAAAATGAATCAAAAAAGATACTTGAGTTCTATTATAAACATCAATCAAGATAATTTAACTTTACGTAGGAAATTATTAAGCTCCCCCTGCATTGAATAACTCCCCCTATGTAAATAAACTGAAATCGATTGATACAAATTGATTAGAATTTATAAATCTCAAAATTTTTCTCCCCCTTTTTTTGATATGCCAAAAGATTGAAATCTTATATTCCTTTAATCTTATATTCTTCCATTCTTATTTCTTTTATGCATATACAATTTTCTTCTCCCCCTTTTTTGTTATCAACAATAAGGTGAATTTAAAAACAATAAAGAAGGTTATCAGAGCGAGATCGTTGGTTCATTCAATCATAGAGATGGTAATTGGTTCTCATAGACAAATTTGCAATAAAAGGATAATTGTATTTCAATGCAAGATTCATTACATGTGTCAATTCAAGTACATTCTCAGAAAAGTAACATATTCAAGTGTATCCATAGTAAACCAAAATTCCTAGATACAAGCTATCAAAGTAAAGAAAGCTAGAAATCCTAAGATACAAACTAGGATAAGATAGGATATCAAAATCAAACATGCTTGTAAACAATTTTTTCCAAATGTCCAATCATTTCCATAATTTCATCTTTTTGGTCTTTCTTAAATTTTTCAAGACAAGCTTCAACTTGAGCGACAGCAATATCAAGATCTTTCTTCAACTGACCAGTAGCATCTAAATAGACTCTTGATCCATCTGCTATCCCTTCTAGTCTTTCAAAAATCTTTTGAAGCTCAGATGACATGGCATTCACTGATTTATCCAAAGTAGAACCTATCATGTCAAGCTTAGCAGATATCAATTTTATTTCACTTCTCATATCCGAATCATGCTCAGTCAGTAGGACTCTGAGCTGATCAAGCTGCTCCTCTGAAAATCTTCCAGATATCAAGGCTGACTGATGTGGAGGTGAAGGATGAGTGCTCGGTCCAGCCTCTGAAGGTCCAGCAGTAGATGGTCCAGGAATATCCTCTGCTCTAGCCTCCTCAGCTCTAACTTCCTCTGCTCTGGTCTCTTGTCCTCTTTTTATCCAAACATTATTCTCTTTTCTAAAGCCCATGCGGTGAATTGTAGAGACACTGTAGTAATCAGTGTGCCTTAACTTCCTTAGTGGCTCATTATCCATTATTAGCACACCTTGGCTTCTAAAAACTAATGTCAGAATCATACAGTATGGTAGTGTTGATCTCTTCTTAGTTGCTGCTTCTGCCATGTAGCCAATCATCATACCAGCCAAATTAACAGGCCTTCCAGTAATGATACAGTCCATCAACAGGATATCTCATTCCGAAACATATTCAAACCTTCCAATTTTAGGAAACAAGATTCTTCCATAAATATTGTGAAGTAATCTGAGTTCCAAATTTAGTTGATTAGCCATGACTTCTTCAAACTCAGATACTTCTCTCCCTAACATCCTAGATAGGGCACCTCCTCTATCATCATGTTGATACTCAACTAGTCTAATAGTAGGCATCTCCAATAAATTTTCAAGAATCTCGGCTATGATTATCACTTTGGTTCCTCTTACAAAACTCACTAATCCTCCCTCTCCTCTACATAAATCATTGTAAAATTCTCTCACAAGGGCAGGGTACGTAGGAACATCTAAAGAGCAAACTTTCTCCCATCTCATTTCCTTCAATAATCGACCAATAGCAAAGCCCTCCGAAGCAAATAAATCGAAATCTACTTTCCTTCCAGTTGTAATGGCCTTACCCGCTAATTGATCTACCCATGGAGAAGATGGTGAAGGTGGAGAAGCATCTTGGGTGGCGGATGATGAATACGGTGAGGGTTGCCTACAAATCGTCCTTTTTCTTGTGGGAACGGCCGAACTTCCAACAATCACACGCTTCTTAGGAGCCATTGGATTCGATTGGAATGTGTTATTGAGAGATTTGAGGGGTTTGGAGGAGTTGTAATCGGTTTGGAACGGTTTTAGAAAGGGTTTAGGAGATGATAGCGTCGTTTGGATGTCGACTCCGCCTTTTTATTTTGACCTAGTTCCACTTAGAGTCAACTCCCACAAAGCGAGGTGTCGGCTCTGGACTAGAAAATTTGTCAGCGCCCGAATTAGAGTCGGCTCTATAGAAGCCAGAGTCGGCTCTAATTGCCCAGATAGAACATCAAAATATGAAGGTGTCGACTCTATAAACTGCAGGTGTCGACTCCTCAATAGTTTCAGTGAAAAATTCAAATTTCAAGGATCTGAAACTAATCAAATTAATCAATAAATTCTAGATAAATGTTCCTTATCAATTGGGGAAATAATAAATCAAATTTCTAGATAAATTTCCTTATTGAACATAGAGGATTTTCAAGAAATTAATGAAGTCTAGATAGTTGTTGTCCTTAAGAGTTTCAAAAAATCATTCTAAAGGATCACAAACTCCTAATTCTCCTCTAAGATAACAAAATTTTTTCTCACTCAAAGGTTTGGTAAAAATATCAGCTAATTGATCATTAGTATTAACATAATCAAGATAAATATCATTATTAGCTACATGTTCTCTAATAAAGTGATGTCTAATTTCAATGTGTTTAGTTCTTGAATGTTGAATTGGATTCTTAGTTAGATTGATGGTACTAGTGTTATCACATCTAATAAGAATTTTATCAAATGTGATACCATAATCTTTAAGTTGTTTCTTAATCCAAAGGATTTGAGCACAGCAACTTCCAGCTGCAACATACTCTACCTCAGCAGTGGATAATGCAACCGAATTTTGCTTCTTGCTAAACCAAGAGATTAAGTTACTTCCTAAAAGTTGGCATGCTCCACTTGTACTCTTTCTATCTAATTTACAACCAGCATAGTCAGAATCAAAATAAGCAATCAATTTTAAGGTTGAGTCTCTAGAATACCATAATCCTACATTTTTAGTTCCATTTAAGTATCTAAAGATTCTTTTAACAGCAAATAAATGTGATTCTTTAGGATTAGATTGATATCTTGCACATAGACAAACAAAAAACATAATATCTGGCCTACTTGCAGTTAGGTAAAGAAGTGATCCGATCATACCTCGATAATGCTTCTGATCTACTTTCTTACCTTCTTCATCTTTATCCAGCTTGCATGAGGGACTCATTGGCGTACCAAGAGGTTTAGCAGATTCCATACCAAACTTCTTGAGTATTTTTCTTGTGTACTTTGTTTGGTTGATGAAAATCCCCGCTTTCTCTTGTTTGATTTGAAGTCCAAGGAAGAAGTTGAGTTCTCCCATCATGCTCATCTCGAATTCTTCATGCATTAACTTAGCAAATTCTTGACAAAGGAGATTGTTAGTAGCACCAAATATAATGTCATCAACGTAAATTTGAACAATTAATAAATTCTTTTCTTTTCTTTTTAAAAACAAAGTTTTATCAACGTTTCCTCTTGCAAAATCATTTTCAATTAAAAATTTACTTAATCTATCATACCAAGCTCTAAGTGCTTGCTTTAAACCATAAAGTGTTTTGTGTAGTTTGAAGACATGGTTTGGAAATTTATGATCTTTAAAACCAGGAGGTTGTTCAACATAAACTTCCTCATTTATAAAACTATTTAAAAATACACTTTTAACATCCATTTGAAATAAATTAAAATTCATATGATATGCAAATGCAAGTAGTAGCCTAATGGCTTCTAATCTAGCAACAAGTGCAAAGGTTTCATCAAAATCTATACATTCTTCCTGATTATATCCTTTTGCAACTAATCTTGCCTTATTTCTAATTACCAAGCCATTTTCATCCAATTTATTTCTAAAAACCCATTTAGATCCTATTATAGGGTGATTTTTAGGTCTATCTACTAGAGTCCAAACTTGGTTCCTAGTGAATTGGTTTAACTCTTCATGCATTGCTAACATCCAATAACTATCTTTCTCAGCTTCCTCTATAGTTTTAGGTTCTATATGAGATACAAATGAAAGATGATTATTGATATTTCTCAGTGATGATCTAGTCCTTACACCTTGAGATGGATCACCTATGATTAGGTCTTTAGGATGACCATAAGCATATCTCCAATCTCTAGGTAGATCTTTATCATTATGAGCAGTATCAATACCATCATCCTTAGGTGAGTCATCATCCTTAGCTTCAGGTTCTTGATCTGAAGATACATTTAATTTTTCAATACCTCTTTCAATCAAAGATGTATCTTCCTCATCATCAATTTTATCTGAACTTGATGCTAAAGATTCATCAAACACAATATGAATGGATTCTTCTACAACTAAGCTTCTCTTATTAAAACTCTATATGCCTTACTAGATGTAGAATATCCTAGGAAAATACCTTCATCAGACTTTGCATCAAATTTCCAAGATTATCCTTTCCATTATTATGAATAAAGCATTTACAACCAAATGCATAAAAATAACCTAAAATTGGTTTCCTATTATGCTATAGTTCATAGGGAGTCTTCTTAAAGATAGGTCTAATCATGGCTCTATTTAGGATGTAACATGCTGTGTTTATAGCTTCCGCCCAAAAATATTTGGAAGTTGGCTTTCACATAGCATGATACGGGCCATTTCTTCTAAAGTCCTATTCTTCCTTTCTACAACTCTATTTTATTGAGGTGTTCTAGGTGCTGAAAAGTTATGATGTATGCCTTTTTCAAAACAGAATTTTTCAAATAAGTGATTTTCAAATTCAGTTCCATGATCACTTCTAATAGACACTATGGTAGTGTTTTTCTCATTTGTGACTTTCTTAACAAATTTCAGGAATATTGAGAAAGTCTCATCTTTGTGAGCCAAAATATTACCCAAGTGAATCTAGAGTAATCATCTACTATCACTGTTGGCCCAGATGGCAACCCAAGAGGGGGGGGTGAATTGGGTTCTTAAAAATTTAAGACTTTTTGAAATGTTTTTTAAAAGATGTGCAAGTGAGAAATTAACTATAAACAATGCACAAACAGAATATAAGAGAGATAGAGAAAGAGACAAATGACACGGCAAACACAAGATTTTATAGTGGTTCGGTGCAACCAACACCTACGTCCACTCCCAAGATTCACTTGGGTCCACACTATAATCTTCTAGATTACAGCGAGTTGTTTTACAAGCTCACAACTCAAACTTGTTGTTTTTCCGGGATCACAACGAACCCAGCTGGTTTTACACGGGCTCACCAGCACAAAAACCCTAACCCAAGCTTAACCAAGCTTGAACCGAGGTAAAACTACCTCCTCTAGTTCAATCCCCCAGATTGAACTAGGCACAAACAAAATAAGTATTGTTTTTGAAATACAAAGCTCCTCAATGAGCAAATATACAAATTAAGAATAACAAGGTTTAGAAAAGCCTGATTTGTAGATTGGTTGGCTTTTGAGCTTTTCTTCTTTTCTTCTTTTCTTCTTCTCCTTGCTGGATTGAATCAAGCCTCAGCTCCGATTCTTCACAGTTGAAGCAGTTGAGAAGAGTTGAAAAGCAAGAAACGAATCTCCTTTCTCCAAGTTGGGAAATCCACCAAGACTTTGATTTGAACGCTTTGGATTCCTCTTGAGCTTTTTGGAGTGGAGTGGATTTGAGCTAGAAGGTTTTCCTCTTAAGATTCAAGCTCTCGGATTTTTGAAATGGGATTTGTCTATCTCAGATTTTCTCTCTTTTTCTTTCTTTTTTCCGTTCTTTTTTTGAACAATAGTCTTCCCTTTTTATAGATTTCTTTCACACCATTTTTGGAAGAAAACTATCCGTTGGAGTGTACCTTGTATCAAAATATATCCGTTAGAAATAAGGTAAAATAGAAATATTACCGTTAGAGCTGATCTGGCAACTTGATTTTTCGTTCCAGGTGGGTTGGAGTCGACTCTAACTTTTCTGGAGTCGGCTCTAGCTCGAGGCATTTCAAAACGATATTTCTGGAGTCGTCTCTGGCTTTTCTGGGGTCGACAAGAAACTTTTCCGGAGTCGACTCTAACTTACCCGGAGTCGACTCTAGGTCGGGGCCAGAAAAATCGACTTTCTGCTTCTTCTGTGAGAGTCGACTCTAACAGTCTCGGAGTCGACTCTAA
This sequence comes from Calamus simplicifolius, assembly GCA_900491605.1. Classification (NCBI taxonomy): domain Eukaryota; kingdom Viridiplantae; phylum Streptophyta; class Magnoliopsida; order Arecales; family Arecaceae; genus Calamus; species Calamus simplicifolius. Next base: position 296,099 of record UESW01004890.1, on the reverse strand, counting down.
CGTCCGTGCCAGTTCCGGAGTCGGCTCTGTGATTCTCGGAGTCGACTCTAATGTCTGCAATTCTTACCTAGACATTAGATTCGATCCAGAACACTATGTAACTCCTGATTTTGATCATTCAATAGTCTTATAATCTGAAACACTAAATCAAAATCATCAGAGCCTTCAAAGTTATACTCAATAGTTTTGTTAATCATCAAAATCATCAATTGGGTCAACAATCTCCCCCTTTTTGATGATAACAAAAACTTTGAGTATATGCATTCAAAAATTCAATCAAACTAAGGATTATAGTCATTTTGAACTTAAACATTTGAAATTGAAGGTTTTGATGCCAATGTTCAAAGTAAACTTTAAAATTGTGCATGAGTTCAATATAATCCATCAATTATGAATATTTAATCTTAATGTGCATAAAATTGCAATTGAGCTTTTTGTTAAGCTCCCCCTGCATTGAATAGCTCCCCCTATATATAAGCATCAAATTTTAACTGATTAACATTTCAAGTCATTTTGCATAAACAATTATTCTCCCCCTTTCTTTCTTTCTTTATGCATATATAACCATTCTTTCATTAAAATTTTTAAGGCATATTCAATATTCATATTCAATCTTTCTTTGCATACAACCAATTATTCAATTTCTTTCTTTGCATATTCAATCATCTCAACCATCTCTCCCCCTTTTTTGTTATCAGCAATAAGGAGAGTATTAGATAAAGAAAGTTATTAAAAAAATTGTAGACTCAATAAAGCATAGGGATCCAAGCAATCAATATTTGAAAATGTGAAATTGCATTTCATAAGCAAGAACCATTACATTAGTTGATTCATTACATTTCAAAATGAAATACATTAGATATTCAAAAACTTCCTAAGTACAAACTATCAAAATCAAAATCAAGGTCAGATGTGTTTGAATACAATTTTCTTCAGATGACCTATGATTTCCATTACATCATCCTTTTGTGATTTCTTAAAGTTTTCAAGGCAAGCTTCGATTTGAGAGACTGCAAGGTCAATGTCCTTCTTCAATTGACCCGTTGCATGAACATAAGATCCTGATCCATCAGCAATGCCTTCCATCCTTTCGAAGATTTTGTGAAGCTCAGCACCAAAGGATTCAACAGAATTGCCTAAGGTAAAGGATATCATGTCCAGTCTCGAATTTAAGTTCTTCCTTCAACTGATTAAAGTCTTCTTTTAATTTTAGAAATTTCTTGAGATCTCTGACTATCATACTCAGCAAGCAAACCTCTTAACTGATCAAGTTGTTCATCAGAGAATCTCCCAGAATTTGTTATAGGCTGATGTGGAGGTGAGGGAATAGAACTAGGTCCGGCCTCTGAAGGTCCAGCTGAAGAAGGTCCCGCAATAGATGGATCAGGGACAGATGGTCCCTCAGTGGATGGTCCGGGATGTCTTCTACTCTGGTTTCTCTGCTCTATCTCTTTCTGCTCTTTCTCTCTTCCTCCTTCATCCAAACACCATTAATTTCTTGAAGCCCATCGATGAATAGTAGATATGCTATAATAATCAGTGTGTCTCAGTTTTCTTAAAGGTTCATTTCCATAATGAGCACACCTTGGCTTCTAAAGATAGTGTCAGAATCATACCGTATGGCAGTGTTGATCTCTTCTTTGTAGCTGCCTCTGCCATGTATCCAATCATCATGCCAGCTAAATTGACTGGCCTTCCAGTAATTATGCAGTCCATCAACAGAACGTCTCGCTCCGAGACATACTCGAATCTACCAATTTTTGGAAATAAGATTCTTCCACAGATATTATGTAGTAATCTGAGTTCTAGATTCAACTGATTTGCAAAGATTTCTTCAAACTCAGTCACATCTCTCCCTAGCATTCTTGTCAATGCTCCACTTCTATCCTCATGTTGATATTCCATTAATCCGATTGTGGGCATTTCTAATAAATTTCCAAGAATCTCAGAGGTTATTGTCACTCTTGTTCCTCTTACTATGCTTATTAATCCACCTTCTCCTCTGCTTAATCCGTTGTAAAACTCTCTTACTAAGCTGGATAAGTGGGTATATCAAGTGAGCAATTTTTCCCATCCCATTTCCTTCAAATTTCTTCCAATAGAGAAACCTTCCGATTCAAATAAATCAAAATTACTTTTCTCCCAGTGGTAATGGTCTTACCGGCTAAATGATCAACCTTGGGTGAAGATGGTGAAGGAGGGAATCCTCTTGAGTGGCCGAAGAGGAAGAAGGCGAGGGTTGCCTCCGAACAGTGCGTCTCTTCGTTGGAACGGATGCTCCACCGACGAATCCGCGCCTCTTAGGTGCCATTGAGAAGATTGGAAGATTAATCAAGGGTTTTGAGTAGATTGGGGAAGTTGGAAAGGCTTTGGAGTTTTTGGATAGGTTTAGGAGACGAATGGAATGATTGGGGGTCGACTCCGCCTTTTTATTTTTGACCTAGCTCGACTTAGAGTCGACTCCCGAAAACTGGGTGTCGGCTCCGAACCAGAAAATCTGTCAGCGCTCGTATTAGAGTCGGCTCCACAAAAGCCAGAGTCGGCTCTAATCGCTTAGACAGAACATCAAAAACTCAGGTGTCGACTCCACAAACTGTCAGAGTCGACTCTAACAGTTTCAGAGATAAAAAATTAAGTTTCAAGGATTTGAAACTATTCAAATTAATCATCAAATTATAGATTAATGTTCTTTAGCAATTGGGGAAACAATGAATCAAGATCTAGATAGATTTCCTTATTGAAATATCAAGATTTTTCAAGAAAATGATGAAATCTAGATAGATGTCCTTAAGAGTTTCAGAAAACTATTCCAAAGGATCACAAACTCCTAATTCTCCTCTAAGATAACAAAATCTCTCTTCACTTAAGGGTTTTGTTAATATATCTGCAAGTTGTTCTTCAGTATTCACATAATCAAGACAAATTTCATTATTGGCTACATGTTCTCTTATAAAGTGATATCTTATTTCAATATGCTTTGTTCTTGAATGTTGAATTGGATTTTTAGTTAGATTTATTGCACTTGTATTATCACATCTTATAGGTGTCTTATCAAGTGTGATACCATAGTCTTCAAGTTGTCTCTTAATCCATAGGATTTGAGCACAGCAACTTCCAGCTGCAACATATTCTGCTTCCGCAGTAGATAATGCAACCGAATTTTGCTTTTTGCTAAACCATGAGATTAAGTTACTTCCTAAAAATTGGCATGCACCACTTGTGCTTTTTCTATCTAACTTGCATCCAGCATAATCAGAATCAGAGTATGCAATCAGATTTAATGTGGAGTCTCTAGAATACCATAAACCTACATTTTTTGTTCCACTTAAGTATCTTAGTATTCTTTTAACAGCTATTAAGTGTGATTCTTTAGGTTCTGATTGAAATCTAGCACATAACATACAGAAAACATAATATCTGGTCTACTTGCAGTTAAATAAAGAAGGGATCCGATTATACCTCGATAATACTTTTGATCAACCTTTTACCTTCTTCATCTTTGTCCAGCTTGCATGAAGGACTCATTGGTGTTCCGAGGGGTTTAATTGATTCCATACCAAACTTCTTTAGAATTTCTCTTGTGTACTTTGTTTGGTTGATAAAGATTCCCTCTTTGCTTTGTTTGATTTGGAGTCCAAGGAAGAAGTTGAGTTCTCCCATCATGCTCATTTCAAATTCTCCCTGCATTAACTTAGCAAATTCTTGACATAGAGAATCGTTAGTAGCACCAAAACAATGTCATCAACATATATTTGTACTACAAGTAAATCTTTATCTTTTCTTTTCAAAAATAATGTTTTATCAACATTTCCTCTTGTGAAATCATTTTCAATAAAAATTTACTTAGTCTATCATACCAAGCTCTAGGTGCTTGTTTCAAACCATATAAAGCTTTGTGCAATTTAAAAACGTGATTTGAAAATTCATGATCTTCAAAACCTGGTGGTTGTTCAACATAAACTTCTTCATTTATAAATCCATTTAAAAATGCACTTTTAACATCCATTTGAAATAAGTTAAATTCATATGACATGCAAATGCAAGTAAAAGTCTAATGGCTTCTAATCTAGCTACAGGTGCAAAGGTTTCATCAAAATCAATACCTTCTTCTTGATTATATCCTTTTGCAACTAATCTAGCTTTGTTTCTAATTACTATGCCATTTTCATCTAGTTTATTTCTAAAAACCCATTTTGATCCTATTACTGAATGATTTTTAGGTCTTTCCACTAATGTCCATACATTATTTCTAGTGAATTGATTTAATTCTTCTTGCATAGCTAACATCCAATTATTATCTTTTTCAGCTTCTTCAATAGTTTTAGGTTCAATTTGAGAAACAAATGCAAGATGATTACTAATATTTCTCATATATGATCTAGTTCTTATTCCTTGAGATGGATCACCTATAATCAATTCCTTGGGATGACTATAAGCATATCTCCAATCTCTTGGTAGATCTATATCATTATGATTATTATATCATCATCCTTAGGTGAATCATTATCTTTAGCTTCTTGTTCATGATCTGAAGATACATCAATATTAAGTTTTTCAAGATCTTTTTCAATTATGTTTGTATCTTCCTCATCATCAATCTTTTTGGAACTTGATGCTAAAGATTCATCAAAAACTACATGAATGGATTCTTCAACAACTAAGGTTTTCTTGTTAAATACTCTATATGCTTTACTAGTTGTTGAATAACCTAAGAATATTCCTTCATCAGATTTTGCATCAAATTTACCTAAGTTGTTTTTACCATTATTATGAATAAAACATTTACATCCAAATGCATGAAAGTATTTTATATTGGGTTTTCTTTCATTCCATAATTCATAAGGTGTTTTCTTTAAGATTGGTCTTATTAAGGCTCTATTTAGGATGTAACATGCTGTGTTAATAGCTTCCGCCCAAAAGTATTTGGGAGTTTACTTTCACATAGCATGGTACGGGCCATGTCTTCTAGAGTCCTATTTTTCCTTTCAACTACACCATTTTGTTGTGGGGTCCTAGGGTGCAGAAAAATTATGATTAATACCATTTTCATTGCAAAAACTTTCAAATAAGTGATTTTCAAATTCAGTTCCATGATCACTTCTTAGAGATACTATGGTAGTGTTTTTCTCATTTGTGACTTTCTTGAAGAATTTCAGGAATATCGAGAAAGTCTCATCTTTGTGAGCTAAAAACATTACCCAAGTAATCTAGAGTAATCATCTACAATCACAAGACCATATTTCTTTCCTCCTAGACTTGTGGTTCTAGTTGGTCCAAAAAGGTCCATGTGAAGTAGCTCTAATGGCCTAGAAGTTGAAACAACATTTTTAGATTTGAAAGAACTTCTAGTTTGTTTTCCAAATTGACATGCATCACATATTTTGTTGTTTTCAAAATCTAGTTTAGGTAACCTTTAACTAAATCCATTTTAATTAGTTTTGAAATAAGGTGTGTGCTTGCATGACCTAATCTACGATGCCACAACCAACAATTTCATTTATATTAGCATTGTCAGCAATAAGCAATGATATTCAGATAATTTTTCTAGTCAACCAAGTAAACATTGCCATGTCTATAACCAGTAAAAACAATGCTATTATCAATAGAATTAGTTACAGTGCATATAGAAGATTTAAATGAAACATTAAAGTTTTATCACATAATTGGCTTATACTAATTAATTATGCTTTCAAACCATCAACATAAAGTACATTATCAATAAATGTAGATGGAGTTATGCGAACTTTACCAAGGCCCATAATTTGACCTTTACCGTTATCGCCAAACGTAACAACTCCACCTTTCTTTTCTTCCAGGGTGATGAATTCATCTTTGTCACCCGTCATATGTCTTGAGCAGCCACTATCAAGGTACCACTTTTTCTTTGATCTTTTGGCTACAAGACATTCCTGCAACATAATTTAAACTTTATGTTTAGGTACCCAAGCTTTCTTGGGTCCTTCATGGTTAGTAGCAATAAAAATTGTTCCTTTCGGAACCCATATTTTCTTTCCTTTAATATTTAATTTTTATTATTACTTAGTTTTGCATTCAAAAGATTTATGTCCTTTTTGATTACATTTAAAACAAGTAATATTACTTTGGTTAGCTTTTACAAAAATATTTTTCAATGATTTTTGTTTTCTAAATGTGTTATACCCTAAACCTGCTTTGTCAAAAACTGCTTTTTGACTATCTAAAATCATATTTAGTTTAGTTGAGCTTAGAGTAAATTTCTCAACAATGTCTTTATACTTTTTAACATCTTTCTTTAGAAAATCATTTTCATTAGAGATTGATTCTTTTCTTTAATTAGATTTTATTTCAGATTTAATCAAATCAATCTTATAATCATTCTTTTCATTAAGAATTTTTTTTTAAATCTTTAACTACAAGATTTAATTCATTTTTCTCTTTAATTAAATTTAAGTTTTCAGTTTTCAAAGATTTGTGTTTCTTTTTCAAAGCCTTGAAATCAATCATCAATTCATTAAAGCTTCAAACATTTCATCAAAAGTAAATTCATCATCGGGGGTTTCGGAACTTACCTCTTCGTTGTCGTCCGCCATGAAGCAAACATTTGCAACTTCCTTTTTGTTCTTCTTCGGAAGAAGATTCACTGTCAGTCCAAGTTGCCATGTAGCCTTTTTCTTTTTCTTATAGGCCTTCTTAAGTAAAGGACATCATATCTAAAGTGCCCTGGCTTTTTACACTCATAACATACTAAGGGCTCTTTCTCTTTTCCTTGTCCTTGTCCTTTTTCTTATCTTTTCTTTTTCTCCTTCCATTTTTGCTCCAAATTTCTTCTTGTGGAAGGGCCTCCTTCTTTCATAAACTTCTTGAATTTTTGCAAGAGAGCAGTCTCATCATCATCATCCTCTTCATCATCGCTGCTGCTCTCTTCCTTTTGCAGCTTTGAGGGCAATGGTTTCTTCTTTCTTGACTCTCCTCAACATGCTGTTTCATTGAAGCTCATGGTCATTAGGATCCTAGAAGCTCCTCCAAGGTAGGATGTTGAGTCCTTTGCTTCTTGGATGGCTGTCACTTTGGCTTCCCAAGTCTTGGTAGTGACCTAAGAATTTTGCGAACAAGCTCAGAGTTAGTATATACTTTTCCAAGACTTTTCAAACCATTCACAATATCAGTGAATCTAGTGAACATGCATGTGATGGTTTCAGTTTGTTCCATGGTAAATAATTCATATTTATGAACCAAAATATTTATTTTGATTCTTTTACTTGGTTTGTTCCTTCATGGTTATTTCCAACCTATCCCAAATTTCTTTTGCGGAATTACATGTTGAGATTCGGTTGAATTCATTAGAGTCTAAGGAACAATATAAATATTAATGGCTTTAGCATTTAATTGTGCCATTCTCCTATCATTATCATTCCAATCCCTTTCGGGCTTAGGAACAATAGTGCCATCAATAACGTGTGTGGGTGTACTAGGTCCATTATTATTACTCCCCACAATTCATAGTCAGAAGCTTGAATGAATATTCTCATTCTAGCTTTCCAATATGAATAGTTGGTTCCATTAAATAAAGGAGGTCTATTCGTAGAATGACCTTCAGCAAAACATGAACCACTTTGTGTTGCCATAAGGATCTTTAGCCCTTGATCGTGAGATCAAATTCTAAATGAGCACTTGCTCTGATACCAATTGTTGGCCCAGATGGCAACCCAAGAGGGGGGGGTGAATTGGGTTCTTAAAAATTTAAGCCTTTTTGAAATAGTTTTTTAATCAAGATGTGCAAGTGAAGAAATTAACTATAAAATGCACAAACAGAAATATAAGAGAGATAGAGTAGAGACAAATGAGCACGGCAAACACAAAGATTTTATAGTGGTTCGGTGTATCCAACACCTACGTCCACTCCCAAGATTCACTTGGGTCCACACTATAATCTCCTAGATTACAGCCGAGTTGTTTTACAAGCTCACAACTCAAACTTGTTGTTTTTCCGGGATCACAACGAACCCCGGTTTTACCGGGCTTACCAGCACAAAAACCCTAACCCAAGCTTAACCAAGCTTGAACCGAGGTAAACTACCTCCTCTAGTTCAATCCCCCAGATTGAACTAGGCACAAACAAATAAGTATTGTTTTTGAAATACAAAGCTCCTCAATGAGCAAATATACAAATTAAGAATAACAAGGTTTAGAAAAGCCTGATTTGTAGATTGGTTGGCTTTTGAGCTTTTCTTCTTTTCTTCTTTTCTTCTTCTCCTTGCTGGATTGAATCAAGCCTCAGCTCCGATTCTTCACAGTTGAAGCAGTTGAGAAGAGTTGAAAAGCAAGAAACGAATCTCCTTTCTCCAAGTTGGGAAATCCACCAAGACTTTGATTTGAATGCTTTGGATTCCTCTTGAGCTTTTTGGAGTGGAGTGGATTTGAGCTAGAAGGTTTTCCTCTTAAGATTCAAGCTCTCGGATTTTTGAAATGGGATTTGTCTATCTCAGATTTTCCCTCTTTTTTCTTCTTTTTCCGTTCTCTTTTTTTGAACAATAGTCTTCCCTTTTTATAGATTTCTTTCAACCATTTTTGGAAGAAAACTATCCGTTGGAGTGTACCTTGTATCAAAATATATCCGTTAGAAATAAGGTAAAATAGAAATATTACCGTTAGAGCTGATCTGGCAACTTGATTTTTCGTTCCAGGTGGGTTGGAGTCGACTCTAACTTTTCTGGAGTCGGCTCTAGCTCGAGGCATTTAAAACGATATTTCTGGAGTCGTCTCTGGCTTTTCTGGGGTCGACAAGAAACTTTTCCGGAGTCGACTCTAACTTACCCGGAGTCGACTCTAGGTCGGGGCCAGAAAAATCGACTTTCTGCTTCGTCTGTGAGAGTCGACTCTAACAGTCTCGGAGTCGACTCTAACGTCCGTGCCAGTTCCGGAGTCGGCTCTGTGATTCTCGGAGTCGACTCTAATGTCTGCAATTCTTACCTAGACATTAGATTCGATCCAGAACACTATGTAACTCCTGATTTTGATCATTCAATAGTCTTATAATCTGAAACACTAAATCAAAATCATTAGAGCCTTCAATAGTTATACTCAAGTAGTTTTGTTAATCATCAAAATCATCAATTGGGTCAACAATCACTAGACCATATTTCTTTCCTCCTAGACTTGTGGTTCTAGTAGGTCCAAAAAGGTCCATGTGTAGCAGCTCTAGTGGCCTAGTAGTTGAAACAATATTCTTAGATTTGAAAGAAGTTCTTGTTTATTTTCCAAATTGACATGCATCACAGATTCGATTATTTTCAAAATTTAAGCTAGGAATACCTTTAACTAGATCCATTTTCAATAGTTTAGAAATTAGGTGTGTGCTTGCATGACCTAATCTATGGTGCCATAGCCAACCAATCTCATTCATCTTAGCATTATTAGCTACTAAGCAATGATTACTTGGAGATAAATTACTCAAATCAATTAAGTACACATTGCCATAAAGTTTACCAACAAGAATAATGCTATTATCAATGGGATTAGTAACAGTGCAAACAGAAGCTTTAAAGGAAACTTTGAAACCTTTATCATACAGTTGGCTAATACTTATCAAATTATGTTTAAGTCCATTGACATATAAAACATTATCAATATGAGTAGATGGAGTAATTTGAATCTTACCAATACCCATGATATGGCCTTGACCATTATCACCAAAAGTAACTACTCCGCCTCTTTTTGATTCAAGGGTGATGAATTGATCTTTGTCACCCATCATGTGTCTTGAGCAACCACTATCCAGATACCATTTTCTTTTCAGTCTGATGGCAGCAAGACACTCCTGCAAAACATTCATGTCTTAATTTTAGGTACCCAAGCCTTCTTGGGTCCTTCATGGTTAGATGCATTAAATATTGTTCCTTTGGGAACCCAAATCATCTTTCTTTTATTATGTGGAGATTTACACATATAAGATTTATGTCCTTTGTTTCCACATTTAAAAGAAGTAATATTTGATGATTTTTCAGCATGTATAAAAATATTTTTTAAAGATTTTTGCTTTTTAAGTGGATTATATCATAATCCATCTTTATCAAGATAGCTTTTTGATTGTCCAAAATCATATTAAGTTTGATAGAGCTCAAAGTAAATTTATCAACTATAGGTTTAAGTCTATCAACTTCATTTTTCAAGCTTTCATTTTCTTTCATCAAAACATCTTTTTCTACAACATGCTTTTCATTTTCTAAGGATAAATTTTGCATTTGATTTTTTAGATTTTTGTTCTTTGAACTTAAGTTTGCAAAATCATCCATTAATTCATAAAAAGCACTATGCAATTCATCGAAAGTAAAATCATCAAGAAAACTCAGACTTACCTCATCATTGTCCGCCATGAAGCATAGATTGACCATTTCACTCTTTTCTTCCTCTTCGAAACTTGAGCTTTCTGAATCACTCCATGTGGCCATCATTATTTTCTTTTGAATTTTCAGATGCCTTTCTTTAGTTGTGGGCATTCAGATTTAAAATGACCCGACTTTTTACATTCAAAACAAATAACTTCTTTTTCTTTGCCCTTGTCCTCATCTTTTCTTGCAAAGGGCCTTTTCTTTTCAAACTTCTTCTTCTTCATGATTTTTTTAAATTTTCTTGTGATGAGTGCCATGTCCTCATCATCACTTTCATCTTCAGATTCATGAGGCCCTTCCATATATTTAGAAACCTTAAGAGCCATAGTCCTCTTCTTCTTTGACTCATCATCATCAACATGTTGCTTAATTTGAAGCTCATGAGTCATCAAGGATCCCAATAATTCTTCCAGGGGTAGGGTACTTAGATCTTTTGCCTCTTGTATTGCAGTCACTTTAGCTTCCCAAGTCCTAGGCAAAGAACGTAAAACCTTTCTCACAAGATTAGAATTATCATAAGATTTACCAAGGCTTTTTAAACCATTAACTATATCAGTAAATCTTGTAAACATATCAGTAATAGATTCACATGCATCCATCTTAAACAATTCATACTTATGAACTAGCATGTTAATCTTGGATTCCTTGACTTGATTTGTTCCCTCATGGGTAACCTCAAGTCTATCCTAGATTTTCTTAGCAGAAATGCAAATAGATATACGATTGAATTCATTTGCATCTAATGAGCAGTATAAAACATTCATTGCTTTGGCATTAAGTTGTGCCAATTTTTTATCATGTTCATCCCATTCCGTTTCCGGTTTAGGAATCTCCATGCCATTAACTCTAGCAGTGGGTGTGTGTGGTCTATTGACTATAATGCTCCATAGATCATAGTCAAGTGCTTGAATGAAGATTTTCATTCTAGCCTTTCAATAACCATAGTTTAATCCATTAAACAAGGGTGGTCTATTTGTAGATTGGCCTTCGGAAAAAGATGAACCAGCTTGAGTTGCCATGTGGATCTTTGACTCTTGATCGTTAGATCAAATCAAATGAGCACTAGCTCTGATACCAATTGTTGGTCCAGATAGCAACCCAAGAGGGGGGGGGTGAATTGGGTTTTTTCAAAAATTTAAACTCTTTTGAAAATAAACCCCAGCGAAAATAAAACTTAGATTCGTACATATTAAAACAGAATATGCACAAATAGAAAATTTAAAGATAATGAGACAATCACGGCAAACACAGAAGATTTTATAGTGGTTCGGTGTACCTACACCTACGTCTACTCCCAAGTATCTCTTGGGTCCACACTATAATCAATCTGATTACAGCAGAGTTGTTTTGCAAGCTCACAACTTGAACTTGTTGTTTTCCAGGGTGCACAACGAACCCAGCTGGTTTTCAAGGCTCACCAGCACAAAACCTTACACCACAAGCAAACTCTTGCACAAGGCTAACAGCCTCAATGGAATCAATCCTCCGATTGACCCAGCAAACAATAATCGTTTTTACAAAACAAAAGCTCCTCCAATGAGCAAATATACAATGATAAAACATGAAATAAAGAGATAGAAATCAAAGCCTGATTTGCAGATCTTGGTGGCTTGCTTCTTCTCTTCTCTTGGGTGGATCTTCCTTTAGAATGCTCTTGAAGCTGAAGATCGGAAAACTAGGGCTTCCTTTTTTTCTTAAGATTTCTTCAAAATGAAGCTATGAAAGCTTGGAATCTCTCTATTTTCTTTTGGGGAATCAGTATGATCTTTCCTCTCGAATCTTCTCTCTTTTCTTTTCTGATGGATTTCAAAGATTTGTCTCTATTTTTTCTTTTTGTCTCTCTTATTTTCGGATGCAGCAAACCCTCTTCTTATAGATCAGTATAATCCATAAATAGTTTAAAACTATCCGTTAGAAACAAGTATAAGAAGGATTAGATCCATAAATAGCAATAGCCATTGGAATTAAAAAGATAAAAGTAAAGTTTAGAGTCGTTCTGACAGTTCTGGAGTCACGTCTGATATTCTGGAGTCGGCTCTAACTTTTCTGGAGTCGGCTCTAAATCAAAAATCTCCAAATTGCTTGAACTGGAGTCGTCTCTGGCTTTTCTGGGGTCGACACAAAAAACTTCTGGAGTCGACTCTAACAGTCCCGGAGTCGACTCTAAGTCATGGCCAGAAAAACCATTGTTCTATCTTTTCTATTGGAGTTGGCTCTAACAGTCCGGGAGTCGACTCTAAGTCTGTAACATTTTTCGAAGTCGACTCTGCGATTCCATATATCGACTCTAATGTCTGCAATCTTACCTTGACATTATATTCGAACTAGAATTTGATTTTTCTTGTGATTTTGATTAATAAATCATATCATAAACTAAAAAATTAAACCAAAATTATTAGTAACTTCAAATGTCATACTCAAATAGTTTTGTTAATCATCAAAATCAACAATTGGGTCAACAATCTCCCCTTTTTGATTATAATAAAAACTTTGAGTATATGCATTAAAAATTTATTTAAATTAAGAATTATAGACATTGTTAAAGCTTTAAAACTTCCTAACAGAGAATTTGATGCCAATTTTCAAAATGAATCAAAAGAGATACTTGAGTTCTATTATAAACATCAATCAAGATAATTTAACTTTACGTAGGAAATTATTAAGCTGCCCCTGCATTGAATAACTCCCCCTATGTAAATAAACTGAAATCGATTGATACAAATTGATTAGAATTTATAAATCTCAAAATTTCTCTCCCCTTTTTTTGATATGCCAAAAGATTGAAATCTTATATTCCTTTAATCTTATATTCTTCCATTCTTATTTCTTTTATGCATATACAATTTTCTTCTTCCCCTTTTTTGTTATCAGCAATAAGGTGAATTTAAAAACAATAAAGAAGGTTATCAGAGCGGGGGTAATTGGTTCTCATAGACAAATTTGCAATAAAAGGATAATTGTATTTCAATGCAAGATTCATTACATGTATCAATTCAAGTATATTCTCAGAAAAGTAACATATTCAAGTGTATCCATAGTAAACCAAAATTCCTAGATACAAGCTATCGAAGTAAAGAAAGCTAGAAATCCTAAGATACAAACTATGATAAGACAGGATATCAAAATCAAATATGCTTGTAAACAATTTTCTTCAAATGTCCAATCATTTCCATAATTTCATCTTTTTGGTCTTTCTTAAATTTTTCAAGACAAGCTTCAACTTGAGCGACAGCAATATCAAGATCTTTCTTCAACTGACCAGTAGCATCTAAATAGACTCTTGATACATCTGCTATCCCTTCTAGTCTTTCAAAAATCTTTTGAAGCTCAGATGACATGGCATTCACTGATTTATCCAAAGTAGAACCTATCATGTCAAGCTTAGCAGAAATCAATTTCATTTCACTTCTCATATTCGAATCATGCTCAGTCAGTAGGGCTCTGAGCTGATCAAGCTGCTCCTCTGAAAATCTTCCAGATACCAAGGCTGACTGATATGGAGGTGAAGGATGAGTGCTCGGTCCAGCCTCTAAAGGTCCAGCAGTAGATGGTCCAGGAATATCCTCTGCTCTAGCCTCCTCAGCTCTAACTTCCTCTGCTCTGGTCTCTTGTCCTCTTTTTATCCAAACATTATTCTCTTTTCTGAAGCCCATGCGGTGAATTGTAGAGACACTGTAGTAATCAGTGTGCCTTAACTTCCTTAGTGGCTCATTATCCATTATTAGCACACCTTGGCTTCTAAAAATAAATGTCAGAATCATACCGTATGGTAGTGTTGATCTCTTCTTAGTTGCTGCTTCTGCCATATAGCCAATCATCATACCAGCCAAATTAACAGGCCTTCCAGTAATGATACAGTCCATCAACAGGATATCTCGTTCCGAAACATATTCAAACCTTTCAATTTTAGGAAACAAGATTCTTCCATAAATATTGTGAAGTAATCTGAGTTCCAAATTTAGTTGATTAGCCATGACTTCTTCAAACTCAGATACTTCTCTCCCTAACATCCTAGATAGGGCACCTCCTCTATCATCATGTTGATACTCAACTAGTCAATAGTAGGCATCTCCAATAAATTTTCAAGAATCTCGGCTGTGATTATCACTTTGGTTCCTCTTACAAAACTCACTAATCCTCCCTCTCCTCTACATAAATCATTATAAAATTCTCTCACAAGGGCAGGGTACGTAGGAACATCTAAAGAGCAAACTTTCTCCCATCCCATTTCCTTCAATAATCGACCAATAGCAAAGCCCTCCGAAGCAAATAAATCGAAATCTACTTTCCTTCCAGTTGTAATGGCCTTACCCGCTAATTGATCTACCCGTGGAGAAGATGGTGAAGGTGGAGAAGCATCTTGGGTGGCGGATGATGAAGACGATGAGGGTTGCCTACGAATTGTCCTTTTTCTTGTGGGAACGGTCGAACTTCCAACAATCACACGCTTCTTAGGAGCCATTGGATTCGATTGGAATGAGTTATTGAGAGACTTGAGGGGTTTGGAGTAGTTGGAATCGGTTTGGAATGGTTTGAGAAAGGGTTTAGGAGACGATAGGGTCGTTTGGGTGTCAGACTCCGCTTTTTTATTTTGACCTAGTTTCACTTAGAGTCGACCCCGCAAAACGAGGTGTCGGCTCCGGACTAGAAAATCTGTTAGCGCCCGAATTATAGTCAGCTCTACAGAAGCCGGAGTCGGCTCTAATTGCCCAGATAGAACATCAAAATATGAAGGTGTCGACTCCACAAATTGCAGGTGTCGACTCCTCAATAGTTTCAGTGAAAAATTCGAATTTCAAGGATATGAAACTAATCAAATTAATCAATAAATTCTAGATAAATGTTCCTTATCAATTGGGGAAACAATGAATCAAATTTCTAGATAAATTTTCTTATTGGACATAGAGGATTTTCAAGAAATTAATAAAGTCTAGATAGTTATTGTCCTTAAGAGTTTCAGAAAATCATTCTAAAGGATCACAAACTCCTAATTCTCCTCTAAGATAACAAAATCTTTTCTCACTCAAAGGTTTGGTAAAAATATCAGCTAATTGATCATTAGTATTAACATAATCAAGATAAATATCATTATTAGCTACATGTTCTCTAATAAAGTGATGTCTAATTTCAATGTGTTTAGTTCTTGAATGTTGAATTAGATTCTTAGTTAGATTGATGGCACTAGTGTTATCACATCTAATAAGAATTTTATCAAGTGTGATACCATAATCTTCAAGTTGTCGCTTAATCCAAAGGATTTTAGCACAGCAACTTTCAGCTGCAACATACTCTGCCTCAGCAGTGGATAATGCAACCGAATTTTGCTTCTTGCTAAACCAAGAGATTAAGTTACTTCCTAAAAGTTGGCATGCTCCACTTGTACTCTTTCTATCTAATTTACAACCAGCATAGTCAGAATCAAAATAAGCAATCAATTTTAAGGTTGAGTCTCTAGAATACCATAATCCTACATTTTTAGTTCCATTTAAGTATCTAAAGATTCTTTTAACAGCAATAAATGTGATTCTTTAGGATTAGATTGATATCTTGCACATAGACAAACAAAAACATAATATCTGGCCTACTTGCAGTTAGGTAAAGAAGTGATCCGATCATACCTCGATAATGCTTCTGATCTACTTTCTTACCTTTTTCATCTTTGTCCAGCTTGCATGAAGGACTCATTGGCGTACCAAGAAGTTTAGCAGATTCCATACCAAACTTCTTGAGTATTTTCCTTGTGTACTTTGTTTGGTTGATGAAAATCCATGCTTTCTCTTGTTTGATTTGAAGTCCAAGGAAGAAGTTGAGTTCTCCCATCATGCTCATCTCGAATTCTCCCTGCATTAACTTAGTAAATTCTTGACAAAGGAGATTGTTAGTAGCACCAAATATAATGTCATCAACGTAAATTTGAACAATTAATAAATCCTTTTTTTTCTTTTTAAAAATAAAGTTTTATCAACGTTTCCTCTTAAAAAATTATTTTTAATTAAAAATTTACTTAATCTATCATACCAAGCTCTAGGTGCTTGCTTTAAACCATAAAGTGCTTTGTGTAGTTTGAAGACGTGGTTTGAAAATTCATGATCTTCAAAACCAGGAGGTTGTTCAACATAAACTTTCTCATTTATAAAACCATTTAAAAATGTATTTTTAACATCCATTTGAAATAAATTTAGATCCTATTATAGGGTGGTTTTTAGGTCTATCTACTAGAGTCCAAACTTGGTTCCTAGTGAATTGGTTTAACTCTTTCTACATTGCTAACATCCAATAACTATCTTTCTCAGCTTCCTCTATAGTTTTAGGTTCTATATGAGATACAAATGTAAGATGATTATTGATATTTCTCATTGACGATCTAGTCCTTACACCTTGAGATGAATCACCTATGATTAGGTCTTTAGGATGACCATAAGCATATCTCCTATCTTTAGGTAGATCTTTATCATTATGAGTAGTATCAATACCATCATCCTTAGGTGAGTCATCATCCTTAGCTTCAGGTTCTTGATCTGAAGATACATTTAATTTTTCAATACCTCTTTCAATCAAAGATGTATCTTCCTCATCATCAATTTTATCTGAACTTGATGCTAAAGATTCATCAAACACAATATGAATGGATTCTTCTACAACTAAGCTTCTCTTATTAAAAACTCTATATGCCTTACTAGATGTAGAATATCCTAGAAAATACCTTCATCAGACTTTGCATCAAATTTCCCAAGATTATCCTTTCCATTATTATGAATAAAGCATTTACAACCAAATGCATGAAAATAACCTAAATTTGGTTTCCTATTATGCCATAGTTTATAGGGAGTCTTCTTAAGGATAGGTCTAATCAGGGCTCTATTTAGGATGTAACATGCTGTGTTTATAGCTTCCACCCAAAAATATTTTGGAAGTTGGCTTTCACATAGCATGGTACGGGCCATGTCTTCTAAAGTCCTATTCTTCCTTTGTACAACTCCATTTTGTTGAGGTATTCTAGGTGCTAAAAAGTTATGATGTATGCCTTTTTCAAAATAGAAATTTTCAAATAAGTGATTTTCAAATTCAGTTCCATGATCACTTCTAATAGACACTATGGTAGTATTTTTCTCATTTGTGACTTTCTTAACAAATTTCAGGAATATTAAGAAAGTCTCATCTTTATGAGCCAAAAACATTACCCAAGTGAATCTAGAGTAATCATCTACTATCACTAGACCATATTTCTTTCCTCCTAGACTTGTGGTTCTAGTAGGTCCAAAAAGGTCCATGTGTAGCAGCTCTAGTGGCCTAGTAGTTGAAACAATATTCTTAGATTTGAAAGAAGTTCTTGATTGTTTTCCAAATTGACATGCATCACAGATTCGATTATTTTAAAATTTAAGCTAGGAATACCTTTAACTAGATCCATTTTCAATAGTTTAGAAATTAGGTGTGTGCTTGCATGACCTAATCTATGGTGCCATAGCCAACCAATCTCATTCATCTTAGCGTTATTAGCAACTAAGCAATGATTACTTAGAGATAAATTACTCAAATCAATTAAGTACACATTGCCATAACGTTTACCAACAAGAATAATGCTATTATCAATGGGATTAGTAACAGTGCAAACAGAAGCTTTAAAGGAAACTTTGAAACCTTTATCACACAGTTGGCTAATACTTATCAAATTATGTTTGAGTCCATCGACATATAAAACATTATCAATATGAGTAGATGGAGTAATTTGAATCTTACCAATACCCATGATATGGCCTTGACCATTATCACCAAAAGTAACTACTCCGCCTCTTTTTGATTCAAGGGTGATGAATTGATCTTTGTCACCCATCATGTGTCTTGAGCAACCACTATCCAGGTACCATTTTCTTTTCAGTCTGATGGCTGCAAGACACTCCTGCAAAATATTCATGTCTTAATTTTAGGTACCCAAGCCTTCTTGGGTCCTTCATGGTTAGATGCATTAAATATTGTTCCTTTGGAAACCCAAATTATCTTTCTTTTATTATGTGGAGATTTACACATATAAGATTTATGTCCTTTGTTTCCACATTTAAAACAAGTAATATTTGATGATTTTTCAGCATGTATAAAAATATTTTTAAAGATTTTGCTTTTTAAGTGGATTATATCCTAATCCAGCTTTATCAAAGATAGCTTCTTGATTGTCCAAAATCATATTAAGTTTGATAGAGCTCAAAGTAAATTTATCAACTATAGGTTCACTACAAGAACGAGCATAATAGTGACAAAAATTTCCATCACTATTCCGTCACAAATTGGGTTCAGTGACGGATTAGTGACGAAAATCTGATCGTCACAATTTTTGCCGTCACTAAATTTAGTGACGGAAAGAGGTCCGTCACAAAATAATAGCGACGGATTTGTGACAAAATATTTCGTCAAAAATTTGTGACGGAAAATATTTTTCATCACTAAATTGTGACGAATTTGTGATAAAATATTTCGTCAAAAATTTGTGATGAAACATATTTTTCGTCACTAAATTCTGACGGATTAGTGATGAACTATCCGTCACATATTATCCCATCACTATTCCGTCACAAATATTTCATCACTATTCCATCACAATTTAGTGACGGATTATTGACAAAAATTTAGTCACTAAAACTTTCATCACTAGTCCATCACTAAAGCTCCATTACTATGCCATAACGAATTAGTGATGAAAGAATCCATCAATCATTCGTTATTGTTCCATCACTAATCAAGCACTAATATTTTCATCACTAATCCGTCACTATTATTTCTATCAAAAATCAATCACTAATCCATCATTAACCTAATAAAATTTCATCAAATTTTTATTCTTATAAATTTAAAATTATTTTTAAATTACAATATATTTAATGCATTCTAATGAAATTTATGGATAAAAATTTAGATTTAAGAATAAAAAATGCATTTCATAAAATAAGATAAATATATCTGTATACATCAACAATACTAATGTTTTATACAATTGACATCAAATTATTAAGTTTAAGTAAAAGAGACAACTTGTAATGATCAAAACTATTAACGTTGGCATGGGCCATGTCACAGCTTGGGTGGATTCTCTTCTCCTTCATCACCTTCTACACCTCTAGTCTCCTCATTTTTGCTGTTGCAATGCAGCTCCCCTGAAACATAAATTTTAAAATCTGTTGTCTTTGCATGCAGGTGGAGCACAGTTTAGGTTTTACGGACTCTATCAATATGTCAACTTATTTGGAGTTGCCATTGGCTACACCATCACAGCATCCATAAGTGCAGCATAAGCTCTTGTGCCTTCTTCTCCACCAAGGTCACAGCATTCTAAAGCCTTCCCAAGATGCATCCTTCATCCCTTCCTTAAAACCAGAAGATACACATGTAAAACTTAACATACAAAAGTTGATTGTTCTTATCTTTAGGATGTTTGCATCAGTCTCACCTGAAAAAGTTTACTGCAGTAAAGCCAATGGTGAGAGACACCAATACCAGTAAAGGACCAATAATTATATTCTTCTTAAAGGAATGACGCAAAGCTGTAGCTTGGCCTAAATTAAAATGCATGGGAACAAAGACTGCTGCAGAAATCAGACCAAAATACATCAACAGGTGCTAAAACTCGCCGACGAGAAGGATCCATTGCTGACCAACCACTTGTTCTTCCTTCCTCACCACCTGAAACATTGTCAAAAGATAAATTAGCACTTGGTAAGTAACATGAGTATGAACATGATTCATTCAGCAAGAAGCAACACAACTATATCAAAAAATAATACAAAAGATTTGTCATACAGTGGTCCTGATTATGCTATGACCATGAGTATAAGAGTTAGGTATGGATGATATGGGAACTAGGTAGTTCAGCAAATATGGTATAGTAGTTTGGGAGAAGAGGATGTCATCAGTTTTGAGTATAAGGCAACAGAAAACCCAAGCTCAAAAGGTAAAAAGATTACCTGATTTCCTATCAGCATGTAATAGCAGGGGCCATCCCTGAACTAGGTCCAGCACTGGGTCCCTAGAAAGAAAACATAGCCCACTTACTTAAATGAACATTACAAAGCTTTTTAAATAGTAAATGCTTCTGTATATGACTTACAAGAGCTCGTGGAGGAGCACTTGCAAAATGTGATTGTTGATATTTCAAAATGGTCCAGTCAAACACATAATCAAATTGAAAACCTGCAAATCAAAATGATGGGATAGTGGTCATACTAAAAATGATGATTTCTGACAATTTTATGGAACGAAATGTCCCAACTTTTTTATGGAACGAAATGTCCCACATCCCATCCCACCTTGATTCCCAACACAGTCAGGCATACCAGTACTCGCCTAAATACATAGATGAGCTATTAACACAGAAAAATTTATACCCTGGTACATGGCTATCATTTTGTCGTTCTTGTAGTCATCAATGTCATGCCCCAGTCAGAAATAAGGTTCTCATAAATAAGTAAGCAATAGATATAATGTTTGAACAGATTTTTGAAATGTTTCTCTGCAAGCACTTGCATTAAAATTCTATATGTAGACTATAACTTTATCTGAAGCAATAATCAGAAATATATGTCAAAGTAGCATAAAAGCCTAATCTCAGAACTTTACTGTGTTCTCGCTGGTGAACAAAGAAAGTGAGAGAGATGCTACCCACCTTTAATGTGCTTCTCCTTTGCTGGACGCTCAACATGGTTTGTCGCCTTTACTATTGCAATGTCTAATTCTGAACATAAAGCACCACAAAATGAATCAAGAAAAGAAACAAAATTTAACATGAAAGACATTTAGTAAGATTCATCATGATATAAATTCTCCACCTTGTAATCACTGTTCACTTTGGCCAAACTGACTGTGGTGGTGTCCTTGATGGCCCCTAAATATTTCCTGAAGCTCTGCTGCATTCCCCCTCCCGACATTCTTCTTTCCAAGAAAATAAATCCTACACAACCTAATAGGGCAGCAAGCACAATCAGAGCATAATTAGATGCCACAGAATACAAAATTGAAGCTTTAAACACATCCTACCAGCAACCAATTAAACCAATGCAAGTACACAACCAGTTCTTATACCCCACTTTAAACACACTTCCCAGACTGATAAACCATAAGGCATCCTGGTACTAGGGCCATTTATTGGCACACTAACTTTTCCATACAAGAAGTAAGTTGAGATTGTATTTCAGCATCCTCCAGAGATTTTAGAACAACACTTCTCCTCTCCATATGGTTGACACTTCCCAATTCCCTAAAAAGTGCAGATTACAGGGACTTTCCGATGCACCTCTAAAGAATATTGCAAGTGAAATGTTCCTAGGAAAAACACCAGCAATTCCGCATTAACTTCAGGTTCACCAACACCATAACATGGAGTCACCAATGCAAATCTCATAGGTAGCAGATAACTCACTCCAAACAGTGTGATCCCATGCACTCAGACTGCTGACTAAATTTGGTTAATGGTAGGAACAACCCAACAAGAGACCAGCTCTGAACACAATAGCAACTTGTGGATCATCAAAAAAACCCTCAACTGAAACTTTATGTTCCAAATCCAAAGCAGTTCTACGTTCCATAAGAAAGCATTACAATGATGGTAAATAAGGGGCTTAATTGAATTGTTGAGACTAGTACAGTAGACTGCCTAAATTTCTTATGCAAACATCCTACAAGCAGAAAACTTTCAATCCTTTCATCACTTTGCTCAACTAGACCTAAAATCAATGCCAAACAGGGTCTAAAATCAATGCATGAACATGTTAAGCCTTCTATGTCAAATCCATTCAAATTTCAACTAGTTAAAGGGTTTTCTCAAAGCTTTCCTGAATCAAAGTAATGCTAATCAACCTTTCCAAATCTCCAACCATTGCAAAGAAACTGATGGAAAATCCACATGCCATAAATTACAGGTCAAGGTATAGATTTACTAATTAGGAAGACCAATTACGGGTCAAGGTATGACCCATGAAGGCACAGAAACCTATTATGACCAAAAATTAACATTATGGCAAACCTATAATCTTCTTATATAGTTTTCTATTTGTTTCTAACTCACATCACAATTTCTTATATATGTATTCATGGGTAAAAGCCCAGAAATTCTGACACAGCTAAACCTGAAAGTGGGTAGAATGAATAAAAGAAAGCTTTATATCGGCAAAATATATATATGAAAGAATTGATTCAGGAAAACAAAAGAGAACAAAATATTTAAATCCTTATGGATGTGAATGAGCATTTGCCAGAGATTTCTACTGAGGTTTGATTCCATCAGAGGGGGGTTGGGACTTACCTTGCGGTGTAGAGTCCTATACCACTGGTGGCACCCATTACAGAGAAAGAAGATAAATATTCCCAAAGTCCTAAGTCACTGAATTTAACAAAACCGGTAGCAAGCAGATCAAATAGTTTGAGCAAATAAAGAAAGAAGACAAATGAAAATAAATTAAGCAGTCAAACACCCATTACTCCAACTTCCCTTCTCTTCTTTTCATTAATAGAGACTGAAGAGATCAGTAAATTGATGATGATGATGATATATGCTTGCCCTGTGATCATTGCATTCCACACAACCAAATCCTTCCTCGCCATTCCATCAAAAATCCTCCTTGCAGACTCGAGATCACCACACTTGCCATACATATCAATCAACGCAGACCCAACAAATGAGTTCAGCTCCAATTTATGCCCCTCCACCAACCCCTCCAACCACGCCCCAAAGCTCAAGTCTCCAAGGTCTCCGCATGCCACCAGGACGCTCACCAGAGTCACCTCATCCGGCTCGAACCCCTCCGCCCTCATCGTGCAGAATAACTCGACCGCCTCCCTTGCGAATCCCATCCTGGCATACCCCGAAATCATGGAATTCCAAGAAATCACATCCCTCTCACAGATTTCATCGAATACCTTGCGTGCGGAGCCCACCTGGCCGCATCTCGAATACATGGTGATCAAAGAGTGCTGGACGTGGTCGTTGGAGCGGAGCCCGAGCTTGAAGATGGACGCGTGGGCGGTCTGGCCGTGATGCAAGGACTGGAGGTTGGCGGAGGCGAGGAGGACGAAGGGGTAGGTGAAGTGGTTGGGCATGGCGCCGGATTTGATCATGCGGAGGTAGTAACGGAGGGCGAGGGAGTGGTTTCTCCAGCAAGTGACGAGGCCGCGGATCATGAGGTTGAAGGAGAAGTCGTTGGGGTGGGGGATTTGGGAGTAGAGGAGGGTGGAGTAGGGGAGGTCTTGGAGGCCGACGACGAGCTTGGAGAGGAGGTGGTTGGGCTTGTGGATGGAGGAGGTGAGCATGTGGGAGTGGATCTGCTTGAAGGAATCCAAGGACCTGCATTGCTTCAAGAGGCTCAGGATGCGGCGGCAGCGGCGGCGATGGTGGTGGTGGTGGTGATGAGGTTCGAGTTCTTGAGCTCTTGGGGAGGGGTGGGTAGGGATTGGAAGAGTGGGAGGGAGGGGAGGAGGTTTGGTCTGGATTTTAGCATCGTATGATGCGCGCTTTGATTTTGGGTTGGCGCATGAGAGGATATGCTGGGTGCTGGTCTTAGATCTATGTTGTACATGATTTGAAAAATGGATCTAATATGCCATATATTATTTGGCCCATGTAGCCATACAAGAGGGGTCAATTGACTGGCCCCACTTAGGCTTTTATTTTATAACCTTACTCCATGTCCATAGTCATGCAGCATTGGGCAAATGTGGTTCCCATACGTGACCATTTTTAATTATATAAATTTAATTATATAATACATATATATAAAAATAATAAAATTTAAAAATATTTTATTATTTTTTTTTAATATTAATTCTTTTAAAAAATATTAGACATGCAATTATTTATAAAAAATATTATTATTATAAATTATTAATTTTTTTATTTTACTTTCTTTCTTCTTATTCAAATAAAAAAATATTAAAAGTATAAATTTGGTGATGGAAGGGTAATCCATCACTTCATTATTAATATAGTGACGGATTGCTCTTTCGTCACTAATTTTGTGATAGATTAGTGACAGAAGGGCAATATGTCACTAAATTAGTGATGGATGAAGAAATTCGTCACTAAATTAGTGACGGATTGCTCTTCCATCACTAAATTAGTGATGGATAGGGCAATCCGTCACTAAATTAGTGACGGATTAGTGACGGAAGGCCAATCCGTCACTAAATTAGTGACGGATGGGGCAATCCATCACTAATTTAGTGATGGATTGCTCTTCCGTCACTAATTAGTAACGAAAGGGCAATCCGTCACTAATTTAGTGATGAAAAATAATTCGTCACTAATCACTAATTTGTGATGGATTAAAGATGAAAAAGTAATCCATCATTAAGTTAGTGACGGATTGCCTCATCCGTCATAAAATTAGTGACGGATTGCTCAATCCGTCACTAAATTAGTGATGGATTAGTGACGGAAGAAATATCCGTCACTAATCCATCACTAATTTAGTGACGGATTGCTCTTTCGTCACTAATTTGTTATGGATTAGAGCAATCCGTCACTAATTTGTTATGGATTAGTGACGGAAGGGCAATTCGTCACTAAATTAGTGATGGATTTCCCATCCATCACTAATTTTGATGGATTAGTAATGGAAAATAATTCGTCACTAATTAGTGACGATTGTTTTCCATCACTAATTTGTGACGGATTAGTGACGAAAAAGCAATCCATCACCAAGTTAGTGACGGATTACTCTTCCGTCACTAATTTGTTATGGATTAGTGACGGAAGGGCAATCCGTCACTAAATTAGTGACGGATGTAATAGTCCATCACTAATTTAGTGATAGTTTAGTGACGAAAAAACTAATCCGTCACTGATTTTAATTTTTTGTCACTATTTTGTTACTAAACCGTCACAATTTAGTGACGAAAATTTTCATCACTAATTTTTCGTCACTATTTTGACATTTTCTTGTAGTGGTTTAAGTCTATCAACTTCATTTTTCAAGCTTTCATTTTCTTTCATCAAAACATCTTTTTCTACAACATGCTTTTCATTTTCTAAGGATAATTTTTGCATTTGATTTTTCAGATCTTTGTTCTTTGAACTTAAGTTTGCAAAATCATCCATTAATTCATAAAAAGCACTATGCAATTCATCAAAAGTAAAATCATCAAGAAAACTCGGACTTACCTCATCATTATCCGCCATGAAGCATAGATTGGCCATTTCACTCTTTTCTTCCTCTTCGGAACTTGAGCTTTCCGAATCACTCCATGTGGCCATCATTGCTTTCTTTTTGAATTTTCGGATGCCTTTCTTTAGTGTGGGCATTCAGATTTAAAATGACCCGGCTTTTTACATTCAAAACAAATAACTTCTTTTTCTTTGCCCTTA
This sequence comes from Calamus simplicifolius, assembly GCA_900491605.1. Classification (NCBI taxonomy): domain Eukaryota; kingdom Viridiplantae; phylum Streptophyta; class Magnoliopsida; order Arecales; family Arecaceae; genus Calamus; species Calamus simplicifolius. The sequence continues at coordinate 270,389 of UESW01004890.1, read as the reverse complement.
TCATCATCTTTTCTTACAAAGGGCTTTTTCTTTTCATACTTCTTCTTCTTCATGAATTTTTTAAATTTTCTTGTGATGAGTGTCATGTCCTCATCATCACTTTCATCTTCAGATTCATGACGCCCTTCCATATATTCAGAAATCTTAAGAGCCATAGTCCTCTTCTTCTTTGACTCATCATCATCAATATGTTGCTTAATTTGAAGCTCATGAGTCATCAAGGATCCCAATAATTCTTCCAGGGGTAGGGTAGTTAGATCTTTTGCCTCTTGTATTGCAGTCACTTTAGCTTCCCAAGTCCTAGGCAAAGAACGTAAAACCTTCATCACAAGATCAGAATTATCATAAGATTTACCAAGGCTTTTTAAACCATTAACTATCAGTAAATCTTGTAAACATATCAGTAATAGATTCATATGCATCCATCTTAAACAATTCATACTTATGAACTAGGATGTTAATCTTGGATTCCTTGACTTGATTTGTTCCCTCATGGGTAACCTCAAGTCTATCCCAGATTTCCTTAGTAGAAATGCAAATAGATATACGATTGAATTCATTTGCGTCTAATGAGCAGTATAAAACATTCATTGCTTTGTCATTAAGTTGTGCCAATTTTTTTATCATGTTCATTCCATTCCGTTTTCAGTTTAAGAATCTCTATGCCATTAACTCTAGCAGTGGGTGTGTGTGGTCCATTGACTATAATGCTCCATAGATCATAGTCAAGTGCTTGAATGAAGATTTTCATTCTAGCCTTCCAATAACCATAGTTTAATCCATTAAACAAGGGTGGTCTATTTATAGATTGGCCTTCAGAAAAGATGAACCAGCTTGAGTTACCATGTGGATCTTTGACTCTTGATCGTTAGATCAAATCAAATGAGCACTAGCTCTGATACCAATTGTTGGTCCAGATAGCAACCCAAGAGGGGGAGGGTGAATTGGGTTTTTTCAAAAATTTAAACTCTTTGAAAATAAACCCCAACGGAAATAAAACTTAGATTCGTATAGATTAAAACAGAATATGCACAAATAAAATTTAAAGATAATGAGACAATCACGGCAAACACAGAAGATTTTATAGTGGTTCGGTGTACCTACACCTACGTCCACTCCCAAGTATATCTTGGGTCCACACTATAATCAATCTGATTATAGCATAGTTGTTTTGCAAGCTCACAACTCGAACTTGTTGTTTTCCCGGGTGCACAACAAACCCAGCTGGTTTTCAAGGCTCATCAGCACAAAACCTTACACCACAAGCAAACTGCTTGCACAAGGCTAACAGCTTCAATGGAATCAATCCTCCGATTGACCCAGCAAACAATAATCATTTTTACAAAACAAAAGCTCCTCCAATGAGCAAATATACAATGATAAAACACGAAATAAAGAGATAGGAATCAAAGCCTGATTTGCAGATCTTGGTGGCTTGCTTCTTCTCTTCTCTTGGGTGGATCTTCCTTTAGAATGCTCTTGAAGCTCCGAAGATCAGAAAACTAGGGCTTCCTTCTTTTTTTGAGATTTCTTCAAAATGAAGCTATGAAAGCTTGGAATCTCTCTCTTTTCTTTTGGGGAATCAGTATGATCTTTCCTCTCGAATCTTTCCTCTTTTATTTTCTGTTGGATTTCAAAGATTTGTCTCTATTCTTTTCTTTTTGTCTCTCTTATTTTCGGATGCAGCAAACCCTCTTCTTATAGATCAGTATAATCCATAAATAGTTTAAAACTATCCGTTAGAAACAAGTGTAAGAAGGATTAGATCCATAAATAGCAATAGCCGTTGGAATTAAAAAGATAAAAGTAAAGTTTAAAGTCGTTTTGATAGTTTTGGAGTCGCGTCTGACATTCTGGAGTTGGCTCTAACTTTTCTGGAGTCGGCTCTAAATCAAAAATCCCAAATTGCTTGAACTGGAGTCGTCTCTGGCTTTTCTGGGGTCGACACAAAAAACTTCTGGAGTCGACTCTAACAGTCCCAGAGTCGACTCTAAGTCGTGGCCAGAAAAACCATCGTTCTGTCTTTTCTGTTGGAGTCGGCTCTAACAGTCCGAAAGTCGACTCTAAATCTGTGCTGTTTTCCGGAGTCGACTCTGCGATTTCATGTGTCGACTCTAATGTCTGCAATCTTACCTTGACATTAGATTCGAACTAGAACTTGATTTTTCTTGTAATTTTGATTAATAAATCATATCATAAACTAAAAAATTAAACCAAAATCATTAGTAACTTCAAATGTCATACTCAAATAGTTTTGTTAATCATCAAAATCAACAATTGGGTCAACATTTCCAGAGCCCCCTTGCCGTGGTCTGCGTGCAAATCTTCGGCAAGACTTGATCAGCCAAGCACATCCTGATTGTACTAAATGCAATCTTCTCTAACTCCTCCCAATCCTCACAACTTACATTATCCAGTCTTTGTTTCATCAAGACCTTATAAATCCTTTGCTGTACCAATAAATTCCCCACCCTTTGCTGCCATAGAGTGAAGTTTCCCTTGCCATCATACTTTTCAAAATCGAATTTAAAGCTACTAGATGCCATATCCAACCAAGGAACAATGCACACAGCAAAAACAAAAAATTAAACTTGCTGCAGAAATTTCTGGTTTGATATCTTACCAAGAAACGCCCAATATCCAATCTTTTCTCCACCAAATTACCGAGGCTCTGATACCAAATGAAGAGTAGTCCGTCTTCTTTCTACCCTTGGAGCATAGCACGCATTCGACTAGCCCCAAGTCGTGTGGAGATGCGGAAGCGAGATGATATCCCTGCTGAAATTCTGTAGCAGAATTTTGGATCTTGATTTTGGTAATCTTCCCAGATTGATTAGCAACTAGGATTTTCTGTGGTTTCTTGTGCCCCAAGATTGTAAGAGAGGGTCATGGCCTCTCTTATTCCTCACGTGATCCTTCAGATCTGATCTAGAAAATCAAAAGACGCTGCCCAAGGAGAAGGTGCTGCTAGGGTTTCTTCCTTCTCCTTCCTTGAGAGAGGCGGCTCCAAGAAGATGGCTAGAGCAGAGATGGCAGCAATAAAACCCTAGAAATCTAGGGCATCTATATGTGAGAAAGAGAAAAAGATGTGGATAAGAGAGAAAAGGAGAGGGATAGCTTATTCTTGGGAGAAAAGAGTTTTCTTTCATTCATCTATAATCATCATCATTACATGATTATATCAACCCTATCTCATGACGGCCACCAAAATAAAACCAGCACCATATACGAACCGGTGCCTTATTATATGGATAATAAACCCTAAAAAATTTTCTTGGACCAGCCCACACCTTAGGCCCAAACCCAGCCCAATGATAGACTAGCCTCCTCAAGACCCAACAACCTGGGCCTTAAACATGTGGAGCCTATAAACCTCCATCCTAGGATTTAAGCTTTGGAGTACCACACCATGCTCTACACTATTGATGTATTTTTATGCTATGAATGTACAAACCACTATATATGTGATGTGAGAAGCTTATGTTTATGATGATGCATAATGTGTGACATGTAAATATAATAATGATATTGAATTATACTTATATATGTCGCCGCGATTCTCATGTGATGTGAAATGATGTGAAATACCAAGTGATACGTGACCCACCTCCACATGGGAAGATATGTGGAGGACACATATCTGTAGGGTGTGTTCTGATTGATTATGATATGGGACCCATCTCCACAGGGAAAATATGTGGAGGATACACATCTGTAGGATGTGTCCTGTTTGATTATGATATGGCATAACGCTGGTACCATGACCCTTCCTCTTATGGGACATTTAAGAGTGTTACACCAGTTGGGTGTTGTAGGGCTGTGGGACACATAAGAAAACATTGATTATATAAATATAGTGGGTTTGTTTACATTGCATATTTCGGTATTTATTATATAATTAAGATTTCAAATTATTTTGAGCTGATGATATGCATGTTCTGATAACATGATAAATATATTTGAAATTGGAAGCTTTTTACATGCAAAGGTGATTTGATAATATCTTAAAATGATATGAAATGATGAAGCTTTTTACATGTAAATATGATTTGATAATATCTTGAAATGAAATGATAATACCTTGAAATAATATATGATTATATTACATTATAATAGGCTTACTTATTGAGTGTGAGCTCATATAAATCTCACAATGTTTTTCAGAGCCACAAGACTGATTAAGGAATTATGGGATGGATGGAACTTATATTAAAATAAATTAGATCCAGTATGTTGATGTAACCCCAATGATGTTTGTATGTAGGGCTTATGGCTCAAACCTTATAGTTATGGTTTGTATTAATATTATGGACTTGAATTATCTTTTGATATTGCATTTATTGATTTAAGTGTTATGATTCGGGATGTCTTGCATGCCAGGCATGCAGTGGATTATCATCCTAATTTAAAATTTTTAGGTTTAGGGCATGACAAGTACCTTTCTCCCCTGCTGTGGTGGCTTTTTCTAATTGAAAACTGCAGTCAATCGAAAGAGTCCAACCATCGAAAAGAAATCCATTAACAATGGGTAGAAGCTGTTGAGCGTACAAACAACGCCTTCTAGCTAAAATCAACCTGCGGTCAATCGGAGGAGTCCAACCATCGGATGGAAAAGCCTTAGCAAAGAGAAGTTGTTGTCAAGCTTGCAAACCACGTCTTTCTTTCTATTTGAAAACTGCGATCAATGGAAAGAGTCCAACCATCAGGTGAAAATGCATTAACAGTGGATAGAAGTTGTCAAGCTTAAAATCACTTCTTCCTAGCTAATTGAAAACTCAGCCTTGCTTCCATGACTGAGATAATTGAGATTGGTACATAGACCAAGCTCTGGAGGAATGGTAGAACTCAGCCTTGCTTCCATGATATCGAATAGCTCGAGCATCCGAAGCTGTCCTATAGATGGAGGGATCGGGCCACCAAGTGGATTGGCATAGAGTTCGAGTTGTCGAAGGCCGGAGATGTACCCAAGGATAGGCGGTATTCCTCCGGTGAGAGTGTTCAATCCAAGATGAAGATTTTGAAGCCTCGGCAAATTTGCAAGGGAAACAGGAATAACTCCTTGGAAGAAGTTGCCAGTAAGATTCAAGGACTCGACGTAAACTAGATTGGTCGATAAGGAGTCGGGTAGTCAGATTATTCAGTGAGAGATCGAGCTACGTTAAATTGATGCATGCTCATAGCAGATAGGGATGACAATGGTCCGAAAATAATCTAACGCGGTCCCTATCGATTCTCAGTTTTGTTTAAAAAAAATATATTCTTGTTTCTTGCCTTGTTATAAAAATATTCCATCCGATAAACAGATATTCATTGGATATCGGTTTCATCGTTTATAAAAAAAAATTAAATTTATTTTATTCATTTTATAATTTATTAAAATGTTTAAAAAATATCAATAGAAAAATCTAATAGAGCTCTTTGAATTAACTTCTAAGAACTGCTCGTTACCTCTTTGAATTAACTCCCCCTTAATCTAATCTAACTTGCCAAGTTTAATAAAAATTGAAACATTTGAAGAACAAAAAGTGAAGGAAACAACTAACAAGAAGATGAGCGTACAAAAGAGAAAGAAAGGTGTTGGATAGAAAGGGCATTGGTGGGGTAACAATTGGTGAATATAGACAATGGTCTTTGATGTTCAGAATTTTAGATCGGTTGCGTGAAAGAAGGAATAGCAAGAGATGGAAAGAATGATTTAAAAAATTTTAATATATTGTATTAAAGCTAACGAAAATGAAGATGTGTAAACATGAATGAAGCAAAAAAATATTATTTTGGAACCGTTTAGTTGTTAACGAGTAATTCTCGTTGTTATCTGTTAAGCCATTTAAAATAAAATTTTTTTGATCAGCTAAAAATGTTACCGATCATATAAACGATCAAACAAAAAAAAAAAAAAACGTCCCTAGCTATAGAACGGTGCAGCTAGTCTTTTCCTTGCTTCTCCGCCTGCCAATGTCAACCAAAAACCTTTTGAAAGGTGCCATCTTCGACGAATCTAAGACTTCAAGAAAAACAACGCTTTCGCTTTGATTGGAAGGAAATAAATGAAGGACGTGAACATTTTCTTTGAACAAGAAAATTCCGGAAGACGGGAACATAAGACGTTTCAGACCATATAAGTCATAGATTTTTTTTTTCTCCTTTGAACACCATGAAATCTATCTAATTAAGTGAGAGAGACGTCGATGTGATGGATTCTACGTACCCGGCCCTATCTAAATTCACACACCCAAACTGCTCCTTTCCTTCAGCGCCACTGGCTTTTCTTTCCCCTTGGCCTCATGGGAGCTGACGAGTGTGGACGAAGGTGCGAGGGAACCACCTAAAAATTGGGAGGCAGGATGGGTTGACTTTGTGTTATGTGTCACAACTTAAGCCCACATAAGTGTTTGACCGTGACCCGGCCGGTTATATATACATCCCTCAAAGTACCTTGAAAGAGCATCGGATGGTTTAAACTAAACTCATTTAATAAATTTATAAAAATATTAAAGTAAAAAAAATATATAGTTAAAATTTATAAATCAAAATATATTAGATTTGGATTAACCAAAAAATATAAGATTCGGAACTGTTATAAAATTTAAATTAGATTCAATTTTTAAAGCCAATTTAATCTATATAAATCTCTAAATATGGATCAAGTTGAATCTAATTGAGTTGGATCATAGTTCGATCCAATTTGCATCCTTAGAAATTAGATGGGAAGACGGATCTGCAATGCAATCAATATTAATATCTTATGCAAATGCAGCATAGTATTTCTATGCGGAGGAAAAATCTCTGCACAAATAAAAAGGCAAAAGTTTGCACATAATAGGAAAAAAGAGAAAGAGCATACAAGGTTTATATGTGAAGATACATCTTCGTATAAAAATATGCGAACATCTGCACTAAGTTCTAAGCTTAGGGCCCAAAGATGCCTTGCCAAAACCTTGGTGCTAGATTACGGTGTCACTATTGTGCTTCAAGTTGATAGACGGATAGAGAGCTAGGTGAGAATCTTGAATAGATTTGCAATGCCCTTCATCCAACCCAATCCAACTTATTCAAACTCAAAAAAACTGAAGTTTTTATTTTGTAAGATGAACTCAAAAAATTAAAATTTTTAATTGTTAAGATGAAATTGTCTTAATTTTTTTATAAAATAAGATTCTTTTTCTCTCTTGTCCCATATATAGGATGTCCCAACATGCACCTATTAGTATACTAAGATGATGGTGGATGGTTTTACCTGATCAATGCTTAAAATAATGATCAATTTTAACATCCTAGATGATGTCCCACGATGATTTGAAACTATTAAAAAAAAACTCACTTAAATCTAACTATTTTTAACGTTTTTTCCAATTCCATTGATGTATAATTGCTTCATCTTCCCATTGTGCGCTCTTATCAGTGCCCCTTACCATAAATTCCTAAGAATTGTTGCGCTCCCAAATCCCTCTCTCTCTCTCTCTCTCTCTCTCTCTCCCTCCTTAACCTCTTGCTATAGCAATCCATGGCTAATGTCCAAGAAAGTCTAAGCATATCTCACCCTAACCTATCATCTAGGTAGGACACATAATACAATCACATATAATCCCTAAATGTAACGCTAGAAATTATATAAGACTTAACATTTAACCAATTTCTATATTAACGAAATATAGATTAAAATTAGAGTCCGTGTGATACAATATAATTAATTGCAAATAAAGTTGAGTTAATTTATTTATAAAAATACCACTATAAAAAATCCAATATATATATGTGTGTGTCCTACTTGCTTCTCACTTTAGTCATTCATCCTTAATTCTATGTATCCTGAGGCTCTGTAACAAACAAAAAAAAAAAAGTGCAAAAGAAATATGATGAGTCTAAGCCTAATAAAAGTTCTCATTCATGCATTTATATGCATACGTACTTACATACATAATATCGGCAATATTATTTTCTGTAAAGCCTGAGTCCTATTTTGATTTAGCTGAATCAGCCGTCTTCTCTTTATAAATAAAAAGATACAGATATATATAAGCATGACAGATGTGGCACTTCTTCTAGAAAATAGATATCCTAATCTATAATACAAGGCCTGCAATCCCTATTTGCTCCTTATATCGTAGAGAATCTATAATACATATTGTCAATGAATCGGAAGTAGGCAAACAAAAGAGATTTATTAAAGAACAAAATGCCAAGGAACCCCACAATCCCACTGCAAATCCTGGTACGATGCCAGGATATAGCCATATCTTTTCATCGCCGTCTTCAGTCGACAATTGAACATCATTTTCCCTGTTGGTTGAGCAGTCTTTTGCGAGCGGAGGTCCACAAAGTCCATCATTGCCGCTGTAGATGGATGGATCATCAAGCGTTTGGAGTTGCTTGCCTGATGGTATCCTTCCTGATAAGTGGTTGTACGACACATTCAAGGACTCTATGAAATTCAAAGCTGATATGCTTTGAGGAATTGCACCCGACAGTCGATTCATTGACAAGTCAAGCGATTCCAACATCGTCAAGTTACCAATCGTCTCTGGAATACTTCCCTTTAGGTAATTCCTTGACAGGTTTAGTAAATAAGCCCCAAAAGATGTGTTAGCTCCGCAGGGATAGCTTGAGACAATGAATTGTTTGAAAGGTCAATGCCCACCATGAGTGAAAGTTGTCTCTCAAAAGGCTGCATTCTGTTTTTCCAACCTACCGAAATGCGATCATAGTGATCGAACGAATAGTTTGTGTTGTTTGTTGTATGCTCATTTGTAGCCATGGCAGTGAGGTTGCCCAGACTACGTGGGATACTTCCCGAGAGACTATTGTTTGCCAAGTCTAAGAATTGAAGGGAAGAGAGAAGTGATAACTGGGGAGGAATGCTACCACTTAGCTTATTTGATCTTAGACGGAGGACCATTAGCGATGAAAGGCTCTCTCCTAACCAATTTGGAATATTTCCATCTAATCCATTCTCACCGAGGTCTAGAACGACCAATTGCTTGCAGTTCTTCAGCGAATAAGGAATGTCTCCAGTCAAGATGTTATTGTTCAAGTGCAATGACTGGAGCGACGATGAACATATTGATTGCAGTTGCCCCTTCAGTTGGTTGGCCATGAGGTTTAGTTTACGCAAGGCCGCCATGTTTCCAATTTCTACTGGGATCGTGCCATTCAGGTTGTTGTAGAAGAGGGCCAAGAGATTGAGATGCTTGAGGTTTCCTACAGTCCGAGGGATTGGACCCGTAAGTGAATTCTCCGAGAGATCCAATTCCTTCAAGTTAGCCAACATCCCAATCTCTGGAGGGATCGGACCTGATAGGTTGTTTTTGAAGAGGTATAGGAATTGCAGCTTTGTGGCCAATCCAATCTGTGGTGGGATTTGCCCATGGAATGTATTGTTCTGGATCTGAAATGAAATAAGCTCCGTCCAGTTTGTGAACAAGTCCGGCGAGATCCCACCAGAGAGAGAGTTGCTGGAAATCCCAAACTCCCTCATCTTGGTTATCTTCGAGAAGGATTGCGGCAGGACACCTGTGAGTTGATTGAGAGATAGCTCGAGATAGTTGAGATTCGTACATTGACCAAGCTCCTGAGGAATGGAAGAACTCAGTCTTGCTGCCTTAATATCAATGCGCTCGAGCATTCGGAGCTGTCCTAGAGATGGAGGGATCGGGCCACCAAGTGGATTGTTGTAGAGTTCTAGTTTTCGGAGGCCGGAGATGGATCCAAGGATAGGCGGTATCCCTCCGGTGAGAAGGTTCAATCCGAGATGAAGGTTTTGAAGCCTAGACAAATTTGCAAGGGAAACAGGAATAATTCCTTGAAAGAAGTTGGAGGTAAGATTCAGAGACTCGAGGTAAACAAGATTAGTCGACAAGGATTCAGGTATTTTACCCGTCAAGTTATTCTGCGAGAGGTCGAGGTACGTTAAATTGGTGCAATTGAGTATGAATGATGGGAATTCCTTTGTTAGACTATTGAGGTACAGAGAAAGGAAGGTCAATGAAGGCAATGGGTTAAACTTCTTCGTATAGTCCGGGTTCTCCAAATAATTGGATCCAAGATCTAAGTGGCGTACCTTTCGGAGATTGCTGAGCTGATATGGGATCGAACCATTGAAATTGTTGTCATAGAGGCGGAGGTCGACCATCTCCGAGAGCTTACCGATCTCTGGTGGGATAAATCCTTCAAAATTATTGACGCTGAGGTCTAATGAGGTGAGGTTCGAAAGAGACGAGATGTTTGAAGGAATGGATCCATACAGAAGGTTGGAATTGAGGTTGAGCCTGGTCAGAGTGGGCAGAGAAGCAAAGTCTAATTCACTAAGGGTGCCGTCGAGGTTGGCATCAGGCAAGTTCAGCTGCACGATGCTGCCGGCGGAGTTGCAGCGGATACCAAACCAACTGCATGGGGTGGAAGAGTTGGCAAGGGACCACGAACTCAGAGCATCTGGCTGAAACAAGCTGGATTTCCATTCGAGAAGAGCTTGTGCTTCACTCTGTGCTCCGGCCGTAAAAAAGGAAACGAAGAAGAATAAAAGGAGGGGGAGGAGACAAGGTTGGATCTGGATTATTTCCATGGCTAATTAAAATGGTGGATTAAAGGGGGATTATTGGTTTGGTTGTACTCTCTTCTTCATGTCTAAATGGAATATTGCTCATGAATAAGTAGAATGAACGAGCCTGAGATGGAGTCAAATTAGTTGACTTGCTGGAAGGGTGTGGAAAGATTGTGCTGTGGGAAAGGATGACCAGTGGTTGCCGGTAGAGAGCAGGCATCTCGACGGGTTTTGACTTGGGGACTTCCAAAGAGTTGCATGTCCACACTCCACAGCTCACCCACTTTTATAAGACTTTTCAGAAGAAATGGAATATATATAATAAGATATCTTATCAATCACCTACGCTCATGCACTTCGTTATTCAACCACAAGCAGTACGTACGTACCTTTCTCTCCCGCTGTGGTGGCTTTTTTCTAATTGAAAACTGCGGTCGGTCGAAAGAGTCCAACCATCGAAAAGAAATCCATTAACAATGGGTAGAAGCTGTTGAGCGTACAAACAACGCCTTTCTAGCTAAACTTGCGGTCAAACCGTCGAATGGAAAAGCCTTAGCAAAGAGAAGATGTTGTCAAGCGTACAAACCAAGGCTTTCTATTTGAAAACTGCGATCGACCAAAAGAGTCCAACCATCAAATAGAAATGCCTTAACAAAGGATAGAAGTTGTTGAGCTTTTAAATAACATCTTTCTAATTGAAAACTACTATTAACTGGCAAAGTCGAACCATCGAATGAAAATGCATTAACAAAAAGCAAAAGTTGTCATGCTTAAAAACAACATCAACAATTTCAACAAATATGATAAGGTTTTATTTACGTGGCAAACTTTAGAAAAAAAAATTATTTTAAATAGAAATTTTAAAATATTAATATCATAAATTTTTTTATTTGACTACTCTCATGGTAGAATTTCTAAAATTTAATGAAGTCTATAAATTCCCCAATATAATTACTACTTCTAGAGATGCCCTTTATAAATCTCTCCTAAGAATTTTCTTAAAAGTAATCAAAATATTAATTTTATTTACATACCAAAATATACATAAATATTATTTTATTTTATTTACATATAATTAAATTTAACTAACAATTATTTTTTATATGACTATTTATTTATTTAAAGTTCTAATATTTTATTATCGATATTTACATAAATATTAAAATAACTATTTTTTGATTTTTTATTAATTAATAAATCATCATTACATAGATAAATAAAATCTATAAATATAATATTAATAATATTATCATTATTAATGTATTTACTATATATTGCTAATAATAAAAGTAATTTGATATTAAAATATTTATGTAATTAATTTAATTGTATATTTATAATTCATGTAATTAAATTTTATTTCTCTATTTTATAATAAAAATATTTAATTATTAATTTATATAATTTTATAAATATTTTTATAAAGAAAATTTATTTTTATTAATAAATTAATTTTTAAGGATAAGATTTTAATATTTAATAAATATTAGTTATTGATGAATATTTAATAGTATTTATTAAGTAAATATTTGATATTGATATAAAATAAAAATATTTATGTAAGTATATATATATTTATATAAATATCATAGAAAAAATATTTACAGAAAATTATGCATTTCTTAGGCAAAATTTTATATCAGGATAACTATTCAAATAAAAAATTTATAAAATTTTGAAATACTATATTTTTGAAATACTTCATTTCAAAGTTTTATTAAATTTTAAAATATCTCAATCGAACGCTCCTTAAAATAATTCTATATTCTGATTGCTCACGATGTATTCCATGGTCTACCTACCGTTGGTGCCACGGCCTTATCTACATAAAATAATAAGAATTTTTGCATAGCTTGTGGATAAAAATGATCCTCATCTTCCATGATTTAATTAAAAAAATTCTACGAAAACAAATATGAAAACCAGCTTACTTTGCTATCCAGCATCATATAAGTTATAACGATAATCGCACGTGTTAAAGCATCTAAACCATTGTTGATTGTATGAAAAATAATTCTGAGTGTCGAGTGAAAAAGAATTAACCCTAAAAAATAAAAGACTATTGATTAAAGATATCATTTTCAGCTGGCTCAAATTTGAATTTAAAAATACTATTTTATTAAGTTAAAAATGATGAACAAAGTCTTTATATCGCTGTGATGGCCATTAATAATTTTAAATTATGCTAAAAATTGACATTTAAAAAAATGGTATCTTCAACGAAGCAAGAAAAAAATATTAATTTTTTTGGGTTTTTTTTTTTTTTGTCCTCTTTGGTGGGAAGGAAATAAATGAAGGATATGAACATTTTCTTTTGAAGAAGTAAATTATGGAAGGACGTGGTTACAAGCGAGGTTACAGTCATGGATATATTGTTTTTTTTATCCTTTGGCAAGTAGATCGATTTAGTTATGAGAGAGAAAGATAGAGACGTTGATACCATAGTTTCTACTTGGATCTAAATCCATTCCCAAACCGTCTCTTTCGTTCAGAGGGACTAGCTTTCTCTGCGTTCCCACGCAAGTTGACGAGTAGGGGCGAAGGTACGACCAGAGCTGCCGAGGTGCTGGGCTTCGAGTTTGCGCCAAGCTTATTCTAGTCCGGTCATGCAAATTTTATAATATTTTTGACTTGTTTGTAAAGAATGCCATAAATTAGGCATTGAATAAGGATTGAAGTTAGAATTTTATTAAAATAATAATAATAATAATATATAGTAGCTGAATTCATACTCCATAATATTTATTTTTTTATGAAAGTTTGATTTTTCGTCTTTCCCACGTCACAATCGTGAAATTGATCTATAGGTTAGACCAACAAAACTTCTAACTAATCAATGCATAGTTATCAAAATCAGACCACAACGGCCAATTAGACCAGTTGAATCGAAATTCAAAGGTCAAGTCGGTCCGATTTCAACATAAAATTAGATGTGTAAGACATCCAAAATAATCCGATCAATCCGTCCGATCCATCCATGAGCCAATCAACCCGGCCTAAACCGGGTTTATCTATGTCATTTCAAATTCTCTGGCCGTTATCGTTTCAAATTCCTTGCTTGAGAGTTTCTGGCAACGTTTTCTTCATTAGGCTGATTGCAAAGAAGAGCGTTGATAAGAGGAGAATAAAAAAAAAGAAAAAAGGATGAAAATATGAAAAAAAGTTGAGACATAAAGAGAAAATGATGAAAATAAAAGAAACTCAGATAGAATTTTTTTTGGATGAAAATATGAAAAAAGTTGAGACATAAAGAGAAAATGATGAAAATAAAAGAAACTTGGATAGAATTTTTTTAAAATTTTTTTAAAAAGAAAAATTAAATCAGATTAAATGGGTATGCAGATCGAATGTAAGCAAATTTTAGAGATTAAATAAGATACCAAAAAAATTCTTCAAAGAAGAAGATTGTGAAAATTAGTATTCATGTGTGCATTTTATTAAAATTTAATTTTTATTAATATAAATATATTATTATATTAAAATAATTGAATCGATGGTTCACCCGGTGATCCGATGGTTGAACAGGTGAACCGAACCCTGGCCGGATCAATGTTCAGGCCGGGTCTAATAACTATGAATCAATGTCTACCTGTGAGTAGATCAAAGAAATCAAAAGTGGCACGAGTGAGATGGAGGCGAAGGCCAATCGATGGATAGGAGAAGCGAGTGAGAGAGAGAGAGGAAGAGAGACAGAGCGCTCGGTTTCGTTCCATAGCAGGGGGCGCTCGCGTATAGCTAGGCAGAGTTGCTCCCTTTGCTCAGCCATGGCTGCGATGGTGGCCGCTCGACTGTAGCCGTAGAGGCGTGACCTGCACGGCGATGCCTATCATTCAGGAGGAAAGAGAGGGAGGGAGGGAGAGAGAGAGAGAGAGAGAGGAGAGAGCGCAACAATGCCGATGAGGGCTAGGACAATACTTGGTGGCTCGAGAATCGGGCAGGGGACTTTTCAGAGAACCCAGGTGATCGGTAAGCACGATGATGGCGACGGCGATGACTAGAGGGAAGATGGGGAGATAGAGAGGGAGGTAGATAGACCTGGTTTATATCTCTACCCGATCGATGCCATCCAAACAAGAGAGAGAGAGGAAGAGAAGTCAAGGACAAGCGAGAGACAGAGAAGAGAGAGGGGAAAGCAAGGTCGTCCTCACATAGAAGCAAGCAGGTATTAGAGTATGTTCACTCAGATGTCTGTGATCCAGCACAGATTACAGCAAAAGGTGGAGCTAGGTTTTTTATGACATTTATTGATAATTTCTTCCGAAAGCTTTAGGTGTACTTTATGAGGGATAAGAGTGATGTATTCTCTAGCTTCAAGGAGTGGAAAGCCAATGTTGAGAAACAGACAGGGAAGAGCGTGAAGTGCTTAAGGTCTGATAATGGGGGTGAGTACACATCTAATGAATTCATAAGTTTCTACAAGAAAGAAGGAATTGAGAGGCATTTCACAGTTCCTAAGATACCTCAGCAAAATGGTATTACAGAAAGGATGAACATGACACTATTAGAGAGAGCCGGAGCTATGAGATTACAGGCAGACTTGCCCAAGCAATTTCGAGCCAAAGCAGTGAACACAGTGATGGTTATCTCAGAACGATTTTGAGATGTTTGCAGAAGCGAGATAAGGATCAAATCACATATCTTAGCAGAAACAAGATAAGGATTGTTGCCGCCGGGATCTGTCCTCCGACTCGGGTGCGATTGGTCTCCTGATCGGGCTTCCTCCTGGGCGGACCTGCACAGAAGTCCTCACGCGAGAGGCGTTGGGGGTGGCCCTCCACGGAAGACCCTCTAATGCTCAAGTCAGTGGGAATCGACGATCAACAGAAATGAGGAGAAAGATCTCTCTGGGGAGTCCCTCTAGGGGCGGCCAATCGGGAGCTCATGCGGAGCGCCGACGGCGGAGAAGGAGAAAGGTGAGCAGTGAAAGAGAGAGAGTGAGAGTGAGACTGAGCCAGGAGCTGTGTACGGGGGCTTGTGTGCGTACCTGAGAGAATCTGGGAGTGTCATATTTATAGGCAATCACCTGAATCTTGAGCGCCTTCTGGAAGGTTCGAAGGTTGTTGGGATACGGAGATGATTCGAATCAAGCTGTTGTGAGGCCGGTGGGATCCGTATCTTGTCCATTGAAGGATTGATGGCTAGGAGAGCTCTCTGATGCCCTGAGGTCCGATGACTGCGTAGGTCCTGGGCCATTATTGCAGATCCTAGGCCATTATTACAGATCCTAGGCCACTCCTCGATATGATTCTTCGTTTGAGATTCTGTTACACTAGACTTGGGCTCTCCCACGCCAGGTTCCGCGAAGATGCATGTCAAGCCACGGATTGCTCGGGGGTTGCTCAGGGGAGCCGAGCTATTGATTGCTCGAGGAAACCGAGCTATGGGTTGCTCGGGGAGGCCGAGCTATGGGTTGCCTGGGGAAACCGAGCTATAGGTTGCTCGAGGAAACCGAGCTATGGATGGCCCGGGGAAACCGAGCTATGGGTTGCTCGGGGAAGCTGAGCTATGAATGTCTTGGGGAAACCGAGCTATGGGTTGCTCGGGGAGGCCGAGCTATGGATGGCCCGGGGAAACCGGGCTATGGGTTGCTCGGGGGAACCGAGCTATGGATGGCTCGTGGAAACCGAGCTATGGGTTGCTCAGGGAGGCCGAGCTATGGATGGCCCGGGAAAACCGAGCTATGGATGGCTTGGGGGAACCGAGCTATGGGTTGCTCGAGGAAACCGAGCTATGGGTTGCCCGGGAAAACCGAGCTATGGGTTGCTCGGCGAAACCGGGCTATGGGTCGCTCGAGGGAGCCGAGCTATCGCTTGGGAGAACCGAGCTATGGGTTGCTCGACCTGTCGGACCGTACTAGTCAGCTCGTTCTTTGTGGGCGTAGCGTAGCAGGTGGGGGATGGGGCTGATCTTAGCTCCTTCGTACGGTTATCAACGCAATGGCAATTTTACCCCTCAACACATGCCCCCCACTCCCTAGTTCGAAGCGTAGGTTCGGGCGTAGGGAGTATAGACTTAGGTGGTGCAATCCGAATGGGGGGATCCATATTTGATAGCCCACGCAATGATGCCCTAATTAATGCTGCGTGGCCATCTTGCCTTCTCGAGGTGGATCCATCGTTCCTTAGGAGCAAAGGCAATAGTTGGGAAAATGCCATGTAGGAGATCTCAATCTTCATGGTGCCTGTAGCGGCGGTTCCGAACGTCTTGGTTGAGACGCCTTATCTTCTTCCTGAGGCGGTCTCTTTTGGGAAAAATCGAGTCGTAGTGGCGCCATCCCTATTCATAGCGCTCTTTCACTTTCCCTTAGAGAACTTCATTTCCCCATTTCCTTAGCGACCTTGCTCAGCGCCTCTTTCGATCGAAAACATGGTGAGTCCGAGCGATCAGGCTTCGGAGGTGACCCTGGTGGATCTGGAGCGGATACGCCGCCTATACAAGATTCCTCAGGATGTTACCTTGTTGCTCCCGACGGTGGATGACAGGGTAACTTCTGGATTAGGGGACTGAGCGTTCTGTTATAAGGAGAGTTTGAGGGCAGGCCTCAGGTTTCCTCTTCATCCGCTGGTGCGGGAGGTGATGAGGTTCTACAATATATGCTTCACCATGGTGGCTCCCAACAGCCGGTGCAATCTCATCGGATTCATCTCGTTGTGCAGCCATGTCGGGGTAACAGTGACCCTTCCGATGTTCAGGGTGTGCTACAATCTGATCTCCGGGAGGGCCTCAGAGTGGCCTTACAT
Organism: Calamus simplicifolius; assembly: GCA_900491605.1. Classification (NCBI taxonomy): domain Eukaryota; kingdom Viridiplantae; phylum Streptophyta; class Magnoliopsida; order Arecales; family Arecaceae; genus Calamus; species Calamus simplicifolius. The sequence continues at coordinate 253,112 of UESW01004890.1, read as the reverse complement.
CGGTCCCCGGAGGTCTTTCAAGATGATTTCGGATAACCCGTCGTCGATAAAGGAACAGAAATCGCGATTCTTTATAGTCGAAGGGAACATTGGTTCGGATTTCCCTCGGGTGTGGGGACGATATGTAAAGGATCCAGAAGCGCATCCAGAGTTATCCGAGCAAGAGAAAAGGGATTTGATCGTGTTACACGGCAGTCGAGTGCTTCCAGCCAGCGCCCTTCTATCGGAGGACGCTCTCTTCGTGGCCGGATTGAGTCCTATTGACCCTTGCGGTGAGTACCACTTTGTAGCCAATAGCTTAATGTGATTTCGACTTCGATTTTTGTGCGAGCTAACGGGTGAGTCGTATTGCTCCTACAGTCGAAAGGTCGGCATTCGTAGATCAGGTGAGGGAGGAGCTGGGCAAGCGTCGTAGGAGATCCAGCTCCAGTAGCAAGCATAGGGCCGAGAAGAGGTCTCGCCCTTCTGGCTCCCGCCCTAGGGGGGTCAGGAGAGATGGTGATGACCGGCGCTCCTCGTCGCTGCGGGCTGGAAGTATCGAAGTTTTGGCGGCGCACGGTATTTCGATGTCGGAGGAAGGTCTGTCAGGAGGGGAAGATCAAGATACCGCAGGGGTTTCGGAGGAGGCTGCTGAAATTTCCTCCCCATCTGTTGTTGTCTTGTCCGACGACGATAAGGGAATGACGTCGGTTCACTTGAAGACCCCCGTGGCCGGGGCAGCTCGGTCTCCCTCATTGGAGGCCGGTAGCTCGGAGAGGTTGCAAGCGGAGGCGGGAGCGGCCCTCGCTTCGATCAAGGTGGGAGAAGCGGTTACAGCTGCTGAGGTTCAGCCTGGGCTACTGGTGGGAGAGCCAGCGGGGGATGAAGGGGTAGCCGAACCTGCCGAACCAGCGATTGAACCTCACGGGGCGTCTTCCGGTGAAGGGCCTTCCGCTGAGACACAGGAGGCCCCGAGGGAAACTGAAGTTCAAGAGGAGTCTACCGGGGGCAGAGAAATGTCCGAGGAAGCAGAAGCAGAAGAGGAAGGAGAAGAAGAAGGAGGGGAGCCATCGAGCGAAGGGGACGCTCAGGTCGGGGCTTCCCTTGCCGGAGCCGAAATGCCCGAGGCCTCTCAAATGAGGGCTCTGGTGGAGGAGGTTGGCCGAACGAGGGCCTCAGGGGCCACGGGTTCCCAAGTTGGCTCCCTGAGCATAAATTTCCACTCACACGATCCGGAGGTGAGTGCCATGTTCTCCGCTTTGATGTGGTCAGCGTTCCAAGGGAGAGAGAGTTCCTTGGCAGGAGGGAACGATCCGGAGGATCTTGTCAAGGTGGCCTTCAGGCACACTGGAGTGCCGAATGAAGCTTTCCTTCTTACCAAGATTGATGACCTTGCCCTCGCGAGGATTGCTTCGGATTATGCGTCTCGAGTAAGTCATCACACCGAAGTAGAGTTTTTAGTCAGTTAGTTCGACTACATTCCTCATATGTGCAATCCTTTTCGCAGAATGCCCTGATCATGAGGGCGCTGAAATGGCGTTTGCACCTGGCTGTCGGGGCTTGGGCTCGAGCCCGCAAAGAAGTCGATTACCTCAAGGAGAGGGTGAATTCAACGGCCAGCCTTTCTCGAGCCTTGGTGGTCTCCCAAAGGGAGCTCGAGGAGACTCGTAAGGCCCTTATAGCTGAGAGAGAAAGAGCCTCTCAACTCGCAACGCAGGTCAACGAGCTTCAAGGCTTCCGCGAGCAATCCGAGAAGGCCAGTCTGGAGCTATCTCAGATCAAAGCAGAGCACGAGGGTAAGGTCAATTCCATGCAGCAGTTTTTCGATAAGAGGTGGGACCAGTTGAAGGCCAGCCACATTGAAGATAAGGGCAACTGGAGCAAGAGGCTCGAGGAGGAAGAGCACAGGTGTCGACGGCAGTAGGACCACCTCACCCGTCTGAATAAAGAGCTCGCCGATATGAAGGATCGGCTAAAGTGGTCGGATGAACAAGTGTTGATCCATTTATTGATTTTGATGATTAATAAAGGAATTGAGTATATTTATTTGATTACTAATGGATTTTATAAGTGTTTCAGGACTTAAATTTATTTGATCAATTTAAAGGAATTAAGAAATGAATTTTGAATCAAATACAAATCAGAGATTTCAAAGTTTCAGAGCTTGGAGTCGACACCTAGAAAGTCTGGAGCCGACCCCATGGCCAATTCAATTTTAATCTGATTTTTGATACAACCTGGAGCCGACACCTAGAGTTTCGGAGCCGACACCTAAGGTTTCGGAGTCGACACTTACAGTGTCTGGAGCCGACTCCGATGCGGGGACAGAACGTTGATTTTTTGAGCATCCTGGAGCCGACACCTACAGTATTCGGGAGCCGACACTTACTTTTGCGGAGCCGACTCCACGACGAACTCAGATTTTACTATTTATGGAAAAATGATCTGGAGCCGACACCTGAAAAGCTGGAGCCGACTCCAACCCACCTGGACGAAAAATTAAAAATGCAGATCAGCTCTAACGGTAATATTTTTGATTTCTGACATCTAACGGCTTTTTTTATGAATAGAAAATCCTTTCAGGTACACTCCAACGGCTAGATTTCCACCCAAAAATGAATCAAAGAAAATCTATAAAAAGGGAGGAAAACAACCGTTTGAAAAAAAGAGATAGAAACAGATAGACAAAAATCAAAAATCAAAATCCGAAAAGTCTTGAGCCTTATATCCAAGAGAGGAGCTTTCAAATTCAAATCCTTCCACTCCACAAAGCTCAAAGAAGAATCCAAGCCATTCAAATAGTGAAAAATTGGAGGATTCTCAACTAGAAGAAAAAGACCAACTTTTCAATCTTCTCAACTGCATCTACTGTGAGGAATCGGAGCTGAGGCTTGATTCAACCCAGCAAGGAGAAGAGGAAAAGAAGAAAAGAAGAAAAGCTCAAAGCCAAACAACTTCAAACCAGGCTTTTCTAAACCTATTTACTTTTCTTTGAATATTTGCTCATTGAGGAGCTGTGAAACTTTGTAAAACATTCTTATACTTGTTTGTGCCTAGTTCAATCAAAGGGGATTGAACTAGTGGAGGTTGTTAACCTCGGGTCAAGCTAGTTTAGCTTGAGTTTAGGGTTGTGTGCTGGTGAGCCCGTAAAACCGGCTGGGTTCGTTGTGATCCCGGGTAAAACAACAAGTTTGGGTTGTGAACTTGTAAAACAACTCGGCTGTAATCGAGGAGATTATAGTGTGGACCCAAGTAGGATCTTGGGAGTGGACGTAGGTGTTGGATACACCGAACCACTATAAAATCTTTGTGTTTGTGTTTTCATTATCTCTATCTCTATCTCTGTTTTATTCATTGTACTTTATATTTACATTGCATTTATTTTCATTCATCTTAAGCAAACAATTTTTCAAGAGGCTAAATTTTTAAAGAACCCAATTCACCCCCCCTCTTGGGTTGTCATCTGGGCCAACAATTGGTATCAGAGCAAGTGCTCATTAGATTTTGATCACACGATCAAGAGCTAAAGATCCAAATGGCAGCTCAAGTTGGATCATTTGCCGAAGGTCATTCTACAAATAGACCTCCCTTATTTAATGGTTCCAACTATTCTTATTGGAAAGCAAGAATGAGGATATTCATTCAAGCTTCTGATTATGAATTGTGGGGTGTTATAACTAATGGACCTAGTACACCCACACACGTTGTTGATGGCACTATTGTTCCTAAGCCCGAAAGGGATTGGAATGATAATGATAGGAAAATGGCACAGCTCAATGCTAAGGCCATGAATGTCTTATATTGCTCTTTAGATGCTAATGAATTTAATAGAATCTCCACATGTAATTCCGCAAAGGAGATTTGGGATAGATTAGAGGTTACCCATGAGGGTACTAACCAAGTAAAAGAATCCAAAATAAACATTCTTGTTCATAAATATGAGTTATTTTGCATGGAACAAACTGAAATATAGCCAGCATGTATACTAGATTTACTGATATTGTAAATGGGTTGAAAAGTTTAGGCAAAACATATTCTAACTCTGAACTTGTCCGTAAAATTCTCAGGTCACTTCCAAGAACGTGGGAAGCGAAGGTGACAGCAATCCAAGAAGCAAAGGACCTCAACACCTTACCCTTAGAGGAGCTTCTAGGATCCCTAATGACCCATGAATTGACCATGAAGCAGCACATAGAAGAAGATGTGAAAAAGAAAAAGACCATAGCTCTTAAGGCTGCTGAAAATGAGGAGAGCTGCAATGATAGTGAAGAAGATGATGATGAGACAGCTCTTCTAGCAAGAAAGTTCAAAAAATTCATGAGGAGAAAGAGACCCTTCCACAAGAAGAAATTTGGAACTAAGATGGAAGGAGAGAAAGAAAAAGACAAGGACAAGGATAAAGAGAAAGACCCCTTGATTTGCTATGAATGTAAGAAACCGGGGCATTACAGATATGATTGTCCTCAACTGAAAAAGACTTTCAAGAAGAAAAAGAAAGCCTATGTTGCAACTTGGAGCGACAGCGATGAATCCTCATCGGAGGAAGAACAAAAGGAGGTTGCCAACATTTGCTTTATGGCAAACGAAGAGGATGAGGTAAGTTCTGAAAACCCTTGCGATGAATTTGCTTTTGATGAATTGTTTGATGCTTTTAATGAACTTGTTGGTGATTTCAAAATTTTGAAAAAGAAATATAAGTTTTTGAAAAATAAAAATTTAACTTTGATTGAAGAAAAAGAAAATCTTAATAATGAAACTAAAGTGCTGAAATCTGAAAAAGGCAATTTGACTAAAGAAAAAGAATCAATTTCCAATGAAAATGATAAACTAAAGAAGGAAGTTGATAAATATAAAAGTATTGTTGATAAATTCACTTATAGTTCAGAAAAACTTAATTTATTGTTAAGTAATCAAAGAGCTATATATGATAAGGCTGGTTTAGGATATAGACCTAATTTGAAACAAAAATTTGTCAAAAACTTTTTTAGAAAGGAACAAAACAATGATAATGTTACATGTCATTACTGTAACAAGAAGGGACACAAAGTTTTTGAATGCAATTTTAAGAAAATAGATAAGAAGTTAAATAATAAAGGAAAGAAAATTTGGGTTCCCAAAGGAACAATTGTTTATGCTACTAACCATGAAGGACCCAAGAAAGCTTGGGTACCTAAATATAAGACTTAATTATTTTTGCAGGAGTGTCTTGCGGCCAAAAGATCAAAGAGAAAGTGGTATCTCGATAGCGGCTGCTCAAGGCACATGACGGGTGACAAGGATCAATTCATCACCCTTGAAAGCAAAAGAGGAGGAGTAGTTACATTTGGTGACAATGGCAAAGGCCAAATCTTGGGGTTTGGTAACATTCAAATAACTCCCTCCACATATATTGAAAATGTCTTATATGTTAATGGTTTGAAACATAATTTAATTAGCATTAGTCAATTATGTGATAAAGGTTTTAAAGTATCATTTGAATCTTCTATATGCACAGTTTCTAATCCCATTGATAATAGCATTGTTTTTATTGGAAATAGAAATGGCAATGTATACCTGATTGATTTAGACAATTTGTCTACTAGTAATCATTGCTTAGTTGCTAATAATGCTAATATAAATGAGATTGGTTGGTTGTGGCATCGTAGATTAGGTCATGCAAGCACACACCTTATTTCAAAATTAATTAGAATGGATTTAGTAAAAGGACTTCCACAATTAGATTTTGAAAATAATAAAATTTGTGATGCATGTCAATTTGGAAAACAAACTAGAAATTCTTTCAAAACTAAAAATATTGTTTCCACTTCTAGGCCACTTGAACTACTTCACATGGATCTTTTTGGACCTACTAGAACCACAAGTCTAGGAGGAAAGAAATATGGTCTTGTGATTGTAGATGATTATTCTAGATACACTTGGGTATTGTTTTTAGCTCATAAGGATGAGACCTTTCCACTATTTTTGAAATTCTTCAAGAAGGTCACAAATGAGAAAAACAACACCATAGTGTCTCTAAGAAGTGATCATGGCACCGAATTTGAAAATCATTTATTTGAAAATTTTTGCATAGAAAATGGCATCCATCATAATTTTTCTGCACCTAGAACACCGCAACAAAATGGTGTAGTTGAAAGAAAAAATAGAACCCTAGAAGACATGGCCCGTACCATGCTATGTGAAAGCAACTTACCAAAATACTTTTGGGCAGAAGCTATAAACACGGCATGCTACATCTTAATAGAGCTTTAATTAGGCCAATCATTAAGAAAACACCTTATGAACTATGGAATAATAGAAAACCAAACATAAGTTATTTTCATGCATTTGGTTGTAAGTGTTTCATTCATAATAATGGCAAAGATAATCTAGGAAAATTTGATGCAAAATCTGATGAAGGCATATTCTTAGGATATTCAACATCTAGTAAAGCTTATAGAGTATTTAACAAGAGAAACTTAATAGTAGAAGAATCTATTCATGTAATTTTTGATGAATCTTTAGCATCAAGTTCTGAAAAGATTGATGATGAGGAAGATACAAACATTCTAGAAAGAGACATTGAAAAATTAAATATAGATGTATCTTCAGATCATGAACAAGAAGCTAAAGATAATGATTCTCCTAGTGTTGATGTTGTTGATGCAAATCGTAATGATATAGATCTACCTAGAGATTGGAGATATGCCTATGGTCATCCAAGAGAATTAATTATAGGTGATCCATCTCAAGGAGTAAGAACTAGATCATCAATGAGAAACATCAATAATCATCTTGCATTTGTATCTCAAATTGAACCTAAAACTATTGAAGAAGCTGAAAAAGATAATAACTGGATGTTAGCCATGCAAGAAGAATTAAATCAATTTACTAGAAATAATGTTTGGACATTAGTGGATAGACCTAAAGATCATTCTGTAATAGGATCAAAATGGGTATTTAGAAATAAATTAGATGAAAATGGCATAGTAATTAGAAACAAAGCTAGATTAGTTGCAAAAGGATATAATCAAGAAGAAGGAATTGATTTTGATGAAACTTTTGCACCTGTAGCTAGACTTGAAGCAATTAGATTATTACTTGCATTTGCATGTCATATGCATATCAATTTATTTCAAATGGATGTTAAAAGCGCATTTTTAAATGGATTTATAAATGAAGAAGTTTTTGTTGAACAACCACCAGGATTTGAAGATCATGAATTTTCAAATCATGTTTTTAAATTACACAAAGCACTATATGGTTTGAAACAAGCACCTAGAGCTTGGTATGAAAGATTAAGTAAATTTCTAATTGAAAATGATTTTGTAAGAGGAAATGTTGATAAAACACTATTTTTGAAAAGAAAAGTAAAGATTTATTAGTAGTACAAATATATGTTGATGATATTATTTTCGGTGCTACTAACAATTTGTTATGTCAAGAATTTGCAAAGTTAATGCAGGGTGAGTTTGAAATGAGTATGATGGGAGAACTCAACTTCTTCCTAGGACTTCAAATCAAACAAAGCAAAGAGGGAATCTTCATCAATCAAGCCAAATACACAAAAGAACTGCTCAAGAAATTTGGAATGGAGTCAATCAAACCACTTGGAACCTATGAGTCCTTCGTGCAAATTGGACAAAGATGAAGATGGTAAGAAAGTAGATCAAAAATATTACAGAGGTATGATTGGATCTCTTCTTTACTTAACAGCTAGTAGACCAGATATTATGTTTGCAGTATGTTTATGTGCTAGATTTCAATCTGAACCTAAAGAATCTCACTTAATTGCTGTAAAAGAATTTTAAGATATTAAGTGGAACTAAAAATGTAGGTTTATGGTACTCTAGAGACTCAACATTAAATTTAATTGCATATTCTGATTCTGACTATGCTGGATGTAAATTGGATAGAAAAAGCACAAGTGGTGCATGTCAATTCTTAGGATGTAACTTAATCTCTTGGTTTAGCAAAAAGCAAAATTCGGTTGCATTATCTACTGCTGAAGCAGAATATGTTGCAGCTGGAAGTTGCTGTGCTCAAATCCTTTGGATTAAGAGACAACTTGAAGATTATGGCATAACCCTTGATAAAACACCAATTAGATGTGATAACACGAGTGCAATAAATCTAACTAAAAATCCAATTCAACATTCAAGAACAAAACACATTGAAATTAGATATCATTTATAAGAGAACATGTAGCTAATAATGAAATTTGTCTTGAATATATTAATACAGAGGAACAATTAGCTGACATATTTACAAAACCTTTGAGTGAAGAAAGATTTTGTTATCTTAGAGGTGAATTAGGGATATGTGACCCTATGGATTGATTTTGATACATTAAGGAATGAGAATCTAGATTTCTATCAATTTCTTGATATTCCTTCAAATTTTAAGGACAAATTATCTAGTCATTTGAGCTATTTGATCCTTAATACTCCAAAATTTTATCAAAATTTTATAAAATTTATTTTGACGAGTTTCAGTCATTTGAATTTCATTTTTTTTGCTGAAACTGTCTTTGGAGTCGACACCTCAGAATGAGGAGTCGACACCTCTGACTGTGTCGCTCTCGGTCCCTGACCTTGGAGCCGACACCTGTGAATTCGGAGCCGACTCCAGTTCGAGCGCTGACTGTGTTAGCGATTTGGAGTCGACACCCGACTTTGCGGGAGTCGACACCTGGGAATCAAAATTGATTTATTAGGGCAGAGTCGACACCTCGTCATTCATTACTTTCTCAAATCCTAACCAAACTCTTCCAAAATTCTTCCAAAACTTCCCCATCTCTAATTCCATCCAAATCGAACCTTTCCAAAGATCAAATGGCACCCAAAAGGAGAGAATCAGTGGTTGGAGCGCCGGTAACTACGGGAAAGCGGTCCGCACGTCGTCCCGTTCGTGAGCCGACTCCAAGCAGCGATTCGTCCACGATTCTGACAACCCCAACACATCTTCCACCAGGTAGATACCTTAGCTGATAGAGTCATCACAATGGGAAGAAAAATCGATTTTGACCTATTTGAATCCGAAGGTTTTTCAATCGGGAGACAATTGAAGGAAATGGGCTGGGATAAGCTATGCTCTCTTGATGTTCCTACCTATCCAGCCTTAGTAAAAGAATTTATTTCAATTTGGCTAGAGGGGATGGAGGTTTAGTAAGCAGTGTTAGAGGGAAAAGGATTCATCTCACCTTTCAAAAGCTTGGAAACCTCCTTAGCATCCCGATCACTGGTTTAGCAGCTGACATGCACAGTGATAGGTCAGCAGCCCTTTCAAGGATGTTAGGAAGGGAAGTAACAGAGTTTGAGGAAATTAGAGCCAATCAACTACCCCTAGAATTGAGATTATTACACAATATATGCAGTAGATTTGTTTCCAAAGACTGGTCGGTTTGAGTATGTCTCGGAGCGAGACATTTGGTTATGGACAGTGTTCTGACTGGGCAGCCGATCAATCTGGCAGCAATGATGATTTTTTATATGGCAGAAGCTGGAGGGAAAAGGAGATCATCCCTACCGTATGGAATGGTACTACTATGGTTCAGAGCCAAGGGGTTGAATTCAAGTGAATGAACCTTCCAAGAACCTGAGGCACACAGATTACTATAGCTTGGCAACATTGCATCGGATGGGTTTTGTTAAGGTGAATGGAATGGGATAGGAAAGGACACTAGATGAAAGAGCCCCTATGCCGAGAGTTTCTGAGCCTTGCGAGGCTGGACCATCATTTAGGGTTCCTTCTCCACAGCCTAGGAGTTCCATTTCTGCTCCTGTTCCTGCTCCTGCACCTGCACAAGTTTATGATCAACCATCCACTTCTTCGACTAGATTCTCAGACCTTCAAATGGAGCAATTAAAAAGTTTGTTTGCAGCTCAGAAGGATGAGTTTGACAGTAAATTATGAATTTAAAAGAATCACTTTATTCCCTTGATGATCGGATTGCAAAGATTGAATCAACTCTCAACTCCTCCCAGAATCTTTAAGTGTGATTTGAAGAACATCTTTGAAGAGCTTAAAGAGATTTGTGGAGATGGTGAAACTTATTCAAAGTGCAACGCCGAGCTTCAAGACAAAATCTTAACAGCTTGCACATTTGTTGATGAGAGACTAAAAGATTATGTTAGACTTCAATGTGATGGAATGAAAAATAT